>JADKXX010009252.1:0-46526 GCA_017310255.1 Butorides virescens | reverse complement strand
GAAACCTTTGGGAGCATCTCTGTTCCCAACAGCACCTGAAACCTTTGCGGGCTGGTGGGAACTCGTCACGCACAAAGGTGATTCTGCACGCCTGCGCTTAGCCTGCAGGCAGGGAACAGCTTCCCTGAGGCAACCGCTCCTTTAGCTCAAGTGGCGAGTGCCTCTGTTGAGGATCAAAAAATAGGACTCATGATGCGTAACAAGGCTGGTTCCACCAAAGCATTTTGCGTTGTAAAAAACCAAGACACAGATTAAAAGACTACATTTCCAGATCAGAGCGGTCAAAAGATTAGACACGGCAGAATCAAGTTTGTTGTAATTTGGACCCGATGGCTGTTGGTGACATGATCAAACATCTCTGTTGGTGCAAGAGTGCGACTCTGGTGCAGCGCTCTGAGCAGCAATGCGCTGCCCTTTCCCCATTCACCATCCCCTGGTTGAAGATTGGCATGGCACGGTCATATTCCATTTTCACTATTCAACCCTAATATGAAGAAAGAATACTTACTAATTTTTGGGGAGGGAGGCAGGATTTTCTGAAACATCAGAAAACCACAGTGCCATCAGTGCCAAGTGCATACCCAGGGCTAATGTATGGAATTAACTTCCAGTGGATTAATGAGTTACCGTGCATCTGCAGAGCCATCTTAACTGACCACGGTAATAGCCCTTCTACTGCCTAACCAAATGTGCTTGCCTTCCCTTAATAGGATTTATTTTAAAAAGCAACAGACTAAAGCACGATGCAGTCAGTTTTCACAGCTCCACTGAGAGACAGTAATTCATTAAACCAGGTTAATTCAATCATCCAGACTCATCTGTCCATAAATTAAATTTGCCTGTTCGAACACACGCATTACCTGATCTTTTACACTCATCACAATATATTTATTCAGAACATTGCTCTTGCCATCCTCACTCAGGAGGAATCCACGTTTCCTCACTTTAGATAGAGGATTCATAAATCAGGCACCTAGGAAAATGCAGTCCCACCTTCAATGGTCCCATATGAGCTTTTTCAAGGATTTACTTTCAGTATGGTGCCCAGCGTTTTCTCGGGAGCAGCCCTAAGCAGTCTTTCTCATGGGGGCAGGAAGGTAGGAGGTCTGGAGGGAAGGTGCCTGCCATTTGGAAGAGCCTGGGGTTTTGAATACCCTACTTGCATGCACTCACCCCCTCACGCCTCCAACATACACCGAACCTTTGCGAGGCCATTGGAGAGCAGCAGCTGCTGGTGGATTGCATCAGTATTTCCTCTGCAACAACATTAAATTTACTCCGGGGTTTGGAAAAGACTATCTTAGACCATAGGTCAGGAAACGTGGTGACTCCCCTCTTGCAGGGTCTGACGGTCAATTAACGTCACAGAAAATCACTAGGGGCCTGATTTTCCAAGGTGATGAGTGCACTTGGCTCCACCTGGTGTCATTGCAGCCCAGCTGCCCATCTTCACAGGAAGGAAGGCGATGGGCCTTGACGTGCTCCAGGAAGGCAGCGTGATTCACTGAAAACAACACTGAATCAAGCATCTGCCCCTTGAATTCTATTCCCAGCTCTGCCATTTACCTTCCAGGTAACTAGCTCAAGTCACCTTGACTCAGTTTCCCCCCACACCTCTTCTTGGGACACAGTTCCAGGTTATGGAGTAAGTGTATCTGTATGCACACATCTGCATGGTAGTTCGCTTCTTTTCCTGGAAATAATCTTGTTATGGCCAACCCAGCCTGAAGTATTTGAAACCAATCAAAGAAGAAATGCATCTTTCCATCACTGAACAAAAGAAAAATCTGGCACAATTTCAGGGTAAATACAGGAGCTTTATGTCTGCTGTGCTCAGAGTTAACTGTAATTGTGCTGGCACCGTTCCCAGAGCTGAGCTAAGGTCAGTGAGAAACCTGTAAATTAATAACCGTGGAGCTGATGTGATCTCTGTCCAGGAATCATGTTGTACATTCGTGAAGCTTTGTAGGAGAGCAAAGTTAGGTTTCAGTTTTGCCAAGAAATGTTTAAAATTTTTAAATCTTAATATTGACAATTAGCATACCCTGGACTTACTTGGAGATGTTGGACCTGATTCTGATCTCACCATCATGGGAACTCCACAAAACGGGTTAGTCTGGATTAATTATAGTGGTGCTACCCAGATGAACAGGAATCAAGTTAAACTTCCTCTGAAAACCAAGCCTAGATGGACATGCTTTTCCCTAGGGATCTTAGCTCACAAAGAAGAGATTCATCTGTCCCCCTGGTTTTATCCAGTCACAAGCAACATCCTAATTCACTAATTAATATTATTGATTAATAGCTAATTGCTGTTGCCACTTGCATTATTAACATTTAGGAATGCCATTGCACTACAACCTACGGGACCAGAAGGGGCTTTCTGGACAGAGGAACCAGTTTTCTGCTATTGCAGGGGACCACATCAGAGTCATTTAGATACCTGTCAGCCTCTTCTGCCTTATTCTGAAAGATTGGTCCAAAGCCTCTCTCTGAAGATTACAGACCTCATAATTTATAGGCTAAAATTATTTATTGCCAAGCTACACCTACTCGTTCCTTTGCCAAATTATTTTTCAGCTTAAAATAACTCTTCCCCCCTGATGTTTGCATTCCTGACATATTTATAGGGCCCACTGTCATCTCCTCTCGACATTTATTTTGCTAAGTCATACAAGCCAAGATCAAAATCTCCTGTCATTAAAGACAGGCTTGAAATTCTTTTTATCATCCTGGTTTTTGTTTTCCAGCTTTTCTTTCTTGGAGGTGGGTGACCAGAACAGTATAATTTACTCCAGATGTCTTGTGCAGTAGAATAAGTACTCTGCTTTCTGTACTGTAAACGTCTGGTATATCCTGGGGTCACGTTATCAAAGTCATATCAAATTGGTAGCTCAAAATCATTGAGTATTGAGATGGGGTTCCTCTCTTTCTTTGTCCTCCCTGGTTGCAAAGGCAAGTGGAATGGAAGTCCCCACTGTAGTAAATGGTTTTGTAACTATGTGACCCTGCACCGTGTACCACTACATTTTATTCTATTCCTTTTACCCCATCCCCTTCTTCTGGTCTTCCTCTGATGATACCTCTTAATCGTTAGCAAATGTCATTGGCATGCTTCTGTCTTTTCCAAATAGCATTAACAGAAATTAAGACAAGTATGGTCCATAAGAACCTCCACTGCAAACTATCTTTCAGCCTGATAATCTCCCTTGCAGCATGAGCTCTTCTCCCCATGAGACAGCCCTGTAATCACCTTTTTGTCTTATAAGAACCCCTTTTCCAGCAGAACTACCAATTTCCTTTGGGACACAGTACTGAAGGCTGTCCTAAAGTCTCAAACTAGTAGTATTTTTTTCATCTAGAAGATCAGTCCTCTTACCAGAGGTAGGCATAATCCACTTTTGGCAAACTCTTGCCACATTTTTGCATGTCTTTACTTATGCTTGCAGTCAAAATTTGTTCTAAAACATTACACACTGTTAGGGGTCAGACTGGTGGGGGTGCGTTAGCCTATATATCCTCTCTCTTGCCTCTCAGCTTCTTCAGAACTGGCGTGCATTTGCAGTCCTCTATTTCTGTAGCATCATCCCAAATGTGACAACTTTGTTTAAGATGTTCTTTCAGTACAGGAAGGCAGAAATTACTCAGGCCCCAAGTAAAGTGTACTAAACTCCTGAAATTTTGCTTTCCCCCTGGATAACTTCTATTTCTGTGCCGTTTTCGTTAGCCATCCTACCACTGCCACAGTGTTATACATCTTTCTTGAAAGCAGAGGAACAGGAATGACTTTAGCTGTAAGTCCACACCTAGATGATCTCCACGCTTGCCCCATTTGGGTTTGATTTTCAACTGTTCTTAATCTTTACACAAAAAGGTGTCAATACAGCTAACGCTACCAGATGAATACCATGCATGGTAAAAGATGTGCCTCCAGAAGCTTGTTATTCCATGTAGATAGTACAGAGCAAGGATATTCATCCCCATTTTATATAACAAGGCAAAAATCAAAACTAATCAGAAATTAAGTGAGGAATTCATACTATGGTACTGCTATGCCCACCCAGACCGCTCCTCTGCTGGAAAACTCTCCCATCTTCTTGTATTGCATGATAAACAGAACATGGACTACCTTTGGTGATTCCTCTGTTGGTTAAGAACTAGCAACTACCATGGCATTTTCAGAAAGATCAGATCAGGTCTGCAGAAAGAGCTTTGGCTGAAGTCCTCCCTACGGCATTAACCTCATGATTTCAGGTGCTTGAAGTCACTGTGTTCAGAGGATGGTGTAAGAACAGTTTCGACCAGGGCAGGTGTTTAGGAGTTCATCCACAGAAGCAATGAATGAGGCCAGGAGGGAGTAAGAACTGATCCAAAGATCCGGAGGATGACAGGAGTCTGTGAATTGAATTTATTTTGCTGTCACTGCACCTGGCATGAAAAGAAAGGGTGATGAGAGGATCCAGTTGAAAAAAAAACATCTTCTCTGATTCACTAAATCCGGGCATTTGTTTTTGCTCCTTTTCACAGGCTTATGTGAATTCATAAACTGCAATTTGAAAGGAAAGCTTCGTCAGGCAACATATGGCATTTTGCACAAAGATGTATCTTTTCAAGCTGAACTAGACCTAGAAAAACTTTCACTAACAGTTTTTATAGAGTATTTTAACTCACACTGAAAGATGGGCAATCATAGTTTTTCTTTGTCCTTGCTTCTGTGAACAAGGAAACCAAACTACTGATGTCGACAAAGTTGTACAGAAGCCGCGTGTGGCGTCTGAAGGTGACCACGTGCTCCAGAGGTCCTGAGCAAGGTCCTGAGTGATGGAGCCTGTCTCCTCTCATTGCTGCATGCTTGCTCAAGGAAAAGGAACCCCCTCCTTGGCTTGGTAGAATTTCAGGCTATGTTTTCAGGGTACTAGAAGGAAAAAACGCAGCAAATGGCACCTTCTCATGGTGAAGGTGAAGGGTCTCTTAGAGAAAAGGTAATCTTAAGACAGGCTTCAAATGTGTTGGGATATCTCATTAGCTTAAGCCCTGATCAGATTCAGCTCTGCTGGGAAGGAAGAACTCCGGTGGAATCCCACTTACTTTCAAGCAATACCCAGTGCAGATGCCACACTGGAGGGCTCTTTCCTTCTTTTGTACTATTGCTTTAAAAAGGCAGGTTTTGGTTCATGACAAAGTGATTCTACCCAGAAGCAGCTGCAGTCAAGGTGATTGATCGAGATGAAAGACACAAGGTACAAAGGTGAGATAGGGCACTGTATTAATATTTGAGCCACTGAGATAGGATTTCCTAATTCCAGAAGGGCTTATCTCCTAATTCTGCCTTAATTTTAATGAAGGCTTCTAAATAAATAAATAAATAAATAAATAAATAAATAAAGGTAACATTTTCCCATTTTTACAGAAAAAACAAAAGCTTTCTTATCTGAAAAAATATTGAGAGCCAGAAAAGCACGCTTGCACTCATATAATCTTGCACTTATATCATTCTTGACTCAAGATGAATCAATGGTAACTTGAAATGCCTGTGCATAGAATAAAGATTACTGTTTTGTGTCTCTCTTCAAGGCCATTTACCTTTCTCAGTTTCTTTTGGGTCAAACTGTTCCCTGGTTTTGGAAAGCTGCAGGATGCTATCTGCACACCTCTGTTCTTCCAGGGTACGGCACCCTGTCCCACTTCATGGGCCGAGTCTAAAGCTGCCCTACAGCTGCCGGGTGGTCATTTTTACTAAAGAACTGGTAGGTACAAAACCTGATGTTACAATCGTAGTACTGCTACAGGGCTTTCATTCAGTTTAGGGCATCACAGTGCTTGGTGTAGTAGAAATCCTCAGCAAGAGATGGTTGTGCTAGAGGGCTTAAAAATGGCAGGCTTAAAAGAAAAATATAAAAGGTATAGCATTGGCTGCGGGATTAATGCCCCTGGGACACAGAAAGCCTCTTGCTGATGCTGTTTATAATTCACACCTGGTCCACATTGTCGGTGGACATTTCTGCTGGGATGAATTCCATGGTCAACGATTGAGTTACAACTTTGTTTTCAACATTAAACTAAGAGAAAAATGAATTGATGTTGGAAAGGAGTTAGGGTCAATGTCTGTTTCGCCATAGTTTTTCAGGAGCATCGCTAGTTCCTTGCAGTGTAAAGAAACCTGTGGCCTCACTGTGCTTTTAGGTCTGTTATGCCAAGCAGGCATTAGCTGTGAAGTTCATCTAGCTGTCTTCAGGCAGGGGTACCAGCAGCTTTATGATGTGTACTTGCTTTTTGTGTCAATGCAAAGCCACCACAAAATGTTACCAGATCAGAAAGGTGTCAATTCATATTCACTTCCCATCAGTGGAAGTGACAATATACGGTGTGAAGCAGTGGAGAAATTGGGGCTTTTAAAAAGATTAATCAGGGCAAAGCACCAGTTTGCATGCTATTACACCACTAGTTTGCATGCACTTTGCACAGTTCTAAGCTTACTCTGAATGCAAGTCATGTACGCCAAGGCTTTCAGCCATCACTGCAACAGCACCGCTGCGAGCCATGCTATAGACAACAGCCCTGGCAAAAGTCCTTCACAAATCTCTGTCCTACAGGGGAGGAAATAAGGTGGCTGGGGCACAATCCGCAGTAGTGGAGGGAGGAGGTAAGCAGGTAGATAAGGGGTCAGGCAGTTCTGCAGATTGGAACAAATGCCGCATACCCTGTGCATCCCCATGCACACCTGTTTAATCCTAGGCCCAGCATCTACAGCCTAGAAGACATGTCTCTCTGTCCTAACCGAGCCAAAGTGCTTCTTTTGCTTCAAGTGCCTTGCCCATCCCTGGTGCTCCCAGGGGAGTTTCAGCTCCATGGATGACTAGGTGATTTGTGCTTGCTTCTGGCTCAGCATCAGTGAATGAGCTGAGCAAAGGCAAAAATGGTCCTATCTATCTGCTCTGTCAAAGGAACCGTTGACCCTACACATATGCTTCTGCTGCACACAGCCTGGATTCAAGTCCAGCAAATACTACACAGGAATGCAAAGTGATGTAACGCAGCACCATCCCATATTGGAATTTTCCCTAGAATTTAAGGGGCTTAAGTTGCCTTTTCCATGGATAGCCTCTTTGGAAAGCCTTGGGATTCATCTGTAACATCCTCTAGACTACTAGAAGGAATCCTATTCTCACAGAGAGGAAAAGATGTTTCTGTCCCCAAAATGACAGGAGACACCTGATTTCCCAATACTGTCCTTACAGTCCTGGCCCTGATTTTGCATAATGCGTACTTAGAAAAAGGACCGTGTACTTTGTTATTCCAGCAGCTAAGTTAGATTAGTGATGAGAGAAGATGGATTAGTGGTACGCTTCTGTACTTTTTAGGTGCTGTCTAGAAGTTTCAGTACAATTCAGCTCTGTTACCTAACTCAGCATGCTGGGTGAGACCAAGACAGATGCTCAGGTAGTACTTCAGAGCATTGGAAACCATAAAACACATCCCAGTCTACACAAATCTCACACCTACCTCAAACACCTTGTTTTCAAGGCTGGATCTGTCAGCAGCCCCACCGGCTGGTGACAGCTTGTGGTGGTGAACATGGCATGTTGTCTGCTACAAGGGACCCCAGCCGTGCTTGTAGGCCAGCTCTTTGGCCATGAAAATTTGTACTTTATCACTGTATGCTTGCACTTTGGGTTAAGCACTCCATCCCAGTAGCCTCTTTTCTTGAAACACCTTAGAAGACACCCTGCGGTAAACCCTTATAGTGGTTTAATAGAAACTGCTAGTGCCTGAGCTGAGCAAATCCCTTCAGCAGAAGACAGAAATACAGAGTAGGAATCCTCTCATGACCACAAACTACTGTTATCTGTAGGAGTCATGATGTTCCTGTAGTACCGTGACTCATTTACTTCCTACAGTCTGAGCAAAGACCTTGCATTTCCAGACTTGCCCACCTTTGCTAGCAATGGAGATGGACATTTGACAATCTCCATTTCAATTTGTATCTGAACTTTTGGAAAACATAAAGGAGGCAAAAACAGTGCTGGATTTGCACCTGGCCTTCTCTAATATGATAGGATGAGGAGACTTGGTTCATTTAAAAGTATTACCATAATGAGACGAGCAGAAGTTCATGCATTGCATTAGCATTACACTAACACAACTCTGTGCAGTGTTTGGCTCTTGCTATTTTGTAGTGAAGGCCAATGTAGAAAGATATGTCTAAAATGCTACTAAGCAGTGTGGTAAAATGTGAAGCTCCCACCACATCATCACTGCCAGCTCCTGCCTTTCTCGGGGTGCCCACAAGCCTCCCATGTCCTGCCCTATGCTGGTCACTCCCCATGCCGTGCTGTGGATGGGCTAACACGGGGGCATTCGTCGACAGAGCATTCACAGTAATCATGTGTATCAAACACTGGCAGCTGGCTAATTTCTAAGTGATCAGTTGATTACTCCCTGCAGTAGCAGATCAGGGTGCCAGTTAAACTAGCGTTAAAAATACATTTCCTTCTCATTCTCCTTAGAAGCTGGTGGAAACACAAGTGTGCAGCACTCAACGATGTATTCCATGTTTACTGGCTAGCTCCTGGTTTCTGGAAAGCAGATTATCCAGGTGCAGTTCACAACTTTTCTAGAGAATTGATCAGCTGGACGTATGCCTACAGCTATTTGCATCGGACACTTCTTTCTCCTTTGAGATACTTGCCTCACAACCCTTGGCAACCCAGAGAGTGAAATATAAATAAATAAATAAATAAATAGCCACACCATGGGTGTGATCCCAAACCTATTGAAGTTAAGGGAAGTGATTTCAGATCACATCCACCATCTGGCCTACAAAGAGGTGCCAAGCTAACTTTAAACTATTGGCTCTTACAAAACTACTACCTCCACAAAGATATCTATAAAATATTGTTGTGTTGACTGACAACCGTTGCGATAACTGCTCGTCAGTGATCATTAAAATAAAATCATTGTTCCAGCAGCTGCCTGGCTGCAGCAAGGGTTCAGTGAAACTCTTGCCTGTTGCATGCAAGGAGTATAGGATCTTAAAACATAGAGTGAAAAACCCTGTTTGTCACAGAGTCAACATCTCAGCAAGGGCAGATCCTGTACCACACCACACACCTTCTTGCTTGTGATCACACGCTTGAGTTGCTTCCTCATCATCTACATAGCAGCTATCTAGGAAATATGTTCGGGGTGTACCTTAGCACTTGCAAGCCCAACTTTCTGATATGCCCATTTTTTAACCAAGATGTTAGGCAAACAGCTGCTGAGAAACAGAGGTCCCTGGGACCACCCTCCCCTTCTGATAAGTCTGGAAGCCCTCCTGCAGTGTGGCATGGTGCATGGCCAAGTCCCAGATGCATGGGAACCAGTGCCGCTTGTTCTGGAGGCGCACTGCCCATCGATGCAATGGGCAGGACCAGGGAGCAGAAGGGGTTTGGCGCTTGGGGGCTCAGCTAGCTGATGAAGATAGCCAGGGACCAGGGCTAATGACAAATCTCTGTGTGGATGGAGAGATAAAAGAGGGAAAATAAATAAAAAGCAGGAATTAATCTGAGGAATACTTCAACCATAGTCCCTGAAATGCCACAGGAAGGATCTTAGAGTAAGAAACGTCTCCAACTTGGACATAGCAACATCTGAGTACCTTTCATCCAGCAAATTTGTAATGCTGTTTATGCAGGAACTTTGTATCATCTTCCCTGCTGCAGCATAATATCTGCTGAAGCCTGACATTTTAAAATACCTCTGCCACATGGAGACGGGCAGGTGACTCAGTACAAACATGCAGACCTCAGCTTGGGCCTTTGATAGGTGCCGTCATATCGCAGTACAGCTTGTGAAATCAACAGCGACGATATGCTTCTGGAAAAAAAGCACGCCAGCCAGAGCGTGGATGTGCTTGCATAGTCACTGCACCTGGCATTAGAGCTTCTGTAACCACCTAGACTATCTATGGGTATCAACTCATCTACTGATGGAGCCGCTCAAGGGTCTGGGACAGTCCTGAGGAACCATGGGCTCAGAACGGGGTGTGCTGCTTGCTGCTGTACCAAAGCCAGCTGAATGATGCCTGAGAACAAGGTGCAATTTTTCTGTCAACAACAGGATCATTAATATGAGCGTCAGCAGGCTTCAGATCAAATCCCTTTCTTGGAGCGATGCAAAGGGAGTAAGGAGGTATCTTTTGTTGAGCCTAAAGCTGAGCTCCCCTGCTCTGGACTGCAGCATACAGATGGTGGGAAGGGTGTGCAGACAGAAGGGTCTCTGCTCTCTAAGGCTGCCTGGCTTCTTGCCTGAACTTCAGATGCAGCCTGCAAGGGTTTGGCTCAAGACAATTTGATGGATACTGTGTGGGTGCTGGAGGCAAGAGCAGCCAAGAAAATGAGCGATCTGTCTGACAGCTGATCTATTTCCTCAAATTTTTAACGCAAACCCTTCATTTCTGTAAATATATTCTGCATGCTGCTATAGATAGGGTATGGTTATAAGTGTGATATTGTGAGCAAAGGGTGCAATATTTAAACCAAAACTGAAGAGTTTTTCATCTGCAGACCACATTCCTTATCTGTGGTAATAACATCCATGTGATAAATTCACTTATTTCTGCAAACAGGTCATAAATTACATGTCAGCATAGTAATCTCCATTTATCCCATTCTTTGACCTCCCCTGCAATATGCCTATTGAGTCTTCTCCACTTGCACTGCTTTTAACTTTACCAGGTGCCTTAAGCCCTCTGAATTTTGATCATCAATTGCCAACAACTGCAGTGATTAAACTGGAGCCTGAACCACCTCCATTAATAAAACTCACCACTTGTCTTTTCTGCAAATCAGATTTCAACAGCATTCCTCTCCTCTTCCCTGTTGTCTGGCTCTGACTGAAAAAAAAAAAAAAATATGCAGGACCATTTGCCAGGGTTAATTTTTAATAGTGTCCTCACTGCCGCAGTGAATGAAGTCATTTATTATCCAGCAGGCAGCATGCTAACACACTAGGCAATAACAAATGCTAGAGGAGGTGACTCAGGCACAAGCAATCAGGCAGAGTTTTACGTTCCCACCTGCCGGATGGCTCAGCACAGAGGGCCAAGCAGGGTGTTTCAGTTTACCTTATGCTTGCATCTTCATCTGAGGGACACCTGGATTCAAGCCACGCGGCCAGCGAGGTTTATTTGCTTCGTAGTGTGAAGCATGTATGTAAACAGAGTCTGTGTGGCCAGCCCTCCCCTCTGCCTGTGCGCTCTTTTCCTCTAACGAAGGAGGCTAATATTCCTCCTAGGCAGTCATCCCTGCTGCGGGAATGTGTCAGCCCAGGCAATTTGGCCCTAAATAACACTTTGTGATCTCAGGGAGACTGGAGCTCAGCCTACCCACCTGTAAAACAGGTTTAATAGCAGTCAGTTTTTTTCTAGAAAAGCTAGGAGGATTACTTCATGTCTGAGATCTCTAGATGAGAACTACTCAGCGGCAGAGAGCATTTTAAAAGAGCAGCTGGAAATTAGGGCCAGAGCAGGCTGGCAGCCCTGTGAGCAGGTAGAGGTGACCACAGTAGCTGCACTGTTCTCGTCTCATTACCCAAGATCCTCAGAAAGGCTGGGGTGCAGATGATTCACAAACCAGAAAGTGCTTTTGAATTACTTATTAAGTAGGATTCATGTTGATTTTACTGCTTTGGGATACACAGCGTTGGGCTGCTGAATCTCTTTTGCCATCTCTTCAGAGTGAAATGTGGTGGTAATGTAGAGTCCTCTCACCCATGCCTGTATCTCCGTTGTATTTTTGCCTCCACGGAGTAGTCTGAAGGCCACTGAAGAAGCCCATGAATCTTCCCCGTATCTGCAGTAAGCTTTGGATCAGACGTCAGTAAGCCAGCGAGAACGTGCTGCTGAACATGCTATAACAAGTTCACCGGCATGTGCTGATCACTGCAGGAGAGCTTGTATAAGTGTGTTCCCGAAAACGAGGAAGACCTTCACCAGGGAGGCAGCAGCTTCCTGCTTAGTCCTCACTGGAGCACACCAGTGCTGTTTAAATGGGAGAATAGTGCAGCTCTGAACCCATTCCCTCCCCTGTGCGCTACCCCCGCAAGCTGGAGGGAGGGTATTGTATTACCCTTAATTCACTTTGTGATCGTGTAAGTCTCCCAAATCCCACTGCCAGTAAGCTCCGACGATTAAACAGCTTACTGAAGGGAAACGATAGCTAACGCCTTCCAACCTTATCAAAGCGTACTGCTAATGAGGACCGGGAAATCCCTCAGTGTTAATACAACATCTGTAGATTAGCATTAGCTTGCTTGTGTTTCCATAGTCAGTGGCTGAAATTCCATCAATCACTTGGATTCATGTAACATTTCTGATCGGTGTTTCAGTACGTCAGCCTCAGCATTTGCTCAGCTGAAGTCCGCTGACTGGAAGTGGAAAAGGCAAAGTCAAGAATCCGAGGCCAGAGAAGAAACTTGCAACATGTTGATTTGGGCATCTCAGTTTAGAAATTCTGCAGGAGGTCTGACTTCAGAAATGTTTAGCATTGGCCCCCTTAAAGCCATCAGACTGTATCTGACTGATTTGTGCACGCACACACTTACATCACTGCTGAGCTCATGAGCACCCACCTGAAAAGTTTCCTAGAAACATGCAAAGGCACTGCACGAGTCCTGGAAGTGACCGCAGGTCCTCTTCTGCATCCCACCTTCCTTGATGGAGGAGCAGCAAGGAGAAAGGGGATGACCAAACTGCAGACAAAAAAATAACGCTGGTGGTCCACTTTATGACTTCAGTGTGGGAAAGATCTTTAATAAGGAAGCAGGGAACTGCCAGCAAAAAGAGAATCTGTGTGAAATAGGTGTAGAAGTAACCTGGAGAGATCAGCTATGCCACTTCTCTGACTGAAGGGATGATTGCTATTCCTGTGCTGCTCTTGAAGGCGCTTGCATGGGAGGACTATGCCCTCACCATTACTAGGGGTCTCTCAGGACAGCCTAGATAGGATAGATGACACAAGAGCCTAGCCTGACTGTTAAGGAGATCTTCCAATACTTAGCCTGACTCTCACTCGATGTGGGAATAGTGCTACCACCACAAGCTGACAGGGAGCTGTGTAACTCAGGATCTCCAGCTCTGATGGCAAGCAGCTGCACTGCAGGAGAGCCTACCTTTGCTATAAATAACATGAAGGCTGAGGTCACCGATGGACTTTATTACTACAGCAGTGCAGGTTTTAGGTAATCACTGAAAGGGATGAAGGAGGAGCTGGAAATGCTCCACAAGAACATCAGGAAGAGGCTGCCACAGAGGAAAATAGTTGTCTGTAATGGAAGGGGACCAGACAAGCAGGCTTTACTAAGGTTGGGTACAGGAGTAGAGCGTACACTGGAGACTCAAGAGCACCAAGAAGCAGAGAGATGGTGGGAAGGCTGAATTCCATCCTCCTGTCCACTCGACAGGGTAGCTACATTTTATGTGAGTACTGCTTTGCATCAGCTTTACTCACTCACAAAGGTTCAGGGCAGCTCCTTACAGAAGAAGGAAAACCAGAATTTAGTGAAGGACTTGACAGAAGAGAAGAAAAGGCTCAGGAGCTTGAGTTTGATGATGAGAAGGAGGGCTGCGTGGCAGGGATAGCGACAATGTGCAGCCAGTACATTAAAAAGCAATCAAAGGAAAAGAAACCAGTAGTTTAACTGGATAAACACAAATGTCTTTAATTCTATCTAGTTCTACCATGTGTGCATGCCTGAATCATGCTGCGCAACACTGCTTTGAAATTTCTGCGAGAAACAGATGTAGTTAGCAATTGTTCCTCGATGCTGAGGGGACGAAAACCAGCATTAGCTGACAAAGTAAGAAGATTCTTTTAAAAAGAATTAAGAATAATCCTAGTGTCTCCTCCAGGAGAACGTGTGGGAACATGGGTCTGAGATTTAAGTACAATCTCATCTGGTACAGAGAGGCCTTGAACTACACAGATAAATCTGTTGCACATCAGTGAATGCAGAAATGACACAGAGCACAAGACATCCCATAGCAACTCATCCGGTTTCCACTTCTGGAAAGCTGGCTCCTGCCAGCAAAAGTGACACAGATGACCCAGAGCATGGTAAAATGATCCAAACTGTCCCATAAAGAAACTGGTAGCGTGCAAGTTGCAAAATGTTCAAACTTTGCTGTAGAATTTGAAAATGAAAACCACACAGGGCCTAAATAGTCATGAGGGCTTGTTAACAAAAAGTAAGGCTTTCAACTTCCAAAGACCTGAGTTCCTGCTGTGTGAAGACAAAGGCAAAAGCCTTCTTCAGAGAGCAGTGATCTGAGGATCAGGCTCCAAGGGAATTATTGACGTTCAATCCAAGCTGACAGCTAACAAAAGCACCTGTACATATGCCAGCAAACCACTGCCAGGAAAATCAGCGTGGCTCCCAACTTGCAGATTTCTGCATTACCAGACCTCCTACCGTGTGTGACCCTTGCTGATCTACATTGGCAGGCTCAGGAGAGAGTGGAAGGAGACACGGGACCTTACCAACCCTGGTCACTCTTGGTCAGGTGGGGGCATTTCATGAATGACTCGGTGTAATTTCTAAGTAACTCAGGCTCTAGACTCACCATGTGATCAGCTACAACTCCCAGGAAAAAGCATGAAAAGTAAAAGAAAAATTTGTTGGGGACTTAAGCAAACACCCACAGGAGCAAACAGGACACCTTTCTGTAGAGGGCAGTGTGCTTCAGATCAGACTAAAACTAGCGGGCAGTTGTAGAAAGAAGCAACACTGCTTTTAAATACAGTCTCAGGGATCTAACCTGTATCTCATCTCTCCCTGCGCCCCCCAGCAAAATCTGAAGTCCAAACATCCCACCATCCACTCAGGTGAGGGCTTCACATTACTGCATATCACGTAGAGGGAGACACGACTGTTGTTCTTTCCTATGGTGCCTCTACAAGGAGGCTGACTCAGTGGAAATGACCAGTCTTTGAATTAAGTCTTGTGTGTGTGTTTGGGTTTGGGGTTTTCTTAATAGAAAAAAAAGGAATCAGAAGTCTGTATTTTTAAACTGTGGAACACAGACCTCCTTCCACTTCCAAGCTCTCATTACAAAGCCTTTCCCTTCTGTGATTCCAGAGCATCTCGCCTCTGCAAGTTTCTATTTTCAGTTCATAATTGATCGAATCCAACTGGTAGCAGAAATCATTTCAGTCAACAGGAATCTTTCCTCTCTCTAGCTTTGGTGGAGCTTGGGGCCAGGCACCTGGCAAGGTGCTGCTTGGTTTCCTTGCTTGTTTCAAGAAGGAAATCCATGACGAGAAAGATCCTGTCCTGGATCAGATAACCCTCCAGAACTGATGCTTTTGCTCTGCCCACCCAGAATCTTCCGCAATGTTTCAAATGGTTTGGTTCAAAGAGGCTTGAGCACTCTATTTAGTAGAATTGAATCCAATCTCAATGCCATTTTGGGGGGGATTAAAAACAAAGTGGTCCCACTCACTGGTTGGGTCATCTGCAGCAATGTGACGTTTTTGCAGATGATCTAGAGGAAGACTTTGTTGATTGATTGAAGGTTGATTAATTAATTCAGGGCTTTGTTTTGTTAATTGATTACTGCAGGAGATCTCTCCAGTTCAGTGTCCATCATAAAAATTCCTTTGAAACCAAGACTAACTGGTTTTCTTTTTTCCTCTGTGTTGTCTCTCAGTTGGACTTCTGCTTCCAAGTCTTAGGTATCTCTGAGAGTCCCTGGCCCTTGGGATGATGGTAGATGCTTGCGGAATTTCACAGTTGCGATGTCTCTTGTGGCTATGTCTCTCTTGGTGCGATCTGCAGTAAGGATTAGCCCACAGACTTTTCCCAGTCTCTAGGAGATAGTGTTAAATCACAGCGTTGAATAGTTGTAGCGGTTTCTTTGAGATTACTTTCATTTATCTCATGGTTTCTTTGTGCTGCAGAAGACTCAGATTTTCCCCATAGTCTTTTTATAGTCAGTCACTCACAGTATAACAATTCATTGGTGGGAGTAAACTCTAGCCTTGCATCTCCACATAGATTTGTCTGATATATCAAGAGCTTCTCTCAAAGGCTGCTTTCCAAGTCATGCTATTGTTGGGGCTTGTGATCCAGCAATATTTTCTCTACAGCCTCACCAGGAAGCGAGAAGAGGATTGTCCATGAGTCACAGTAATTTTACCTGTAAATTCAGCTAAGCCCCCAGGCAGCTCAGAAGGCTGGCCACTGTTTCTCAAGCCTGATACTATTATATAAACATCCTAAACTTTAACTGGGAGAATTATTTTTAAAATAGAAAGGGGGAGCATACACTTCATTCTATCACACAATTGGAGCTGTGTTACTTGGAGCTCATAGCAATAGTCTAGGGATTAAGAAACTTTCAGTTTTTCTTTCACTTTTCAAGGCTATCCTGCGGAAGGCATCCTTTCCAGCTCGGGAGTACACCCAAGGCCCACTCCAAATTTACAAATGAGCCCATCTGTCTTAAGCACAGGGTAGTTCCACTGGCTTCTGTGACTACTTGAATATGTAACAGTTTTCAAAATAGTCCTCCTCTGAGCTAACAAAGCTCAGTTTTGATTTCCTCCCACAGCAATAACTACGAAGGTTTCCCCACTCTGCCCTTAGCTAATTCCCTTTGCCATTTCTAAATTCTCTCACTAACACAAGTAAGCTTTGTAGCAATGAGTCTCCCCTTCTGAGAAGCATCCCAGTAAAGAGAATGGGTTTGAAAACAGACTCTGTGAGCCTATTCCATCCTCTGTCCCAGGTAACTCCAAAATATTCCCAGATCTGCAGATATTTATTCCACTTCAAAAGAAAAAAAAAAAAAAAAGAAAAAAAAGAAAAGGGGGGGGGGGGGAAGAATGGAGACTGTCAGAGAATGGAAGCCAAATTAATTTCAGAAGAAATTGGTTCATCCCTTACTGGCATCTAGAGTTGCATCAGCTTGCTGCGGAAATGGATTTGGCCTTGCATTTCTGAGAATCCATTTCAATTCTTCTGAACACTTTTTTCTTTCCTTCTGACTGCACTTCAGTTTTGATTCAAGTATCAGATAGGCCCACAAGGCAGCTGACTTGCACCAAATCTAACATAAATTTCTACTGTCAGGTTCTGCTGCCTAGATGATGCATGGCCCACCAGTGAACAAAAAGGACAAGGTCTCAGCTTCTTTCCTTGCTATAGCAACAAAGCTCCTTGTGATGATAATTTTTTTTCTGTTTCATAAGCTGGTTGCCATGGCAAGTTACTTGTGTTGCATTGTCAGATACTAAGAGGAAACAACTTGCGTTCTCTAGAAAACTTTAAATTTTAAAAGCTTTCTGCCATGACACTACTCGACGCTCAGGGAGCAAGAAAACCATCCCAGTATGGGAAAAGTACTTGCAGGTTTCTTGAGTCTGCTGTATCTGCAGAGGAATAAATTAAAAAATCATGAAAAATGTGGTGTTGTGGGGAAGCAAAATTCACGGGGATCTCTGCTTTTCTCAGTACACTCTTAGAGACAATGTTAAGGAGAGCACAGTGATGTTGTCTTCCTTCCAAACACTTCAAGAAAGTTTCAGTTACACAGAAAATGTATGCATCCAGGAAAATGGACTGGCTGAGCGCAGGGAGAGGTCAAAAGCCATGGTAAGAACCAGGAAGCAGTCTGCATAATTAAAAGACAGGTGAACATGTAGATATGGCGAAGTAACATGAGGCTCAGAACAACAAAAGCAACTGACATCACTCATCTACCCTCTGTGTCTGCTGAGGATTGATATACCCTTCGGTGTATCAAAAATAGATGATGTGTATCTGGATGTATTCAAGTATGTATCCTTATGAAGCTAAAAAATTACTGTTATTTACTTTGCTGATGATTTTGATGATCAGAAGAACTTCTCATTTTCTTTTTATTTTTTTTAGGGGGAAAGAAAGAATAGTTTAACTTGGCCATTGATTGGGTGTTTCTACTAGAAGTAACTCTAAAAAAGATTAATGTTTCAAAAAATGTCAGGGATAGCCTTGATCTATAGCTGATGAGCAAGTTCACTTGCTAACTAAGCTCTTGGCATAAGTTTGTGTGGAGAGCTAAGCTCATGCCTTGTCTATGACTCCCCTCTTGCAGAAGTTAAAGAGGGAATGGCAATATCAAGGAGTTATTTTTTGGATTACACCACCTACAAAAAATCAGTGATGTACCTTCCCAGACTCAATTTACAGTTCTGTTACAAAAAGTCACGATGGGATAAGCATGTTTGTGAGTTATGGCCTCCCACCTGCAAGCTACATACAGTTTGGTGAAGATGATCAGGAAAAACTGAGGGCATGGTAATGACGGAACAGCTTTTCAACCCCAATGCAGATTTTGTTTTGGCAGTACTACTGTGGCAGTAAGGATCTTCTAAGATTCTCTCAATTTCCTTTTTATTGCTCTGCATGCCAGTGGGCCCAGTATTTGATTTGCCTTCCTTTCCTGTCAAGCAAGGCTTGCAATAGTCAGTATCACTGCAGTATTTCTAGAGAGCTGTGCATTTCTTTTTGCCTACCTTGAGGTTTGCCGTAGAGCACAGGAGCTGCATTGATGATGCCTGGTGGGTATCTGGAAGAGTTTGTTGCCAGTCCAACTGGAGACAGTATGGGATGAGTTAGCAGAGTAGCTAGTTACTAGACTGAACTACCTTCTTGCAGTGGCATTTGCACTGCTGCTGTTGTGGCACTGCACGTCCCGTATTTTAAAAAGAGGGTTCTGTCTTCCAGAGGCCTCAGACAGGCCAGGCATTTTCCTAGAATTAAATTCTAGTTTAGAGAAAGGAAGGAAGAATCTGTCCAGGCAAAATTACTTCTTACAAACAGAATGGGCTATAACCTCTGCAAGTGTGAATCTCCCCAGCTTTGCCAAAAGCAATGGAGTTGCTGCTTTGGAACAACTGAGGATCTTGCCCCAATATTTTGGGGTTTTTTAATCCAAAAATAGAAAGGGGGAAAAGACATCTTTAAGCTATATCACCCTCTGTGTCCTCACAAGTTTGTGTCATCACCCCTATGCAATTGTGTAGTTATGACTTACCAATAGGTGATTATGCCTCTGTCTTCCAGCAGTCTGCAAACAACAAGTAGTCCTCAGGTATCCCATATCCTGATGTGATCTGGCACTGAAGAATGAGCAAGAGGCCGTTTTGGTCCCATCTTCTGCTGTTTATTGGTTCTTGTAGGTAGCGGAGAAGCCCAAGTAGCACAAAACTGAGGTTCACCCATAGCTGTGTTTGTCGTATCTACCTATTTGGTTCTCTCTCCCCGCTACGTTCTTCTGGGCCACCTAGGTCCTGAAAAATAGGAGCCTGCTTTCAGGGTGATTCAAAAAACAAGATTTCTACATGCTCCAGTACCCTGCCTGCTTGCCAGAAACAGCTAAACAAGACAAGGCAGGTAGCGCAGAGAGGCGGTGCACCGTGCGTACGTGCGTCTGCCTGTGAAGACACCCATCACCTTTCCGTGTGCTGCTGCTCCTGCTGTTGGCTTGCTCGGGAGAGATGCTGTGCTTCTGCGAGCGGCCGTCCTTGCTTCTGTGGAGAACTGAGAGGTCGTTCAGGATCAGGAGGGCTTGTTAGAAGCAAGCAAAGAGTTTCGAGGTGGGTTAAAGCTTCAGCCTTTTTGTTTGGACCTGTCTGCACGCTGGCTTTTAGAAAGTGCTCTGGCAGGTTTGTGCTGGTGCAACACGTCTATGAGACCTGAAAAAACCTGCGCTCCTCTCTCAATGGGAATCCGTAGAACTCGCTTAATCTACTCTCGCTACAAGCTCTGCAGGGCATGAGCTTTCTTTTTATTATGTGTCAAGCGTAGTATCTAGAACAATGGTTTCTAGATCTGTTTTCAGATTACTAGATACTTTTATAATGGAAACAATAAATTGTGGTGGTGTGCTCGCAACGTACATCAGAGTGAACAGTGCTTTTCCAGTACCAGGAATGCATACTTTATTCGGCGTCGTATTCTGCATCAAAGCTTAATCAGTTCTGCATGCTCCTGGGTAACAAGGTGGCTATGCAATCCACTATCCACTTTCCAAAGTAACAGGGGAATCACGGTGCCCAACAGTAGAAAATGTCTGGTAACACAGGTGTACTGTGACAGGATGGGAAGCGCTGCGTTGACAGACCCGAATTCATGGAATGAAGCTTGAGACTGTCCAGGTTTACTAGCTCCGATTTAGCGGTGCTCCTTGTGGGACCTTCCTGTGGGAAGATCAGACAGAGCCTCTCACCTCACTCGGACCTTTGCCTGTAATTGGGAGCAATTCTGTTCATGCGGTGCGGATCTCTGCTGCTAAGCCCAGCTGCCTCATACAGAGCCAATTCGGGTGTCTTGTCTTCCGAGGCCTGTTTAAATTTCTCCTGAATAATTCGGCGCCATCTATTTTCCTAGGAATTCTAGGGGCCAGCTAAAGGTGCCCTGCGAGCTGGGTTTAGCCGGTGGGTTGTCGGCTGGGGACTCTGACTGGTAACAAACACCACGTTTCAGCAGTCTCTGCTCTTCCTTCCCCAAAAACGCGCTGTGTGCCGGGCCTCCGCTGGCAGCCGGGAAAGGCAGCTCAGCCCAGGGCAGCACCTGCGGCGTGAGGCGCTGGGCCCTGCCCGCAGGGCCAGGGCAGGGCGAGGGCTCTCCCTGCCGCCTCACCTGGAGGACCCTGCCCTTTCGACGGCAGCAGCCCTGCTCCCGCGGCCGGCCGCAGGCGGGCGGGCGGGCGGGCGGCTCGCAGGCCCCGGGAGAGCCGGAGATCGTTGAGGCGATCTCCCACCCCGCACGCCGCGCCGGGGCAGCTCCTCCGGCCAGCCCGCTGGCTAACCGGGGAAGCCGCGGCGCCTCTCGGTCCCCCCGCGGGTAAGCGCAGCCCTGCGGCCGCGGGGAAGGGCGGGCTGAGAGGAGCGGGGCGGGCGGCGGCCGGCGCCTGCAGCCGCCAGGCCTTCCCCTCACCCCGGCTTCGGGGAGCTCTTGAGGAGGGGCCGTCGCGGGGCGGGAAGCAGCGGCGCGGCCCCGCGGGGGACCGACGAGATCGCCGCGGCTCCCGGGGGACGGGGCGCGGAGCCGGCGGGGGCCACACGCCGAGGCGCGGCGGCCACCCACCGCCCCCCCCCCCTCCCCTCACGCAGCCGCCCGCCGCCGCCGCCCCAGGGACCGCCCCGCGGCCAGGCCGCGACGGGCGGGCGGTGGCCCCTGATTGACAGGCGGCGCGGCCCACCCGGAGGGCGGTGGCGGCGGGGGCCGCCTATCAGGAGCGGCGGGCGGGCGGGCGCTGAGCGGCGGGTGGGCGGGGCGCGGGGCCTGGGCGTGTGCCGCGGCCGCCGGCGGGGCGCGCTCCCGCTCCGCTCCGCTCCCCCCGCACGCACATTGTCCGGGCGGCGGCGGCGGCAGAGCGCCCCGGCGCCCGGTGCCAATGCGGGGCGGGCGCGGCACACCCGGGGCGCCTCCACCACCGCGGTGGAAACTTCACCTCGCCGCCGGGCCGACGCGCGGCTGAAGCCCCCGGCGGGGCCGGGCCGGGCGGGGAGGGGTTCGCCCGCCTGGGGGGCGCCTCGTCTGGTTTGATTTTCCTCCGTTGGAAGGAAAACTAAATAATATTATTATCCCGCTTTAAAGTTCCGCGCCCCGCTCTCCAGGACGCGCATCCCGCCTGGCGGGGTGGCCGAGCCGGTGAGTGACCGCCGGGAACGGGGCTGGGCTGAGGCGGCGGTGAGGCGGCGGGGGGGGGGGGGGGGGGGGCGCGGGAGGCGCCGTCGGTGGGGGGCAGCACCCCCCGGCCTGGCGGGGACGGGCCGGCAGCGCCGCCGCCGCCACCTGTTAGCGGAGCGGCTGCGCCCCCCTGGGAAGTTTGTACCCCCCCTGTGTGGGGGTGCCGCCCGCCGTGGCCCGGGGGGGGCGGTGGGGAGGGAGGGGAGGGACCCCCGGCCCGGTGGGCGGTGGCGGGGCCCGGGGGTGTCTGGGGGCGGTGGCGCGGACCCACTTGCTCTCCTGGGCGCGCCATGACTCTGCTGCCTGGGCGCTGCCTGCCGGCCCCGGCCCCAGCCCCGGACAGGCCGCCGAGGTGGGGGGGGAGTGGGGTACCACCAGCCCCAGCCTCTGCGCCCCCTCTGCGCCCCCTTTGCTCTCCCGTCCCCTCTGCGCCCCCTTTGCTCTCTGTCCCCTGCCCTCCTCCTCCTGCACCCCCTTTGCACTCGTCCTGCTCTTCTCCCCCCTCCCCAAGCTGCAGCCCCTTTTCCTTCTCCCTCCTTGCCCTCCTGCTCCCCTCTATGTCCCCAAGCTGCAGCACTCTCTGCCCCCTCTCCCTCCTCTTCCTTGCACCCCCAGTTTGCAGCCTCCTGCCTCTGCTTTCCCTCACCTCCTTGCATCCCCCACACTGCCCCTGTGATGCTCCCGAGGGGGACCACTGGACCCCCCACCCTTTGCCAAAGCAGGTGCCTGCCTGCTGGCCTCCAGCCACCCCCCCTTGGAGTGGCACCCCCCCAGGAGAGACCACGGCAGTGCCAGGCATGGCAGGCCAGGGGTGAGGCGTGGAGGGGGTGTGCAGGTGGCGGGGGCGCAGGTTCGTGCGTCTGCGAGCAAGCGCGCGCGAGCGAGCAAGGTCCCCCTGTTCCTGCGTGCGTGCGGCTCTGCGGAGCTTGCGGCACCTCCCTTCCTCCCAGGGACGCTCGCCGCCGGGGCTCTGCAGCGTGTGGAGGCTGCTCGCGCCCTGCCTGCCATGCAAGGGCGTTGCGGGGTCCCGGGGTGCAACCCCTTTAACCCCAAGTGGGAGCAGGTGCATCTGGTAGCTCACCCGGCCCATGTTGGACCTGGTTGGGGATGCGTTTTCATTGCCTCGAGCAGTGGAGCGAGCCTGGAGACAAAAGAGCTGATGAGAAATCAGAGAGGACTGGCAAACTGGAGCGGCTGGAGAAATGCTTAGGACAGCTGGAAGCGGGAGGACGGTGCGGCAGGAATGGGTCAAGCCATTGACTATTTCAGTCGCCTAAGTCATGACTGCGCCGTGCAAACTTGCTCCTGGGTAGGTCTCTGAGAGGCAGAGGGGGTACAGACTCCTGGTGAGGCTTTGGCATGACGTACCCCAATCTGGTGGGCACGGGTTGGCTGTGTGGGTCGGAGCAGGAACTGGTTTTGAATGGAGAAGAGCACATGAGGCTTTGCGCGGGTTCAACTAAAGAGCTGCTAGAGGGTTGTACGTTGGTTTTTGGGTTCTCCTGGTCAGAATTGCTAATGTGTTTATCCTTGCAGAGCTCCAAAGTATTTTGATTTTGCAGCTGGTCATCTGCATGATTTTTCCAAGTGTTTGTGAACACAGCCATGACTTTGAATCCGTGTGTGCATCCCCCCCCCCCCCCCCCGGCTCTGTGTGTCTGATCCTTTCCTTCTCCTCGTCAAACATCTTCCCTGTGTGATTAATAATGTGCCAACTGCTTCATTTCGGCACCGGGGAGGCTGGTGCTGATTGAATTCCCTGTTCAGTCTCCTTGGTGGGTCTGGAGGCTGGCGGGTGTTATCACTGCAGAAAAGTCTGCTTTGGGGTGGGAGCTGTCAGCAGGTCTTTTTTTTTTTTTTGTCTCTGTGAACCTCTTATTTCTTTTAATTAAAAAGAGATGAAGTATGCATAGTAATACCCTCCATGTTTACGTTTAAATGATCTTGTAATTAGCAATCATTATCTTAGTTTGGGATATCGCTATAATATTTAAACAAGACTCATGACCTGAGGGACACTTTTCTGGCCCCAAGGAGTTATCCTTGGTGTGGTTCTCTCCTGTGGCAAGTTTGGTTCTTGTCTGCTATCAGTGGTGAAAGTAGAGCAGCGCTGGGAGTAACCTTGGGCTTCTCTGACGTTGACCTAGAGAGCAGTGGCCACAGATTCCTCGTGGAGTCTGGTGCCGCTTCATGGGGCTCCCTGGTGGAACCACCACCATGTGCGTGGAGATGGTCTGCTTTGGTGGCTTTCACCCAGTGGTGTGAGGACTCTCCAGGGGACTCCCTTGCTATTGTATTGGGCCAAAGAGGGGAAAAAAACAGGCTGAAAAATTGCCAGTTGATGTTTTTTTCCCCTAATTGTCTTAGGGAGGTTTGGAAAAGGCTGCTGGTACTTGGGAAGCTTTTCCCTGTGAGAGCAGAGGTCCTGAGGCATCCTTGTCCACGTGGTCATCTTTCACCTAACTTCTCTTCCCTTTGGGAGGAGCAAGGTTCAGCTCAGAAACCTAAACGTTTGCTTCCAGGCTGGAGACTGGCCTGGAGCCTGCTGCCCCTCCTGCTGCTGGTGCACCCCAAATTTACCTTTCTGCTAGGCTGCCCTTGGAGCTTCCCAGGTTTTCTTGGTGTAAAAAAGCTTTATAGAGTAAACCAGTTGAATGTGGGGGAAATATGCAACAAAATAAAACCCAAGACAAAAAGTACTCCCTGTGGAGAGGGGTTCCTTGTGGGAGGGTGATGAAGGGAAGAGGTAGAAACATCTTGTCTCCTGTCTTTCAAGATGTGCTATGCTGCTATACTTTATGTTGGTCTAGGGAAAACAAAATGATTGTGCTCTGAGCACTCTTTATCTAATTGTAATTTTTTATCTGCTTTCTACTGTAACATTTTTGAAGTGTAAACTTAACAACCAGAGCTTTTAAGCAGCAGATAAAAATGTTGACCGTATTTGAATTTTACCTGTATTAATATAATAATATATTTATGAAATGATATTTGATCTGCTCCGTAGCTGGTTGAAGACCGCAAAAGAGTATTAATCAAATAAATTATTTGACAAATACGGATGAGATTAGATAAATGATCTATTTGCCAACTGCTGTTCAACTGCTCTGCCATGGCACGCTCCTCTTTCTCTTATCTTTCCCTTCCAGTTTTCATTCTACTTTTTCATGGTTTATCTTTTCCTGAACTGTCCTCAGCATCTGTTTCATTTAATTTTTCGTTTCCTTGTATTATGCTTTATTTCTTCTGTGTCGTGGTTTTCCTTTCATTCTTTCTTCTGCCTCTTTCTTCGACCGCTCTTTCTATGCTTTTTGAGTTTAAATTAGCCAATTTTCCTCTTTTTTTTCCACCTTCCTAGTGGAGATTTTTACTGAACACCTCATAGCCAGCTCAGCTAAACCTGGTATGCGTTTAACCCATAAAACCATAATCCTAAACCCAAACTGCATGTGAGAATGAAGATGTTTGCCTGGTGGTAATGCTTCTCTGCTTCTCCTGGGGTTTTCTGGCTGTTGCAGGAAGGGTGTTCCTGCAATTCTGGAGGTTTCTCCTAGCGCTTGTTTTTGCTTGTGCTCTCCTTATGCATTTTTTTAAAGGGAATTTGACTTTGTATCCTAAAAAACCCAGCTAGGAACAAATGGCAGACCTCGTGTTGGTCATTAGTTGTGTATCTGTATGCAACCTGCTTCCATCAGCTGCCCGACCAAGCCCAGCCTCCCCGCAGGGCAGCCCTGCTTTCATAGAATCATAGAATCACTTTGGTTGGAAAAGACCTTGAAGATCATAAAGTCCAACCGTTAACCTAGCACTGCCATCCCACCACTAAACCATGTCCCTAAGCACCTCATCTGCCCTTCTTTTAAATACACACAGGGATGGGGACTCGACCACCTCCCTGGGCAGCCCATTCCAGAGCCTGACAACCCTTTCTGGGAAGAAGTTTTTCCTAATGTCCAACCTAAACCTGCCCTGGCGCAACTTCAGACCATTTCCCCTCATCCCATCGCCCGTTACCAGGGAGAAGAGGCCGACCCCCACCTGGCTCCCCCCTCCTGTCAGGCAGTTGTAGAGGGTGATGAGGGCTCCCCTCAGCCTCCTCTTCTCCAGGCTGAACACCCCCAGTCCAGGCTGAACAACCCCAGATGCTTTCCTCCTGGCATCATCCTTCATCTCCTCTGGGGTTACGTCCAGGAGGGATCTTTCAGCAGGGCAAAAGGAATGAGTGCTCTGAAGGTTTTCTTGCTTACCTGTTCCTTTCGGAGTCTGTATGAGTGTCAGGTTGATAGGGGCAAGTAGCAAGAGGTGAACAGGTTATTGTGCATGACTGAGCAGTCGCAATATTCAACTTGGAGCTGGGATTCAAGGTTAAAGTCTCTTAAAAATGAAAGTGCTGTTATGGAGATGACTTCCTTCCCTCCCAGATGAAATCTATGGGGGGGGGCGCTATTCTCAAAACCAATGAAAGGAATAGAAAAGTTTGTATTTCAGGGTAGTTTCAGGGTAACTTTGTAATTTGTTATGCCTTGGCAGTAGAGCTCAGGCAGTCCAGAGGAGTGTGACGGGAGCGCTCGGGGTGCGTGATTTGCCTCCGCTGATGGCTGCAGTGATGTTGCTGCGGTGAATGAGCTCAGCCGTCTGTGTCAGAGCTGTCAGCTTTAAGTACTGGGACTTACGTGACGATGCCCTCTCGTACCCGTAAGGAAAGGTCTCTGCTGCACTGAAGTTAGCAGTTACAATGCTCCTCTACGTCTTGTGAAATGTTTTGGATAACACCCGGGTGCACTGACACAGCGAGCGATCCAGGCGGCACGTTGTTGCGAAGCAAAATTGATTGGGGAGGATGGGGCCAAGAGGAATATTCTTTTGCAGTTAATTATTTACTGCAGGGAGAGAGGGGAAACTAATGACATTTGGTTTATAATTACAGGTAGCCAGAGGAAAATGCTTCAAGATGATTCATTTTATTCTGTGTGTTGCCACCTATTTCTTGGCTTGTCTGTAATGTGAGACCAGCACTGTTTAATGACCAGTAAAAGCAAAATTTCATTATCAACTTCTCACTGCTGGAATATGTTTTTACAGCTTGCTGTGTGTGATGCAAAAGGGCCTGAATGCCTACAGAAGGAATAGTCTTTCCAATGCATGACCTGCCTGTGGTGCCCATCTGACAGCAGCGTGGCCTCTTAGAACAGCTCATCTCTGTGCTGAAAGGTGACTTTGTGGTGAAAGTGTAGGACTGTGAACCTGGGAGTCCTGACCCCCTCTCTGGTCTTGGCTCAGCTGGTTGCCTTATCTCACCAGGCTCTCTTCTTTGGGAGTGATACCGAGCCAGCAGATATCCAGCCTGCCTGCTAAAATTTTGGGTAGGATGTCCTGGGTGAGGGGCGGTCTGATAACGCAGAGGCAGCCCAGGTACTTGCATAACACAGTGCTGTGGGCCAAGCTATAGTGGTTTTTTCCTTTTCCATAGCTAAACCTGTTACAGAACAGACTGCTCATATGTAAGTTGAAATAAGAGCTGGTGGAGCTGAGTTTAGACGCATGTGTGTGGGAGCAGTAACTTGACAAATACAAAAAAAGAGATATTGCTGCAGAGTCTCTGGGAAGATGCCTGTATGTCTTCTGCTTGTTTAGCATCCTTGAAAGAGCAGCAGATGTGAGGGAGAAGCTGTGGCCTGTGAAATGAAGAGGGTGTTGTCCTCTTACTGGGAGAAGGAGAGGAGCAAGATCTAAAAAGCCAGGGAGCAGGAGCGAAATGCGGGATGTAGGTGTGTGCACCAGGGTCTGCTCCGGGCTGCCCTGTTCTCACAGGCTCTCCAGGAAGGGAAGCGGGGAGGAGACCCGTGCCAAAAGGCTTTGTGGAGGCTGCTGTTGTGCAAGGGGGAGCATTGGCCATCCTGCCAGTCCAGGCTGAATCGGAGCATGGCTGGCTGGCAGGGGGAGTGCACGGGATCGTCTCCCCTGGGAAAAGCAGACCGGTGAAAAATCTCCAAAGGAGAGCCTGGCTAGCAAGTGCTTGTGCCCCAGGCAGGGTGGGATCTTGTTTAGAGGCTTGCTGAGAAGCGAGCTCCGTCCATCAGCCGTTTGTTGGGGTACCAGGCTGCTGTCGTGAAGGCTTGCTTCAGTATCAGTGTTGAGTCTGCTCTGATGCTCCACGCTGTCTTCAGCAGTTCTGTGGCTTGCATCCAGCTCTGTTCAGCCTGCTCCAAACCATGTGTATAGAATAAGCTCGAATATATGAAACCGGAGTCTACAAATGATGCATTTTTGTCCCTTGTCCTACCCCAGCTAGCCACTGCAGCAGCCAGAGCGGTTCTCCTGGTGTGGCCCTAGCTCCTGTATTTCTGCAGTGACCATAGCATCCGTGCTCCTTCCCTGCGGCCGGCTTTGCCAGAGCAAGAATGAGATGTCAGGGAGCTTAGTGTTACGTGAGGGACTGGAATTCATCCTCCAGAAAAAGAAGAGAAGGGCTTTACAAACCAGGCTTTGGTTGGTATGATAAATGGGTAAAACAGTAGTTGAGCACGATAAGTAAATAAAACATCACTGTTTCTCAGAGGTAAATACGGGACAGACTCTGGTTTGTATGTGTGCTAATCCCGTAACTAACTTTTCCATTGTTTCTTCTTGGATCTGTGTCTGTTGGTGCAATGGCTCATTTTGGGTCCGGCCATGTTAGGCTCCTGCTGGGAACAGCATGACACTCTCCTGTGGCGTGCGCAGCCCCAGCGAACGCTGGTGGAAGCAGGAGGTGCCTCCTGGCTGCCTGCGTGCGTGTGCATGCACGCCCCTCGGCTCCCCCGGCTTGCGTGCGCAGGCTGAATGCGTAACCTTGGTCATGCAAGGCTTCTCCCAGTCTTGTTTCTCCCGGCCTTTTCCTGATTTGCATGATTTTGTATGAGGCCAGCTAGCTTTTTCTGGAGGGCTTGTCCCACTTTCCATGCAGGCAGCCTCGGGCGAGTGGTCCGCTCCCTGACCTGCTCCAACAGGCGTGTGCTGGCTTCTTGCTCCGCCGATGTGGGAGGGAGGACGAGCATAAGTGCTGGGGGGCTAGGCAGGGGGGGACGTTGCTGTGCTGACTGGTGGGGTGACCTCCCCTCTGGCAGTCAGCGTAGCTGCTGGTGGATGAGGAGGTACACGCAAATCCCTCCTCCGCTTTCTGCCTCATCGTTCTGCTGAGGGATGTGGTGGCTGTGACTTGTACTCGAGTCTGTGAGGGTCAGACCTGGTCTCTTTACTCCTAGGAGTACAGATGTACATCCTCCATCCTGCTGTACTCGGTTGACAACTCTATGGCTATTCTGGTGGTCCCCATAAATTTCCAATCATCAAGGTATTCATTCTCAAAACACACACACGCTGGAAAGAAATGATCACCATGACTGTGGTGAAGGTGGAAAACAGAGGCATGAGAGTCGGACCTAGATCTGGAAGAGCGCCTCTGCTCCTGCTCTTCCACAGAAGCAAGGAGGCTGCGTGCTGCTGTGGCTCGTGGTCACAGGGTCTCACTGGGTCTGGGGCAGAGCAGGGAGGTGGATGGATGAGGGTGGAAATCTCTTGGCTGATTCCTGTGCAAGATGCACCTGGTACAGTTGGTACAATTGTACCACGGTTCCTTGTGCAGAAGGGACGCAAGCCACAGTATTAATCCCAGAAAGCCACCACAGGGGCAACATCAGGACATATTTCTGAGGGTGGCTGGCAAATTCAACGCAGACGTGTTGTTTGCTGCTAGGTCAGTTCTGTGTTCCCATCCCTGCAATACACCCAGTATTGAAGGGTCGGTGGTTAAAGACGTCAGTCACCTAATTGGAGATGGTTTTCAAGTGTGAAAAGCATTGTCTTCTGAAAACACTGTCCCTTTATGTATTTCAGTTGGTCGTTCAGAGACTGAAGTCATTCCACAAACTGGTAATGTTGACCAAGACTCAAGGAAAGCAAGAAGACAGAGGTGTAAGACTGTGCAGGAAGGTAGGGCTGTGTAAGTGCAGCCTGGATTCGACGTGTAGATGATGATCTGCATTGGGCTGTTGAGCAGATGCAGTGATAGGGACAATCAGTTGACGTTGGACTGGGAAGTCCACCAGCTGGCTGCTTTGTAAATGTTGCTCTTTCCCTGCCGACCATGCTGACCTGTGATGGGTGGCTGAGGATGGAGGGTGCTTTTGGATCTCACAAGTTTCTTAAACCACTGACAGTGGTTATTTAGAGCTGCAGCAAAGTGCTTTTTGTGGGCATACCACTGCAGCTTAACTTTGGCCTCCGAGAGATTGGTTTGCTACCACCCGCACCACAGGATCTTAGGGCCGATCCTAGGCAGACTGTCATCATAAGCCCACCTTGGTCCTCCTGCCATGGGGCAGACCATGTCAGCAGCCCTTCAGTCTGGATCTAACAAGGCTCTCACCTCAGTGGGGTGAGAGCGGTTCTCTCCCTATTTTGTAGCAGCCTCAAGAATACAAATAGGAGGAAAATGGCCTTTCTTATTTGGTTGCAGTAACTACTATCATGGTTTTCTTCCCGAGATAATTCCCTATCTGCCATCCCAGGCAAGAGTTTGGCCAGTTGTCCTGCAAGGAGGAAAGCTAGGACTTTCAGACCCTGAATAATATTTGCTCAATAATTGGTTGGCTGATCCCCACAAGTACTGCACCTGATTATCAGGGGCCAGATGAGATATCCTCTGCTCCACATTCCTTCCATGATGACCTCGGTAATCTGTATGGGTAAGAGAGAATACTTCCTCCACATCAGTGGAACCTTTGCTGTTCCTCTTCTTCTGTGGGCTACGCCCTAAGCAGCTGCCCTCTTCCAACCTATGAAGTGTCCAGACCTCACTGCTCCTCATATCTGCTAGAAACTGAAAAAAAAAATGCACTTCAAGTGCCAAGTTCTAGTTGTGGAAAATTAGTTAATCCATGAGTTTCTCTTTCTTCTTTTTGTTTCCCAACATTTTGCTGGTAGATATGATCACTCTTCCTCTTCATGGGTAACTTGTCTTTACCCCAGATATCTACTAGCGCCTATAGCCAGGGCTGACACTGGGCAGGGAAAGGAGAGGTGTTATTACAACCTCTTGTTTTACAGCTGAGGAACTGAGGAATGGAGTTGAGTACAGAAATTTGTTGTCCTAGTCCAGTGCTTTGGCTGTAAGATCGGCTTCCCTCTTCCTTTGGTAACTGATGAGCGTCAAAAGATTCAGCACCCAATTGTGGATGTGTTGCTAATCTGACTTTCTGATGAAATGCTTTGTCATCACAATGAACCCTGGGAAGGTGGGGTTTTGTTTTCTTTTATCATTTCAAGCAAGGTTGTCTTCTCTGTTGTTTTAATTTGTTAGGTATCTGGTCTTAAAAGCGATGTGAGTGGAGGGCTGGAATAGCAGTCTTTTCCATGGAAGGCTTCCAGGCTGTAAGTGGGGCTTGCGTCTGCAGAAATGGGTGGATATCCTCTGGTAAAACTGAGTGCCTTGGCTTGTTGTGGGTTGGAAAAACAGTAGGAAAATGTGGGCAATTGAAAAGAGATGTTGCAGCCCTCTGGATGGAGATTGATTTGAAAAAACAGAGGGCTTTAGGATCTTGATTTGTGCTGGTGGCAGATGATTGCAAAAGGAGCCATCTCCCTTTTGGTCACCCATGCCGAGGCACTTTTTGTGGAAAGATCTAAAAAACAAGGTGCAGTTAATTGACCAAGTCTTTGAGGATAAAATCCTTCCTGGGGGGGGAAAAAAAAAAGCTAGATTTCTTCAAGAAGTGGAAAAAAACCCTTTACTTTTTCTCAAAGCAGTTTCCGAGGCACCTAATCTAATCTTTCCAAAACAATTCTCTGGCAGCCAGGGCTCACATATTTTAAAAAACAGTGTAGAAAGGAATGTGTTGTGACAGTTTAATCTGTTGCTGAAAAATGGTCACCTCTGGGGTAATTCAGAGCAGCCATGGAGTGGATGATAAACCCGTTCAGGATGGGAGGTGAGTAAAGGGCGGCTGCTCAGATGAAACCGCCAGTAGAAGATGCCCGTGCAGAAGTGTAAATCCTGGAATTTCATCATCTTTCTCCTTTGACTCTAATGGAGCTTTAGCCTGTTCACATCTTCTGAAAAGGGCAGTTGTTGCTGAGTCCTTGCACGTGTCCTTGCTGTGGCAGCAATGGAGGTTTTGGCGGTGAATGTCCCAGGCATGTAGTAGGGAAGACCCTCTGGTACTGGCCAGCTTTAGAGATTAAATGGATGGAGAAGAAAAAGTGGAGGATCACAGCAGGTAGGGTACTGGTCCCTGTACCTTCTACTCCCTGGTTGGGGATTTCTAAAGGCCCAGGGCAGCTAGCTGGATATTGTAGTCACCAATCCATGGGTGCAAGTTGAGCTGTGTAAAGCTGGCCTGCAATCTCTACCATTTTAAAGAGAAAACAAGGCAATTGCAGGATGGTCTTGAGAAGACAAAGGAAAGCCTGCCTGAGTTTGAGGAAGATGTACAATTTGAAAAGAAAGAGGTATGGAGCTGCTTCTGTAGCCCTATTTAGGGCCCTCAAAAAAGGGCATTGTCTGCAGTGTGCTCCTTGTGAAGAGGTAGGAAGCTGCGGGCTGGGCTTTTTCGGAGCATGCTTCCTAAGTACATCTCTTTTTGGCAAGCCTTGCAGTTGCAGCAGGGTTATGAGGTCTTGTTCAAATTCTGCTGAAGCTGGTTGAACTGTGTTGACTGCAGCCGTGGTGGGCTGGCAGGCAGTACAGCATCTCGCGGCTCGGGTTCATCTCCTGTATTTCAAAGTCTGCATCTTGAATGAGTTTATTCAATTCACAGCTTAGAGCAATTTCAGAGTAAAAACCAGGGGAGGAGAAAAAGGGGAGCATCCCCCCACCCCACCCCCCAGAAATCAAAATAATCAAACATCTTGTGCTATGGAACTGGGATGTGACTGGCAGCTGGTGCGTGGAGGTGGAGAACCACCAGTCACACTTTCCTGGCGTGGCTTGCTCTGCGGGGGCAATGGGAGCAAGTACCTGTTGGGATTAGGATGCAAAGAGATAATGTTTAAAATCTGAGGCAGGAGCCTGCAAACTTGGTGACAATTGTATGCTGGGGTGGAAGAAGCAGCTCTGCCGCTAGTAAGTCACCCTTTCAGGAGCTAATCTGAACTTCTTGTTTTCTTCAAGAACCCTTCAGCTTACCCACTGTAGGTAAATGTTATGCAGTCTCTTCCATGCTTTCTTGTCTTTTTTTTTTCCCTATTTGATTTGAGGGCCCTTTGTAACAACTTATTCCTCATTCATCCTGTTGTCAGGGAGGTTATTCTGCCTGCAATCCCTGTCTGAGCTTAATTTTCTTATTTTCTGTAGCACGAGGGCTGATGGGTTCACAAATCTTAGAATAACTCCTCAATCTGTCCCCTGGCCAGCCTCAGCAGCACGACAGCTCCATTTAACGTGCGCCGTCTGCTTTGGCTTCCTGCCCCTAGACTCATTATTTTGCATTTGTCTGCATCAAGCTCCACTGTTGCCTGCCCCAAAGGATCCTATTTCAGAAGTCACGAAAAAGAGAGGAATCCTCAAGGTTGGCCTGTAAATCCCAAGTCTCTCCGCTAGAAGAAATGTGCAGGCTGGGTGCTCTATCCTTTCTTCTCCCATGTCCTTGCCCCAGCCCTGCTGTGTGCGTGCATCCCTCCTGTCTGTCCTGGTGCATCTCTTGATGGGCGTGAAGCGAGCCTTGCAGGCTTTCTGGGCAATGCTGTTCTCGCTGCAGAAAGCCTTTAGTGCCTGGGTTTTTTCCCTTTCTCTTCCTGCTGACACAGAGGCAGGTTGAGACCTGCAGCTCTGCCTTCTCTTCAGCCAGCCCCCAAAATGACTTGGATCCAATTAGAATATTGTTACAGGGAAAACACTGTGAAGTTTTCTGGGTGGTAGACACTTCAGGGTATCGGCCTCTCATCTCCTGCTTGAAGTGTAGCGTTACCTTTGGGCATCGGGGGCTGGAAGTGCTTTCATCTTAGTTGCTACGTGAGATAGTCCTGCTCTGAAAAGCTTACCATGGGGAATGTCGGGATGCAATTCACCTGTCCAGAGGTTGACATCTAACATCCCAATCACTTACCCTCAGCCCCCCTGTATAGGCAGCGGAGGAAATGAGCATTTTCATCTCATCCAAATGCAGACAGGTCCGACAGATTGTGCCTGTCTCTACTTGTTGATGGTAAAGAGGCTCCAGATGATGGGCTACGCTTCATTTTGGGCCCTTGCTGGCCAAGAGCTGGAAGGATATCATCCAGACAGCAACTGGAAGACGGACTTAAACACCTCTCGGAGGTGCTTCTAGCAAAGGTGCTAGGACAGAGCTCCAAGCCTGTCCCAGTTCTGGACCAAGGGGTATTTCAACCAAGTGAAGGCAGAAAGCATAGGTAGGAATGGGGCAGTTTTGTCCCCATTTCATCCTTTCATACTGAGAACAAGGGTTACTTGGACACTTCTCAGGAGCTCCTGACCCCGTGTGCGTGCCTGAACAGCAGTCCTGTTGTATTGCAGTGGGTAAAGACCTGAGATGTCGAAGTTCAGAGCTGAGACAAGGGCATGGGGACTTGAGATCGTGGATTGACAGATGATAGCAGCAGGAGCCCTGCTGTGCCTCTGCAAGGGCTGTACGCTGGGTGTTCCAGGCTTGGTAGGTAAAACCCTTTCTGTTAGGGGGGAAAAAAGCTTTTTCCTAACACTGACGTGCTATTAAATGCTGTAATGGGGCTTTGGGGGTGATGGAGCCCGTTTCTGTAGTTTTGTATCCCACTTGAGCTGAACCTTCACGGTTGCTCTGAAGACCCTGGTGTGGTCCCGCAGGGAGCAGGCTGGAGGAGGCCCAGAGCTGTTTGTGAAAGAACTGGAAAAACAAATCTGAGGTGACTGGAAGGAATAAAGCCTGGTAGCCTGGGGAGGATTTTCTTGACTGGCTGCGTTTCCCCTTTGATTGGGAGCACTTGTTCCATCATGCCTTTTGCTGGGGAAGAATTAGCCCGGTGGCTGAAATGTGATGCACCGGGCGTTTTGGGAGCGAAAAACTTGTCTACAGCAAGAGCCTGCAGAGCTTGAACTCAGCCTTCGAGCCCCGGTGCTGGCAGCTGGTTGCAAGCCTGCCTGGCAGGGGAGGGTGCTGTGCCAGGCTTTTTACCCTCCGTCTCATGCCTGTGTAGTCAGCATTATAAACCCAGGACCCTGAAGAAAACCAGAGTCAGTTTTGTACCCCACTTTTTGTTTCTTACTGAAGCTCATGCTGTACTTCCCATCGGTTCAGACACCCGTGAAATGGTGGTTGGCTCTAGAGAGTCTCTGGAAGTCTGCTATGTGCACTACAGTTGCTTCAAACTTTGCAATAGCAGGGAATTTATTAGGGGAAAAATTTCCAGCTGCTCGTAGGTGGGAAGCACGCATGCCATACTACAGGTGAAAAAATACCTTATATAGTGTATTTTTCTTGCTTCACAACACATCTGATCTCTCCCTGCTGTCTTTCCCGGCTACACGTGTCTGCCGCAAGCTTCTCTACTTTCCAGCTCATGCTTCTAGGGGACAGAGAGGGCAAGGGAGAGTGTATGAAAACCTTTTAATTCGGGAAGGAAGGTATATCAGGACCCTGGAGTTAAAACCCACAGCATGTATTTTGCTCTGATACTTTTCCTTGTTGCCTTTCCCCTCTGAACTTTGCAGCACCTCAGCGTTTCTGCTGCACGTAGCCTCTTGCCTGGCCAACACGTGCATCATCTGCAGCACCCATCGGTGTGCAGGCGCCTGCCCCCTTTGCCCGTTCGCCCAAGGTAATTCCTTCTGTTGCTCCTTCCATGGGGCAAAAACAAGTCGGAAAGGGAGCGACGTTAACGCAGGGTTTTTGTTTGCAGAACGACGCCTGCAGCGCCTTGCTGTGCTCTTGTTTTTCAGGTGCAAAACCCTGAGCCCCATCCTCAGGAGCGGTATCGAGCTACTTGCTTGAGTACTTGCTTTTTGCTGTGAACAGCGTGCTGCTGGTTGGATGTGCTCTGGCAAAGCAGTGCTTTTTACTTGTTAATTTTGGCCACGGACAGTACGCTCACTGCCTTGTCAACAGGAGACAAAGTTCCTGGGAAACGTGCAGTGGCCTTGCTCAGCTGTTTGCTCTCCTGGTTGAACGGGCACGTGTACGGGTCTTTGAAGGCTAGTGGGAGAAACCAGGACCCATCAGTCTGTTCCACAAAGGGTTTTGTAACTATATGACCTTCCTAACGAATTCCCCTAATTCCCTAATAACGTATATGTGTTAACAAAATCTGGGCAGACAAGGCTGTACCAAGCCTTAGGCATGGGAAATCGTGTAATACAATAAAGTTGCATATTGTGTCCGGGGCAGAGCTAATCTTCTTGCACCAAGAACTTCCTTAGGATTTCACCTTTGGGATGGGAAGACAACTCCCATCACTGGGAACCCCAGTTCCCTCCCATACTCCACCAAAGGCTGCTTTGGTTTCTGATTCAGCTCTGCAAATACTGTCTAGTGGCTTAAAGCTGGATATGAAGTCCGCCAGTATTATTTCCCCAGTGAAGGCTACAGTGAGGGAGAGAAAATTAAAGCAACTTGTCTTAGCCTGAGTCAGCATCCCGGAGTTGCGAGCGTCTCTCTGTAGAGCCTAGTGAAACGTCCCTGCCTTATCTGACTTGATATTTTGCTGGTTGCACAACTTGCACATCCCAGAGATGCAAATATTTTCCTGGGGTTGGCCCCGGTTGCCCAAGGAGGGTGTTTGTTCAGATTCTCATGCTTTGCAATTAATATAAGCTTGCAATTAATATAAGCTTCTCAACTCTGCGTGAGAGAAAGAAAGGGAAGTGCTAGGTGGTGTTTTGGGGTTTTTTTTGGGTTTTTTTTTTTCCCCTCTCCCTGTGGTTGTTCCTCACCAGCTGGCTACTTTGAAAAGAGCATGTTGTGGTTTTTTTTCCTTAAGAAGCAACATGTTCCTGCAAATTCAGCTTCTGAGAGGTGGTGGGAGCTTCTGTCCGCTGGTGCTGTGGGTGCTGCGGGCAAGGGGCAGGCAATATGTGGTGCTGCGGGTACCCAGCCTGCGAGCTGGGTCTGGCGGGAGCGGGTGCCAGCCCAGCCGAGCGGCACGGTCCTTCCTCCCCGGTGCGTTCCCACACTCGCTCGGCGGCGGCTGGGAGATGCCAGCCCTGCCTCGCGCCTCCGTATCGTCGCCCAGATTGCGCAAGAGCGGCCAAGTTCACACCATGGGATGTTGTCAAAGGAATCTGAACCTGGTGCATTGTGAATAAATATCTTTTTCCCTACCTCGTTCGGCTAAGGCAGCGTTATCTCAAGGGGCCCGTGAGAAGTGTGCTTGTCACCGCTGTGCCAGGCACCGACGCAGCTCACAGAGGTATTCGTGCACGTTCTCTGCTGAGCTACAGGATCGAAAACTGGCTCCTTTAGAGGGTAAGTTCCCTCCGTTTTAGTAGAGTTTCACAAAAAGGTATCTGGTTTAGACCTGGAGAGCACACTTCATCTTCAGATACAGCAGCAAAACTTTGAGTAGACCTCATGAAGTCTGTGGTTCATTGTGTTTTCTGGAGTACTCTCTGAACTTGCCTTTTTTTTTTTTTTTTTGTGCTCTTCAAGAGCAGTGACTCCTTTGGTGCTGCAGAGTAAGAGAAGCACTTACTTAAAGGGGCTTGAAGGAGTTGTCACCCTATGAAATTCAACCTGGGCCATCGGCTGTGTGTTTCACAGTGATCACATCGGTGTCTTCTTCAGAGCTTGCAGCCATGTGGAAGTCTTCTAAGGGGTGAAAAAGGCCAACTACATGGATTTTTGTATCTGATCAGGATTTTGATTGTTAGCTTAAGTCAGATTTCTTGTTTGAGTTGACTTAGTATGTCCTGAATTTGATCAAAAAGTACGTGGAAGTAAGGGCAAATGAAGCCTGTGGAATGGTGGCCACCAGCTGGAACAGCTTCTTTATGGTGGACCTCCACTTGGGTAAGAAATACTAACTTCAAACACACTTTTCAATGCAGGTCTTACACCCTCTCTGTCCTGTCTTTGATGTGCAGGTGAAGGGCAAAAATTGTTCTAGGAGGTGATAAAATATTTGTGATTAGCAGGGGTTTGAGTCCAGATCCTAGACCCTAATCAGCCTCTGACGGAGGGAATTCATTCAGAATGAGACAATCTTTACCCCAAGTTTTTAAGGCTGGATTGTGAGGGTAAGTTGGCAAACGCCAGCTTCCAGAGCTCAATGCTTTCCTTGCTGTTGGAGCATGAATTTTCCTCTCGTGTTAACATACTCTCTGCAAAACACTGCATCAGGTTAAAGTTGGCTGGTTGGACATGCAAGCTGGTGGTTTTGCATGAGCATTTTCTGTTCTTGAAAAAGTTGGGGGGTTTTTTGCAAACATTTGATGCATTTATTTTAAATTCAATTTTATTTTTTCGGTTGAAGTTTCTGTGTGGTAACAACGAGAGCCATGTAGGAACCTTACCCACTATACCATGCCGTGGCCTTGAAGGTTCATGGTAGGGTCACAACATCGTCCTCAGGGAATTGCTTTCTGAAAGTAAGAGGATTTAAGGGGAAAATTAAGCAGCAGCTTATTTCCAGTTAGGTGTGAATGAAAGTCCAAGAGTGAGAAACTGTTGTATGTACCTTAGGAGCCCTGAGAAACAGCACTGGTGAGCTCCGCTGTTGTCAGATGAAGCAGGGAGGCTTTACCAGCACATCACACCTTTCCAAAATCTCACCGGTGGCTTGTCTCTGCCAGGCTCCTGTGAAGGCACATGATCTCATCTGAGATCTCACAATGTTGACAAGACTTTAAAAATAAGAGTTAAAGCTTAATCTTTGAATTTATTCTTCTAAGGAAGGAGAATTTTGTCCTACTGAGGATTTGAGGAGAAATGGACCCATGAAGCAGAGCCCCTGACTGCAGATACTTTGGTGGTTCTCTGCTCCCTTTAAGGAAAAAAAAAAAACACACCCCACCAAAACTCTGAATGAGCTGCTTGTTCAAAAGTGAAGACTTTCTGTAGTTGTTTCTAGTGACTATTTCCTCAGGGGAATAATTTCCATATCTTATGAGTAATTTGAGTCCAACTTGAAGCTCACAAGACAGATCGTGCCATGACAAGAGCTAGGAAGTTTGCATCACCTGATTAGACTGGATCATCTTTAACAGTGCCAGTTCACATCACCTGTCCATTTTCTTGCTTGCTTTTTCCTAGCCAGTAGGGGGAAGAAAAAAAAACAAAAAACAAAACAAACCCAGCCTTGAGACATTTAACATTACTAAAACACTCTTGCAAGTCTTGAATGGTCAGCAAAGGCACCATGGTGTGGGTGAGCAGAATTGGAGAGGAATCCCAGACCATGCACAGGACCAGGCTCCTACCACTTGTAACAGCTGTGAAGTTGCTGTTCAATTCGTATTTATGGTAGCAGACCAAAAGAAGTCTGAAGGTTGAAAAGGGGTGCAGCAAGCGCATAGACTGGGGTCTTTTGGTGCACATCCCATCTCTATGTCCCACCAGCCCTGCCTGGAGCCCCTTTAGTGGTATTTGCCGTAGCCAGAGAGAAAGTTGTATGAGGTTTTTGGTGGCCTGAGGTCCAGTTTTCAACCCCCTTTCCAGAAAGCATGGCTTAAGTATCAGAGCTTCAGTTCTTGGGTGTTTGCTGGTGTTTGCGAGGGCCAATGCTGAACGCAGTGGTAACCAATAGCATAAAAGGTCAGGGCTGGTTTGCTGGGGGCTGATAGCACAGGGTGATAGCATGAAATGCTCCCAGCAATTGGTGATTTGCAGTGATGTAGGTCATGTAACAGATCTTCCCAAACCCCCCCATCTAATAGCGTATAGAGAATATGATAAATATTACTTGTAATAATAAAGTTGTATCATCATACGCTGGGGAATTGAAGGCAGATGTTTGCATTTTTCCCAGTGGGCTGAAAGGAAGTTCAGGTTTTGTTTTGGTTTATTTATTTATTATATTTTAAACCAAAGCCAAAGAACTGTGAGTCAGCTTGATCTTTGCTGCAGCAGTTCCTCTGCTGTGGCCCCCAGGCACTGTCTAACAGACTCCGGCACCTCCACTAGGATGGATGAACCCAGAGACTGCTGTAGAACATGTGCAGGCTTATTTTTGTCACCTCTCTTGCAGAAACTCCTTAGGGAGGCTCTGCGTGTCCTTCAGAGCCAGTGGTAGGGGGAAGGAGAGGATGCTTTGTGCCTCATAGCAGAGGGTCCTGGGAAGACTCTGCTGCTGATCCCAGGAGCAAGTTCTCCGTGCCAGCGCCCACCAGCACCATGTGCAGTTCCTCGTGGCAGCCAGATCTCCAGGAAGAAGGAAACAACTCAAGTCACCTCCTTCCTTCTTCTGCTTTATGATTGCTGACTTCTACAGCTGCTCTGTAGGCACTCTCTGTCCTCCCTGGCTGAATGAAGGTGTATTTTTAACCCTTCCTTTCCCAGGAGATGTCAGTCTACCTTGCTACTGTCTCAAGATGCTGAGAGGGATAAGTGTTCCAAGTGGGCTAAGGTTGAAAATTAAAATAGACCAAGTGAGATCCTCAACCAGTGCTGACTGTCTTGGCTTTAGTGGCTTCACTGCAGGGATGGTACTTTTTACCCTCTCCTTAAGGTGATCCTTCACGGTCAGATCTCAGTTTTGGGACTTACACGTTTTGTTCTGACTGTTCAGCTTGGGCTGTCTTCTCCCTTCCTTTGGCAAACTAAAAAGTTTTACACCTCGTCCATACTACACATGCACAGTGACTTATGGCTGTCAGGAGACATCAGCTTTGAAGTTCTAAGTTTGCCTTTAGTGGTTATGTGCTTTTTCAGGCCAAATACAGAACTGTTTGCATGAGCCTTATAAAGTCCAAGAATAAATCCGATGAACTCTGCTGTGTTTCTTTCCTAAATGTGTCTGCAGTGTGTGCTTCCCCAGCATTGCAGAGTTGTGCTTGGGCAGCAGGATCAGAAAGTCTGAGAAGCTTGTGGGAGATGACGGGACACCAGGAAAGAAAATGGGAAGCTGTATATACAAGCCTGGTAAAAAGAAGTGATGTTTACAGCTTGGGGACCTCATTGCTATAAGGCAGTAGGGAAGTCAGCGGCTTCAGAAGATTTGACTGCTGCATGGACAGCAGGGACAAGCGTTAAAAAGAAGGAATTTCTCCGAAGTGGAGACTTTTGGTACAGGAGCCCCCTTTTTTGTTTGCAGAATGAGACCCTGCTCTGGGACCAAAGATGATTTCCACTGGAAAAAGAGAAAAAGAAGGTTTTGGGCTACGTGAGAACTCCCTACAACATCTTTCATGCCCAGCCATCGCTTACACTGCCCTAATGAAGTTACATTGCAGTAATTACAGTGCATTACAGTTCAAAGTTCAAAAGTCCCCTTTTTTATTTTCTTTTTATTTCCTGTTGTTCCCTTTTTTTCCCTGGGGGTGGGGTGGGTGGGTCCCTTTTTTCTGAGTTTTTTTCCTTTTTTTTTTTTTTTTTTTCTTTTTTTTCCCCCCCCCCCCCAGTGCGTGTGACTTTTTCTTGCTGCTACGTGGGGTTTGCCTGGGGATTTTGCTGTGCAGAGATTGATCTGTGATGGAGGCGCGTTGCCATGCCTGACAAAAGGATGCTTCATCTAGAAGGGCACCTGTGGACTTGTCTTGCCCTGTTTTACTTTCCCTGAGCTGTGACTCTTCCAGCTCATGCTGCAGACGTTTTGGGCTGCACTTTGCATGTTCTCTCCCTTCATGTACTCTCAGGAGAAACCAGGTGGTGAAGAACAGGGTGAAATCCTGTCTGTGGGTGTTGTAAGCACCAGCTGGTCACCAGGTACCTGCCAGGGTGGTACCAACTGTGGGCAGGTGCTGGTCTCCAGCTGATTTCTCCTCCTACCAAAGACATTCTCTCTCTAAAGACTTGAAGGTTTTCTTCTTTCTGTTTGCAGTTGGGAGCTCGTGTCCAAGCTCCATTGCATCTCTTTGCCCAATCACTTAACACTCTGACTTTTCCATGGTGAGTTGTCATCCCTGAAGCTCAGGGCACAGCATGCTTCCTCTCCGTAGCTCTTTCAAACACGCAAATCTGGTTAATGTGACTGGAGGGAGCACTTGCCAGTGCTGTCATACTGGTCCAAGTGAGGATCAGAGCGCTGTGTTGCCCTTTTCTCCATCAATTGTCGATCTGCATAGAGGAACACCTAAGCTGAGTCAAAAGAGGTAGGGCAGGGTCACATCAAGTGCAGCGCCAAGGCCAGGTCTGGATCTACTCATTGCCTCTACCACAGGTGTCTTGAGGTTATGGGGATCAGTTAAGGGATTTCAAGAAGACGTAGGTACACCTAACCTTTAGGCATTATCAGAGGGACCTCAACCACTCTGCTGCTCTCAGAGGCTTTGCTTCTTTTTATTTGTTAGTCAGTTTGTCAGGCTTCAGTGTTGAGGTGGAGCCACATCTCACACAGGCTTGGTGTCTCGCTTTTCTGTGGTTCCTTTTCAGCCCTGGTGTGCCTGTGGATGCTGGCTGTGAGCCCACCCAAATCCTGTATGCTGTTGCTGTGGGCTCCCAAGGAAGCTCTGGAAGGAAACCCCCCCTGCTTCTGCTGATTGTGCAGGTCTGCCAGCAGATGCTGGGGGCTGCGACGGAGGTGATGGAGTAGGCGTTGTGCTCCCATCCCCTGCATAATCAACCGCAGCCATTGATGAGAAGCACAGTCTTGTGGCAGAAGCTCAAATGGGGGGGAACAGAAATCTCCAGCTTTACCCTATGTTTCCCATGTGATTGTCAGCCAGTCACTTAATTGCTGTGGGTTCCTCGTTGCAGGGTGGAGTTACTATTTCCTTGATCTGCTACGCCGTGTGTTCCCGGGGTGTGGGGTATATGAACCTGCATGGAGGCTACTTGGAGTTGAAGGAGTGTTGTCTTCTGTGTCCGTGCTGTGACGCTTGCCGGACGGGCAGGATGAATCCCTGTGCAGTACCCCTTTGTTGCTCCAGAGCCAAAAGAGGGAGATTCCTCCCTTTTCGATACGGAGAGCTGTAATCCGTACATCTTCAGTCTTATTTGCAGCAGATCTGTGCTGTGACAGTGATGCATTTAGATAACCCACCCACAGCAACACTGCTTGGATTTTTTTTTTTTTTTTTTTTTAAAATCCAGACTGCTGCAGTGGGAGGGGGACATGAGCATCACATTAACAAGCCTATTGTGGCCGACGTTTACCACAAGCAGCAAGGTGAGGTTTAGGTAATCCAGAACCCAAACTTAAGAAAGTCTGCTGATCCAAACTTAAATTTCACACCTTAATCTTTGGACCTCTCTGTTTCTGTTGGTGTTGTGTGATGGTTGCTCAGTATTGTACAGTCAGTGCATTGGTTGGCTCTGCCTGGCTTCCAGCCTGGTCGTGATGAGTTCCTTTGCCTTGGCTGTTGAAGGGCTGAGTTTGGAGGTCTTCTCCAGACCTCCCTGCCGGCTGTGCTCAGTGTCCCAGTCCCTCTAGGTTGGTGCTGCAGCTGGCAGGTCCATAAATCAGCAGGAATATCTGCTGCATAATGACTGATGCATATTCATACTTGTGACAGCATGGTGTCACCCTGCTAATAACGTGTCCTGGTGGGAAGGAGAAGCAGGGATAAGGTCCCACCAGCAGGTTCCTGCTTGCTTCCTTTTATCTCCTCTTCCCGCTGCCCCCTCGTCGTTGGCTCCCTAAGATGCCCCATCACTTGCTTTTCTAATGCATTTTCCCCAGCTCCTTCTCCCAGATTTGCTAAAGTGAGCCCTGCAGGTTTGCTTTTTGCTGTGGTACCTTCTTCCCCTTTGTCCCTGCTCTGCTAATAAATGAGGGTGCGTGCCTGCAAAGGCACTGCAAGGGCTAAATGAATGTGGAATGATCGTTATATTTGATCACATAAATTAAATGGCTCACTAATAAAGGAGACACTCTGGAAGTATCTGATTTTGGCTGTTTGGAGTCTCTGAAGCTGTTCCTTTGAGCTCTGTCTTTGAACAAATTGCATGATTTTTTTCTGTGTCCCCTTGGGAACAGAAAGGCAAGAAGAAAACTAAACTTGGTGGTTGTCCCTCATCCCAAGATGGACTGTACCCTGCTTTAAAAAATGAGGGGAAAAAGAGATGCTGTACCATCTTTCCCTGGAAAGATAAAACTTCAGGGGATGTGATTAGCGGCCTGTGATATACCACATGTGAGAGATTGGAGGTGGAGGTTGATGGAGGTTGCTTTTCCCCTTCCAGTAAAAAATCCTAGGTGCTGTCCAGGGAAGCTGGGGGAGCCAACTTGGGTACTAACCAAAAGGTACCCCAAGATACGCCTGTCTGAGTCCAACCCAGCTAGAGCTGGCTGCCCTTGCAGAGAGGGATCCTTCTCTCTCCTCTCCTGTGTTTCTTCTCCTTCTAGGGGGGCTTGAGCCATCCCCAGACAAGAGGACCCTATTTCTCTGCAGGGCTGATGAGCCATCCAGAGGGTGAGGGCTGCATGGGCAGGAGCAGACGGGGCTACTGCTGTCCCAAGATGCTAATTTGTCTGCTTTTCTGCTGCTGGCCATCAGCTTCCACCTCTTTCCACCCGATCCCAATGCTGCTGCCTCGCTGTCTGGATCTTTCGGCTGCAGGAGCTGTAGTGGGATAGAACATGTGCTGCATGCACCATTTCATTCCTGGAGGCTGGAGCTCACCAATACTCTTGTAATATTATTTTGCTCCAAAACCCAGCCTTTTAAAAAGTCTCTTATCCATTAAATGTTAAAAGAAAAAATGTAAAACACTTAAAAGCATTACCAAAACAATTCTTGAAACTTCCCAGCTGCAAACACCTTGTTTCCTTATCCATTTTTTTTTTTTTTGCTGTAAAAATACATATGTGTTAGGATTTAAAGCAAGCAGGAAGCTGAACTGCCAGACCTATTTCCATTGCAAATTCTTCTCAGCGAAAATGGCTTGGATGCATTTCCTGAAACCAGCTTCCTAATTTTTCCCTGTCAGCGGTTGTTTGGGAGGAACAGGGAAGGATGGGGAGGGAGAGGAGAACGGAAATCTCATAGGGGGATTGCGTTTCTTGACTGTGGGGTACGTTTTTTTGGCTCAATAAGCATTGGTGGTGCTAAGGTTGGGAGTGGCGCTTTTTTTTAGGCAACGTACAAGGCTGCCTTGTACTAGTGGCTTCCCCCTTTCTTGTAGTTGGGCTTTGAGTGGGGAAAAGAGCAGTGGTGCTCAGCCTGCCCTTCTGCTCCCGGCCCTACCTGCATCTCCTGTTGCTTATCTGTGCATCGGAGCATCCGCCACTCCGCCGGCCACCTGCAGCTGTGACCCAGCTTTGATTTCATTAGGCTAATTGGAGAGCGGGGCGCCTCTTACAGCACTCCAGGCTTTCCCACTTGATGTACCCAGCTTCCCCAGACATCTCTGCCCAGGGAAACTGGGCTGGGGGGCAGCTGCCAGCTCTGACAGCCCAACACAAAGACCCAGCAGGAGACCAACAGCTTTCCCATCCAAAACCTCTACTGGGAGCTTTTTGTCTCGTGTGAAGACCCCAGATGGGAAGTCGCATTGCCTGAATTTAGTTCCCGGCTTTACCACCCGTTGACGACTTTGGGCCAGTCCCTTGGCTTGTTTGCATCCCCTCGCCTGCCTGTACAACAAAGAGGATGGCGTTTCTGTTTGTGCATGGCCACAACCCCCAGCTCTAGCACTGGGTGCTCCATCTCTTGCAGCTTGGTGTCGAGATCTGAATTTATCCGTTTTTAGGCTGTTGCAGCAGAGAGCCAGGCAGCTGCGACCTGCTATAGCGTGATGGCAGGACTGGTGGTTCTGGGTAGAGGCCGTACCTTTCCCGGGCAGCTTGCCCGTGCCTGCTCCTTTCATCAGTGAGAGGACCAGGCAGAAGATATCGGGTACCTGAGGAAATCAGCTTGGAGACAGCATCTCTTGTAATCCCATCCCATTAACGGGCAGCATTTGCCCCAAAGCCTGACGTTTTCTGTCCCTGTTAACAGCTGTAATTAGAGATTCACTTACGTTGTTGCTACATACTCTTCCAGTCCAAGTTTCTGCTTCATTGCACCTTGTATCTTGTGGGAAGATCAATACAATTTGGTACCAAGTCTAGCTAGTCAAGAGATTGCTCAGAGCCTAGGTTCGTGGTTGTCTACCATGCATTTTAGCAGTTATGGTTATTATTGTCTGTAATGTGGGTCTTGTTTTAAACTTTCTTGAGTACCTGTCCATCTCTTCATACGCTCAAGGTACATCACACCGCCTTTCACCCGTCCCCTTTATGTTTAGGGAAGGGATTTTAATGCAAAGGAAGGCTAAAAGCTGCCTCTTCTCTCGAGCTCCGCCTTGGCTTCTCCATGGCACAGAGTATGTTCTTCATTTGTTTTTCTGAAACAGGCTGGGACGCCTGGGATGTCTCTTTTCCAGGGCGAGGTGGAGAGCTGCCAGCCCAGGCGGGGAAGCGTCTGCCTCTGCACCACCTGCTCGCCCCGGGAGGCGGAGAGGAGATGAGAGCGGAGGAGCCCCGGCAGCTCGCAGCCTTCTGCGTCTCGGCAGCCAGAGCTCTTCCCCCCCACGCCGCTTTCCCACACGCTTTGGCAGAGCCAACGCCAGGTCCCAAGTCCTGACTGCAAGATAAGAGCTCAGGCTTTATTTCATTGCCCCCTGTTGTCCCAGCCCGCTTCGTGGTGCGTTCATGCCTTCATGCACCCACCTCAGCAGGGTGCCCAGGTGGCCAAGAAGGCCAATAGCATCCTGGCTTGTATCAGGAATAGCGTGGCCAGCAGGAGCAGGGCAGTGACCGTGCCC
>JADKXX010009251.1:0-62743 GCA_017310255.1 Butorides virescens | reverse complement strand
GGGGGTGTTCAGCCTGGAGAAGAGGAGGCTGAGGGGAGCCCTCATCGGCCTCTACAGCTGCCTGACAGGAGGGGGGAGCCGGGGGGGGTCGGCCTCTTCTCCCTGGTAATGGGCGATGGGACAAGGGGGAATGGTCTGAAGTTGCACGAGGGCAGGTTTAGGTTGGACATTAGGAAAAACTTCTTCATGGAAAGGGTTGTCAGGCTCTGGAATGGGCTGCCCAGGGAGGTGGTCGTGTCCCCATCCATCCCTGTGTGTATTTAAAAGAAGGATAGATGAGGTGCTTAGGGACATGGTTTAGTGGTGGGATGGCAGGGTTAGGTTAACGGTTGGACGTGATGATCTTAAAGGTCTTTTCCAACCTAGATGATTCTATTCTATGATTCTCTGCCAGGCTTCCAGACAAAACTCCAGTCTCCTCTTTCCTTACACGGGCTACTCTTGCTCACCTAGAGTCTCAAACATCACTTAAGTGTTAGATCATAAATCACAGGCGTAATTAAAAACTGTCTTTGATACCTTCAAACCGCTGCCCCTGTCACGTGCAGACAACTGGTGTTTTCAGCTCGTGACCTGGGTGCTAGCCCAGGTGGTCTCTCCCATCTGCTCGTGATTTTTTAAGGGTCTGTGTTCAGCAGTGGGATGGGACGTAGCATTTGCTTGCTTGTTTCCTTCAGACCTTTCCACGGACTGGCAGCAAGTAACCTGCAGAGTAGTGTGCTTTCTCTCTGTGGAAGTGAGCTTGGAAGATTGGTTCTTCTGCAGAGACTATGGTGGGACAGGCTCCTTGCTTTCAGGGAGGAGGGTAGAGCAGTGGTGGTGGGAGGTGAAGATCCCACTGCATCCCAGCACTTGCCAGAATTTCCTGATGGCGTGCTGCTCCCCATGATGCTGGAGACATGGGCATGAGCAGTCCTGGTTTATCAGCTCCTGAGATAAGGGGCCTGCTAATCTTTCTGTCAAGTATCGTAATTTTGGTGGCCTGTACTGGCTGGGGGGGCAATCCCTTCATCCAGAGGGAAAGCTCTTGGGTAGCTGGTTTGTTCTTTGGGTTTGTTGCATTACTGACTTGGGAAGGTTGTTTGCTGTTTTGGGTGGTTTAGGTGTAGCTGCCTACCAGTTGTTTTTCTTCGAGTAAGCTGGCAACGAAGAACTTGATGAAGGATATTTATTGTTTGAGAGGGAAAGCAAGAAGAGCATAGACAGACCCGCTTACCGCTAAGCCAGTGATTGTGCATCTTTCTCTTTTCCTCAGCTATCGGAGAGCTGAAGCGGGACCCAGGGAACAGAAAAGAGGCAGCAGCTTTGGTGAGGGTGGTACGATCTTTTTGTCCTTCTGTCTCTTCTGGAGAGGGAAGACAAGCAGGGACTTCACAAGCCCTTTGTGGTTGGGTAGTCTCTGGCAGAGGGGTTGCGTTGCCAGAGGTGCTTCGATTGGAAACTGTGAAAGTGCTGGGCCCCGTGCAAGGACCCATCCATGCCTGTTCGAGACCTTGGGCCAAGCCACAGCTTGCACCTTGCTGCTGGGACATGTTTATGGCTGCCGTGGAGAGGCAATTCCTCTCTCCCAGGTCTGTCTGTGCCTCAAACTTGCCCGTAGCTTTCTGCTCTTCTTCCTCCCAGGTTTCTCCCTGAATGCGCGTCTGTGGTTTGAGCCTCCTACGTGATGTCGTTCCTTACCCGTTTTCTTTTTTTCCTCTGGAGCAATATTTTTGTGCTCAGTTTCTTGGGACAGGCTGCCTCTTCCTCCAGATCGTGAATAGCATGCAGAAGCTATGGGCGAAGCCATTCTGTTCCTCTTAGGCTTTTTTCTTTTTTTCCCTAGTAGAAGATATTTATTACCTCCAAGATGTTTCTCCAAAGCAGGGCCACCACTTGCAACTTCTATTCCATCTTTGGCATCCCTCTCTCATTTTTGAGATGCTGCGTTTTTGAGGGCTGCATTCTCTGAGTTTGTGGGTATGCAGCCAGCAAGCCAACAAGAAGCACGTTGGGTTAGATTTGCAACCTGCTTGTTAATTTAAGAAGCAACAAGTAAATTACAATGAAGCATTGGATAGGCTGTGATTCGTAACAGAGCATTAGCTTGCCAACCTCGTTTCCCTAATTTCTTTCAGGCTGGGTAGGCCACGGGCAACATCAGCGTTTTGATCCTTGAGTGAAAATGAAAGGTGGCATTTCACACCCCTGGAGATGTTCCTTCAGTCCCTCCAGCGTCTGTATTTTGTGGCGTTGGTGACAATCCTGTGCATGAGCAAATGGAGTAGCCTGGACAGTCGCCGGGGTGAACCAGCAAGGTTTCCCTGGTCAATGTTACAAAATCACCAAATAGGATTCCTGACCTGTGGGCACGGTGGACTTGCCAGTAAAAGGCTGAGATGAGCGTTGTTCTCCTGGAGGACTGCAGACCACTCCTACCCACCGGGCATCTCTGCCAAAGGGACGTAAAATCAAACACTGCCACATTTGTGGTCTACGGGCTCCTCAGTTCCTGTGGACAGGGCTTTTGGAGGAAAGGATGTCCAATTTGAGACGTGTCCAAAGAGATTTGCAGAGGTGAAACTGCCTTCTGCTGCCTTTAAATGCAGAGACTCCCAATGGACAGGTAGAGGGTAAATGTTCAGTAATGAACAGTTGTAAAATTTGCGTTGTGGCTGGCCTCCATACGGCAGTGCTGTGCAGAAATCTGTCTCTTGGCTTGTGTAGTTGGCTTGGTGTCCATCCTGGGGGAGAAACAGGGCGACGGGAGGAAAGGGAGGACACGGAGAAAGCTCCTTTGGTGATCCTGTAGGAAGGGTGTCAGAGCCTCCCTCATGGTGAATGCCTTTCGCTTGACACCTGAGCTTTTCTAGGAACTGTGGTGATGTGATGGTACGTACTGATAGCGCCAAGCCTCTTGTGTTCCTCACCTCTGCTTCTGCTGAATGAGTTTCTGGAGGTTTCACAGTCAGGTCCCTCAAACCACCTCTCCTCCTGCAGATGAAGCTCTGTGCTGGGGAAGAGGGACCATGAAGAATGTCAGGTTATTCTTTGGGTCACAGCTAAGTCTCTGGGTAGCAACCTCGATGCCTACGCCTTGTGCCAAGCATCTTGGTCCTCGCTTCTGCAGGCAAAGCCTCTGTGCTGCCCAGCAGGCTCAGGCAGGGGAGGAGGTAAGGAAATGTGTCTTCTGCTCTCACCTACACCTTCATCCCCTCCCTGCAAGACAAAGGGAGGGTGCTGGTGCCCAGCGGGGCTGGGTGCTTGCTCTCCCGGCTTCCTGCACGAGGCTGGCAGATGTTTCTTGTTTGCTGGAGCTGCATGGCTCTGGCTACTGGGCTGGGAGCAGCCGCTGCTGCCAGGCGGAAGCCCTCGGTGAGGCTTTCCTAGACAGCTTTGAATGGGAGCCAGGAGCCCTCTCGCTACAGGAGAAAATCCACGAGGTCAGGAAATACAGCAGCAGCAGCTCCGGCTCCACGCTGGGGCTCTTGGCTTGGCACACAGATCCCAGCCCTCCTCTTCCCGGACGGTGCTCCTGGACGGCTCTCCTCCAGACCATCTCTGCTGTTTGTTTGACAGCCCTGCGCAGCTCTTGGGGGGCACAACGGTTGAGTGCTGTGGAGGTGATAAATTAGTATAGGCAGGGAAAACACCAGGCGGTGACCTGGGTCAGGCTTTCAGTTCTTGAAGAGCTTGCAGAGGGTGGAAGAAGCGCTGCTCCTGCTCAGTGTGGGACTGGGAGACTGTGCTTTCCTGTTTCCCTCTGTTATTTTGTGGTCAGCTCTGTCTGGGCTCCGGTTAGCCGCTGAGAAATAGAAACTCTTGTTTATCCCCCTCTGGAAATCCTCACATCAGGAGAAGCTTTCACAACAACAAGCCTCCATCCAGTGTGTCCCCAGACCGAGCGTGAACACTTAGGGAGTCTGTTACCATCTCTCTGGCAGGAGCCCCACTTTTTCTTCCCTGCCCCTGTTTTTTAGGAGAGCCAGAAACATTGTCTTTGGGATGGCTGTCCCTTGAACCAGCCCATGGTGGTGATGTTCATCTGGCGTCGAAATGCGTGCATGCATCAATGAGCAGCCCTCGCTCTTCCCATGGTCAGGAGCAAAGAGGTTGATGGGGAGCTGTGAGATGGTGTTGGTAAGGTCAGCTTTGGGATAAGACCAGCTGCCCAACTCTGTAACAAAGCCTGGCCATGTGGAAGTCCCTGCTTTCCTCACAGCCTTTGGGCCAGGCTCCCTCTCCCGTAGCACTTGCACGTGCTCTGATGAACGCCTGGGTCTGCGCGCTCCCTGTGAAGAGCTTGCATGGTGGATCCTTTGGGAAAGGACGCGAGCTCGCCTGAGCGTTGGTTTTAGCACACATTAATTCAGGCAGCTCTCACGCACAGAACTGTTCATCATTCCCCACCCTCTTGCTCTACATTAGGACACGTTTTGCAGTGATGGAAGGCAACAGTCAGGGGGGTTGGACTTGCCATCCTCTGCAAGCTGCAGAATCTCTCCTGCCATTGCTGGGGTGAGGATGGTGTGTGGAGCGGTGAAGAGTTTGTCGAGGCACCATCACCTTCTAGGTAACACCTATGTTACAGAGTCCTTGTATGTAAATCAGCCGTGTGCTGGCCATGAGTGGTGGGGAGCAATAGCTTTTTCACCCCCCTTGTTTCCCCCACCTTTTGGGCAGGTGCGGAGCAGGGAGGCTTGGCTCTTGTGTTTCTCTGGAGGAGCCAGAGCTCAAAGCTCTGGGCTGGGGTGGTGATGTGCAGGGCTTGCTGCTGTGTGGTTGCCTCTCTGCTGCACAGCAGAGCTCAGCAGCTCGGCTGGGGTCCGGAGCAGGGGAAGACCCTTAAGCTGCTGTGGGTGACCACCTCGGCCCCCACCTCCTGCTGCAGTGTGGACCGGGAGGCTGGTGTGGCTGTGTGGGCTGGGGGTCTTCTGAAGGGACACGCCGAGCAGTGCCTTCCACTTCGGGTGGTCATTTCCCCCACCATCACCACTTTTCCACCGCGATTAATGACCTTCAGCTTCAGAACAGAGGTTCTTCACTTGGAACACAACCAGAGGTGCTGCTTGGCATCATCTTTGCGCTCCACTTGCTCTTTTGCACCCCCTCCCTTCCCCTTCTTCAGGATCCTGGATGCTGAGAAGGGCATGAGCTTTGTTTGCCTTCCCATTACGAGACAGCAGCTCTGAAAAGGGCTTTGGCGAGAGGCGGTTGCGTCTGTCTGCTCCCGGCTCAAGTGGGTGATTGAGCTGTCTGAGTGGTTTAGGGTTGCATTCAGGTGGGGATTGAAGGCAGAAAGTTCTGGCCTCCTTTCCATTAGATCTTTGCTGCGTGAGCAAATGCCTCGGGCGAAGGCTGGGTCTAGAGTAGCCTTTGCCGGCACAGTTTGTACCAGCTTCCAGGGTTTCAGGAGCGGGGCTGGCGAGCCCGGGGAGGTGGGTGGATTGAATTAACTGTCGGGGGGGGGGAGTGGTGGGTCTAATCCCTGTGCAATGGTGTTGGAGGCTGCATCGAAAGGTGACCAGCCAGGGGAACCGTGTGCTCATCTTCTCACTAGCCGGTGGCTTCCCCAGAGCTTGCAGATGATGGCTGTGGACGAGTATCTGACCCTGGGGTGACTTTCAGTGGGCAGGAGTTGCAGGCCAAGGAGGGTGGATTTCTACTTAAACCTTTGCGGTTTTGTAATCTTCCTGAGTTTAAGTTCCTCCTTCTCGGTGGAGTTGGAGCAGAAATTTAAGGAAGGAGGTGGGGGAGATACGTTTTCTCCTGCTGAAGGGCCTTGGCAAGTACATGGTGCTGCAGAAATGTGGTTTGCTTGTCCTGACCCTAATCATCATCCCCAATTAGCACCGTTCATGATAGCATCTCTAGCTCCCCTGCGGGACATGCCAGCTTCACCCTGTGGGAGCAGGGGTGCCCCTTCCGTGGTCTTCCTCCCTCTTGCGATGGCCAGCGCGGTGGGAGGCATCGTTAGCCAGAGGAGGGGCAGAGGGTGTGGATGTGCCACTGTCTCAAACCTGCCCTGTGGTTTGATGTTTAATGCAGCCTTGAGGGTGAAAACATGGAGCTAACAGCATATCTGGGGGGGTCTGGGGCTTCTCCCCTGCTCATGTGGGCATTGACATCCAAAACATGTTGACCAAGGCTTTAAAATCTATCTGATGGTTTTGGATCGCCAGCTTGAGATGAGGCAAATTGGAGACAGTGCTGAGCACTTGTGGAAAACCAGACATCTTAAAGTGGTTACTTCAGCGCTTACTTTTGATTTACACAGCCTGAACCTCTGTTTCCTTATCAGTAACACCCCCTTACCTCTTGAGGTTTGCTCAGGGAACGAGTGAAGTTTGCACCCAGCCTGTCAGGCTGAAGGATTGCAGCGTATCACAGGGTAACCATGGTTTTGTGTTCTGTTTGATGGATTATTTTGCTCATTGTAAAGTAACCCTCATTACTAGTGGGGAGTATTAGGTTAACGAGCTCTGGATGCTGCCGTTCTGCGCTGTATTTCTAGGCCAAGTTTCGTGCTTTTAGGTGAGGCTCTCTCATGTTTGAGACCCCAGAGCACTAGACCATAAAAGCAAAAGACAGTGGATCCTGGAGGCACAGGACAGGGTGACAGACTGAAATGAGTGTAACTCTTGCTGGCTAGATTCCCTGGGCAGTCAGTTGCTGGGTGGGAAGAAGGTAAGAAAGCCCTTGACCCTTGGGGAACATGGGCCATCCCACCACCTCCCCACATGCAGGCCAGGCTCGCCAGCGTTGTGTGTCTGTGAGCTTGAGATGAGAGACTGGGGTGGTCCTGGAGCAGAATACCCTGTGGTGGCAATTTCATGGATGATTTCATAAAGCTACATGAAAAGCATGGTGCATCCTTGATGTTTGCTTGTTGGTTTTCACCCCGAGGGGTGGCTCTTTGCCATCCGGAATAGCAGTGAAGTGGGTTTACCTTGTCCCATCCTCAATCCCTACTGAAGTCAAGCAACTTAAAAGACCATTAAAACCTTGAGGGGCGCGTCCCTTCACCTCTGCCTTGCAGAATTTGGTGTCTCTGTGTTACAACGCCCCAGATCCCAGACCTCGGTGTCTACCTCGCAGCATTTGGGTGCTCCTGGGATGTGCAGGGAACACTGGGAACGCTGGGTACCTGAGGAATGAGGCTGTGCTTTGCAGATTTCCCCCTTTCCTGCTGGAAAAGGAGGGGCTGACCACTCAGCCCTGCTGCAGAGCAGGTGGTGACGGGGAGGGACCCCCCTCTCCTAATGCGGCGGACGTGTTTCTCTTTGCAGGTGGTGGTGCTCCTGGAATTCCTGAGCTGGGGTTGGCTGGAAGATGACCGAATATAAGCTGGTGGTGGTGGGAGCTGGTGGTGTCGGGAAGAGTGCTTTGACAATACAGCTCATTCAGAACCATTTTGTTGATGAGTATGACCCCACGATAGAGGTAAGTGGCTCTGGGCACGGGGTCTGTCCGTCTGCATGTTTTCCTCTTGCTCTTCTCTACCTTGTCTCCAGCCCAGAGCGTGCTCGGCTTGGTCTCAAGTCTGAACTTGAGCAGGGGTGTTCCTCTGCTTCGCAGAGCTATTCTGAGTCACTACGTGCATGTTCGGAGGTCACAGCGACCGACTCGTGCCTCCTGCAGAAGGACAGCGGTGTCTGCTGACGAGAGACGGCGAGGGAGGCAGCAGAAGTGGGCAGAGCCGGGCAGGGGCCGAGAGGCAGCACAAAAGTCCTCCTTTCTGATGAGACAACAGCGCAGGGAGGGGTTAAAGGTGTGGGATTGAAGAGCCATTTTGTGCCTGTGCTTCCATTTCTCCTCCTGTGAAATCAGAGTATTGCCTTCTTGTGCAGGTTGTTTTGAGATTTACTGATGAAACGGGTTTTATCAGAGCTTGGTGGGATTACAGACGTCCTGCAGTTTGAGCAAGATGTGCCGAGCAGCTGAACCGTTGTTCCCAGGGTGTTTGCCTCTGCCCCATTGTGAGGATTTAAAGATTGACGTGTGGGTCTCATAGTCAGGATGGATGATAGCACTGGCTTGTCTAGCTGAGCACCCTGCCTGGAGAAGCAGGCAGGGACCCTGTGCTCCTCTAGGCTGTGCAGAGGGGGGTGTGTGTGTGTGTCTAGTCTTCAATATGCATTACACTATTTTTTACTTCTTAAAAATATATTCCGTTCTCTGACTGCTTTCACTGTTGCTAGCAAGATGCTAATTACCCCCTGCATGACTTACACCTTCTTTCAGGGGAGATGTAGGCAGCAGCTGCTGCTCTGCACGGGGAGCAAGTCCACCCTGGGAAGGCAAATTACAGCTCTGTCATGCCTCTTGGACAATAACCTCCCTGTCTGCATTCCTAAGGGATTCTCTACCAGATGTGTATAAATGCAGCTGTGGTTGCTGCAGTTATTATTATTATCATCATCATGGCTAAAAGGCCCCAGCTGGGATCAGAAATCTATTCTGGTAGGTGTTGTATGTGTAGTCCCCACCCCGAAGGGCTCACAACTTAAATAAACAAGTAACACAAGGCTTGGTAGGAAGGCAGAAATAGTCTTACATTTCTACAGACAGGAAGGAGAGAAAGCACTTAAAAGCACATGCTATTACATCATTTGGCCAAGGTCGCCTAGAAAGTCCGCAGCAGAGACTGGAATTTAATTTAAGGGCTCCCGAGTCTCGGTGCTGCACCTTGCTGATGGATGCAGTTGCCTTCTTCCCCAGCTCCTCTCCTCTCGTGTGCCTGTCACCAGCAGCATCGTCACCAGTAGCATCATACGCTTTTCTTAGCAACCCATTCCAGGTTGTTTTCAGCAAAAGAGCTGCTGATGGAAAGCAACCTCCCTGGGGGAGACATCTGCATGGATGGGTCCTCCCTTGGACCTTAGGGTGAGCTCTGATCCAGTAGTGTTTTGGGTTTTGGCATCCTGGTTTGTTTTTTTTTTTTGTCTCCAGCTGCCTGCCCCCCCTGTATGTACCCTGCAGGAAATTTTCTCCATGTAAACAGGCAGCAGGGAATGTAAACCTTGCATGGCATTTCCCAGCACACCCTCCTCACCCTGCTTGCTCCTGCTGTGCCCTGGGAGACGCCTGCTCTCCTTCTCTGTTCCCCCTGGCCCCGCTCAGCTCTTCTCTTCCTAAAGCAGCCACAAGCTGCTCTTCATCCCTCTCGCCCCTGCTGCTTTTCCACCTGCAGGTCCCACCAGCCTTGATGCCTTTGCAGCTCCCTTGGTCATGTCCCCCCCAGCCTTCTCACTCATTCCAGGGTGACTTTTAATTATGCTTCATTTTATGGGGATTGAGGATGCACGGAGAGTTACCTGCCAGCCGTCTGAATGTGACCAACAAACCACACTCCTATGACTAAGCTGCTTTGGATCGTGCCCAGGAGCTGACTCTGTTCAGCCAGCTAGCAAACAGCACAGTGATGCTGAAAGGAGCAGGATAAAAGGGGGGGAAAAAAAAAAAAAAAAGAGTATATGTGCATGGAGCAAAGGCTTTACCTGTTGCTTAAATGAATGGAGCGCAGGCTGTGCTGCTGCAAAGAGGGGTGCAAGCGGGTCTGGGGGCACTGAGAAGATGCTCCCCAGGGCAGGAGGGGTGGAGAAGTGAGTTTTAGGCAGAGACCCCAACGGAGTGCCTGCTCCCCTCCTGCCCTCCCGACTCACTAGTGGGAATGTCTGGCTTTGTAACTCAGTGCCAGCCAACCTGCTACAGCACGTGCTCGTACGCCTGTTGCTGGGCTGCCGAGGAGTCTTAAGACCTTTATTTTGGGAACAGGAGGGCCAAGGCACCAAGGAAATTTATGCTGCTGGCAGTGTCCCGTGGTGCGTAAGTGGGGATGGAGCAAAGAGTTCTGTGTTGAGAAATTCTTCAGGTCGCCTTCCAGCTTTTAGCGGTCACCTTCCAGCTTTTAGCAGTCACCTCATAACAGGTTTTCCATATCCTGACTGTAGTCTTTAACAAATGGACCTCTTGGCCTGGTCCCCCGGCACACCTGGGGTGCTCCCAGCATCCGTCTGGGATCCGGAGTCTGAACCCCAAGCGGACGTTGTTTCTGCCTCCTGGCACTTCACAGCTGGGTCTGGCCGCTTCCCCTTGTGCAAGAAGGTGGGGTGGGATATGGGGGGGCTGCAGAGGGGCTTTGAGGCTGCGGGGTGCCGGTGGCTGGGCATGTGGGCTGGTGGCAGCTATCCCTGCAGTGGCAGCCAGGTCACTTGGCAGCATGGCAGGGATGGCTGAGCCACCATCCTGAGCATCCTGGGGCGGGGTTGGATGAAGCTGGATGCAAACCAAGGGTGGGGAGAGTTTTGTCCCCTTCCTTTGGGGAGCGGGGTGCAAAGCATCCTCTGCGAGACTGTTAATGCCTCTGTTTTGTGAGCAAGCTGGCTGGCCTTGTGGGCAGCCTGTTGCTGACCTGAGCTGAGGTGTGGGATGGCTTCTTTGTAGGCCTGCTGGCTGCTGGTGAGACCTCAGGTAACTGGGGACTTGGCGATTAATGGCGAACACGTGTGCTGATCGTCGGTTCCTCTGGACACAAGCCAGGGCTCAGGGGTGGGAGGGCGCTCTGCTGGGCAGAGCAGGTGCTGGGGTCCCCTTTGCCGGTCCCTTCCAGCTACTGGGACCCCAGAGGTAGAACCAGCACTCTTCTACCTCGCACCGAGGAGGCTCCAGACACGTTACTTGTGAGGGATGAGAGTGCATCCCCGCAGGGCAGCCTGCCAGTTGCCTTCAGAGCGGTTGGCTGGAAGCCAGCCCGTCCCTCCGCACTTATTCCCAGTGGGTCAGCAGTCCCCTTTTTGGGAAGGCACAGCCAAGGCGGTTGTGGCGGAGCAATCTCCTCTGATTTTGTGGCCTGCTCCGCAAGGTGAGGAAAGACTTTTAATTAGCCCCAGTAGATGATGTTGTTGTAGTAACGAACCAAAGGGTGGGAGGGCCACATTGTCCCCATTCCCTTTCCGTGCCGCTGATGGTCCTGTTGGTGACCTTTGCTGCGTCGGCTGTTTGTCTGCGGACCTGCAAAGCTCATCTGATAACATTGTTGTCGTCGTTGGAAGAGCAGCAGACGTTTGAATTAATTTTAAACTGCAGCCATGGCCTCTGGAGTGGCTGCAAAGCACTGTCATGCTCATATTGCTGACTTGCAGCCTTTCCATACCCTTGGTTTTGGCTTACTTCTCTTGCTGAGAGTCGAGGATGCTGCGGGACGGCTGTCGGGGAGCGATGAGGCTGTTCCTCCATGCAGGGGCTGCCCTTGCAGCATCCCTGATGATGAGACCAGGCATGGAGGAGAGGCATGGTGGGGAGGAGTGGTGCTCTGAGGAGCCTGCCTTGAAAATGAAACCTTTTGAGGGATGCCCTGGGTGATTTCCAGGCCTTCTCACGTCTGCGATAAGTTGCGATTGCCTCTGCTGCAGGGAAAAACCCCAACTTCAAAGGATTTGCCTGGATAGTTCTTACATCTCCTGGAGCCCCCTGGGCACAGACTGGTTGTGGGAAACACCCTCCTCAGAGCGTGATGGTTTGGGTTTGGGTTTTTTTTTTTTTTCCCCTCATGTTTGAAGAGGAGGTTTACCTTCAAGCTCAGTTTACAGCCTTACTGGTGGCATATCACCTCTGGTGCCTCAGCTGAGCTGTGTTAGAGGTGCTGGATTTCCAGGTGATCTTAAACACCTTCCAGCCCTGCAGATCACAGACGGTGGCTGGAAGCCCTGGCTGGCTGGAGCCACCTTTCCTGTGTGTCTGTCCCCTTCCAGCACCCAGGCAGGGCGGCAGCAGAAGGGATTAGCAGGAACTAAATAAAGCTTAGGAAAATAGTTGTTGAGGGCTGTGTGGGTACGGTAGAGACAAAGCTGCCTCTGGTCTGCCAGAGGCAGGGCTGGGAATGGGGAGAGCAAGCCAGGGGCTGTCTTCTCTGTGGCTCTCCCAGAGAAGGGCAAACCTGCTCAGCTGCTCCCTTTTTCTTTTTTTTTTTCCCCCTCTTTTTTTTCTTTTTTCTTTCCCTCCCATTTTTGAAACGGATTGAGTCAGCTATTTAATGGGAGCTAAACCCAGGCAGAGCATGACCTGGCATCTTCCCAGGGATGCACTTGTTGCATCCTTTCGCTTGGCCAGACCCAAGCCCTCCCTTAAAGCATCTTCCTCCCTTTCTCTCCCTCTCCCGGCCTGCAGGATTCCTACAGAAAGCAAGTCGTCATTGATGGAGAGACCTGCTTGTTAGACATCTTGGATACTGCAGGGCAAGAGGAGTACAGTGCCATGAGAGACCAGTACATGAGAACGGGGGAAGGATTCCTCTGCGTCTTCGCCATCAACAACACCAAGTCCTTTGAAGACATTCACCAGTACAGGTCGGTAGCCTGGGAAGGGTTCCTTCCCTCTTGCCCTGGGCAAAGGGGGAGGCCTCGCTGCTGCACCCTCCTGCCCTCCCTTTTAGATCAGGCCCCGTGGTGGAAGCACTGGCTGCCAGCAAAGACAATTAGCTCAAGTGGCCATTCCCCAGGGAAGAGATGGAGCAGACGGCTAATGTCGGTGACTCCGATAAAACCCATCCAAAGGGATTGCTTGTGGCCTTTGGGGACTTGGTAATGTAATGTTTAAGTGTTTATGGTGACTAAAGAGAGAGCTGATCCTCTATGACCCCCTCCCTTCCCTCCTAATTAATGGAATTGCTTTGTTAGCGTAATCGATCTCAGCGACTTCTGCTGGGCCCGGGAGCTGGGAGAGGAGGCTGGGAAGGGCCGGGAGGGCTGCCTCCCCCGCTGGCAACCCCTGTGTCAAGGCTGTGGTCTGCGGGCTGCACGCATGCAGGGAGGGGCAGCCTTGGCCCGTTGGAGCTCGGCTTCAACCAGCGGAAAGTCGGAGCAGGAGGAGAGTCAAGAGCCCGGCCAGGTGACTTGCCCAGGAGTACGTACTGGGGGGGCCCCATCCCGGCGTGGTCCTGCTTTGGCTGCACCCAGGTTACCCATCCCGCTTCTCCACTCCGCTGCCACCACCCCTGGAGAGCTGGAGAGCCAGGGAGATTGTATAAATGCAGTGGGGCTCTTTCCTGGTTACCCCGATGCTTGCTTAGGGAGGGATCTCTGCTTTCTGCCCGGTTTTGAGGCTTGGCTGTGATGGGAGGCGCTTGCAGAGGATGCCAGAGATAGCTCTGCCTGTCCCCGCTCTGCCCACTGCCCACCAAGGGGCTGCGTACCCCAGTCCCTCCTCGTAAACCTGGCTCCCCGATAATCCTGTAGCTCCGAGCACAGGCACAGCCCCTCCTTGCTCCATAGTCAGAGGCGCTGCTCCAAGCTCTTGAGATGTCTCAGTCTTTGGCTAGCAGGCGTGTTCAGCGTAATAACTATATGGTTGGGCTAATTTGGCTTGTTTTAGCTGAACTGGAGGACAAAGGATGGGATTTTCCTAAAGCACCTGAGGGATTCGGCAGCGTTCATCCTTGTGCCGGGGCTGGTGCCTGTGAATCACTCGCAGGATGGCTCCATTTCAGGCCCTGGTTTTAATCATGATGTAAATCACTGTCTTTCATCTCGTTTCGCCTGTGCTCTTTGTGTTTGCACTTTTAAAAGAATATTCCCCAGAGAAACCCTGGCTGTCCCTGGTTAGTAATCATTAGGAGGTATCTCTTTTCAGCTAAGTGTAGCCCGTGCACTAAATTTAGTACTTGCATTTGCTGATCAGGATGTTACATGGAACATTTAAGTGGCTTTATGGCATCTCATCCATATAGTCAGACTTCATTTCTATGTTCTGCTACATTAAAAAAAGATGATTGGGGTTTTTGTGTATGATACATGTCCAGTTACTTTTGGGTGGAAATTTGAATTCAATTAAAGTGCAGAAATCAGCATTTTAAGTAACGCTTCTATTAGTTAAATAAAACCATGTTAAATGTTCTGGATGCATGAGCAAGGAAAAAAAAAGGCTGTTTTGCATCTGAAGCTAAAGGATTTACTAAGCAAAGGAAGTTATTAGCTATCAGGAGGGAATTGAATGGATTGTTTGTGGTCATAAGGGCCTTTAAGATTATTTTTTTAGAAGCGTTAGATCTCATCCTCGCCCACCTACTTTTAAATCTGAGGTCGGAATGAAAAAGTGAGCATTACAGCTTTTTTACTTCCCAGTTGGTTTCTCAACTTTGAGTGACCTGAACTAAACTGAAAGGGAGCAAATACTGCCTGTGCATCTGCAGAAAAGGTCATGGCTGCCAAAAGCTGGCTTATCAGCTCAGCAAGTTCTGGTCGCAGGTGGTTGTTTGGTTTTGGGGGTTTTTTTTTCCCCATTCAGGGGGATTACTTGATCTAAAATGTTGGAAATAACACAGGTAACTGCTTGAGTATTCATTTTCCTTTAGCTTAAACTATCTTAAGCTCATGTCTTAACATAGATTGTCATAGTTTTAAGTTGTGTTTTGTGAACAGTTGCATTTAAAGAGCAGAAGTATGTTTAGTTTTCATTTCCGAAAGTGCCCTAGATATTTTGCTGTTCACTTACTTACGTGTCGTGGTCACTTACATTCTCTTGAAAGCCCAACAGAAGGCGCCTGGCAGGAACGAAGTGTTATCTGTTAATTCTTGGCAAAGAGGCTGGTGGGGAGTGTCCTGGAGCTGCCCCCTGATATCCCTTCACTTTGGCACCTCTTACTCTTGCAGGGAGCAGATCAAGAGGGTGAAAGACTCCGATGATGTTCCCATGGTGCTGGTGGGAAATAAATGTGACCTACCAGCCCGGACAGTGGAGACCCGGCAAGCGCAGGACCTGGCCCGGAGTTACGGGATCCCCTACATAGAAACATCTGCCAAAACCAGACAGGTAGGAGGAGGGTTTTAAACAAAATCTTCTTTTTCTTCTCTTCAGTGCTGTCCTGGAGAGGCAGGAACAGGCAGACAGACACCACCTTGCAGACAGATGGGTGCAAGGGCTGGTGTTAGTTGCTTCCTCAAGGCTAAATGCTCCATCAGGACATTCCCTCCCCTCTCCGGGCTTGACCTCCAGTCTGGAGAAGTGCATAATTCATGCTCTGGCAGCAGCAAAGGGAAGATGCCCTCCAGGGCTTTCTCCAAGGCTCTGAAATAACCCCCGTAGTCACTGCAGGTCAGCTAAGCTCAGGGGACTTGGCTAACCTCATCCATGGTCTTATTTGGCAGACCTACAGGCAGAATATACCAGTGCTGGAAGGACCATGAGGGGCTCCCAGAGCACAAAGGTGAAAATGGAGCAGCTGATACCTTCAGTGGTCTAGTGGTGGCTTTTCTCTTGAGTTGGTAGACCCCATTCAGGCTTCTGAAAGCTGATGAATCTCAAGGACTTAAGAGCTCCTTGGCATGGTTGCTCAATCTTGCTCTCTGTTCAGGGGCCACAAGATCCCTGTTAAGTCTTCCCAGCTTGGTTTCGTGCCTTTAACTCTGCAACCTCCACTGCTGGAAGACAGTGCTAGGGACACCTAGCTGGGGAGCAGAGCCCTCTCTTCTCTCCATTGTCCCCTCTCGAAGCGGGCAGCTGCTTCAAGCAATGCTTTTCGTCCAGGGCGTTGAAGATGCCTTCTACACCTTGGTGCGGGAGATCCGTCAGCACAAGCTGCGCAAGCTGAATCCCCCGGATGAGAGTGGCCCCGGCTGCATGAACTGTAAATGTGTGATATCGTGACTATGGTGAGTTTTGGAAGGAGGAGACGGGGTGCAGTGGGGGTTATACTGGAAGCAGGAGAGATGGGGTACAGCGGGGGGTATATTGGAAGCCGGGTGGGAGGTGACTGCAGATGCGCTTGTCTGCAAACAAATGCAGCAGAAACAACTTCAGCAACGGGTATTTTTTAACGAAACACCTTTTTGACTGAAATACCATTTTTCCGTCAAAACATAGGTAAGTCAAAATTCCCAGTTTCCTGAGGAAGTGTGTAGGAGGAACGGGTTGTTTATTTTTCCCCCTCATTTTGTGGAACAAAAATCTACAGAGCTGAATAAAAAAAAAAAAAAAAGTGTTTTGTTGTGCTTCCCCCAGGGAAGCTCCTTCCCGTGCTGCCCCTCTGAAAGAGGCGTTAAACTGGTGGTGAGGGTGTGCGCCTTGCTGTGCCTTCACCAGACTGGCCCTAGAAGAGCTCAGATGAAGAGCTGGGTGAGCGCGTTGCCTCCTAATGCACTCGTGAAAATTGCCTTGTCCTAAAGCTTCAGAGCAGGCCTTTCTCACTGTGAAAGTCCTGTGTTCCTCAGAAGAGTTTTCCCCGTTAGATATATCCCCTAGGATATTTGGAACTGATGCAGTGTGGAGAATTAGCCATAAGGGGGCTGTTTTGCTTTTATAAATTGCGCATGCTGGAGCCAGAAACAGTGTTTTCCAGATTGTCCATGTCCACTTGCCTGTTTTTCTTTTTTTTTTTTCTTGTTTTTTTTTTTTAATGATGAGTTTATTTAAATATCATCGCAATCCTGCTGGATAGTAGCGAGGGAGAGCTCCTATCAGTGTCCCTGCGTGAGCTGGGTGGCCTTAAGCCAAATGGCTGGGAACATCTGGCTGTGTAACCAGCTCCTTCTGTGGCAGAAGTGGAGAGAGGGGCAACTGGGGATAAGGTGTACATCTAAGGGCACCTGGGACCAGGGTGTGGGAGAAAACCCTGCGTGAAGGTTGCCCTTAATGCCTTTTGGGGAGTTTCCCAAGCACCCGGACTGGCCCTTCACCTCTTCATACAACTGCTGGAGTCCAAAAGAGAAGCGTGTCATGTCCAGAGATGGTGCTGAGAGGGTCTTGCTGAAGGTGGAGGTGGGCAGCTGTTTTCCTCCATCGTTTTTTGAGCTAAAGGCCGTGAGCACAGCAGAGCTCTTCCTTGGGAAAATAATAATAATATAAAAAAAAAAAGCCTGTCAGCGTTTGCTTCTTACGAGCAAAAAAACCACCCGAGAACCCCACCCCTCCACTCCCAGCTGAGGTGTGTGAGGTCTCCTGGGGGCTGAGCTGAATGCTGTGCCCAGCACACTTAACCGCTGCTAAGGGAGGTTTTCCAGATGTTCAGGTCCTCCAGATGTTCAGAAGTGTTTCCTCCGGATGGGGATGTGAGCTCGGGGCTCGTTTCCTGCTCTGGCTCGCAGCTCGGGCTCGGCCGACGCTGCTGCTCCCCTACGCTGGCTGCCAGGAGCACAGTCCCTGTCACAGCCCGGTGGCCAGCACCGGCATAGACAGTGCCTTCAAAAAGAGAGGCGAGAAGGGGTGGGAAGGAGTCTCTTGGAAATGCTCCCCTTTGTTAAGAGAGCATGCCCTGTGAGTTGCCCACATCTTTTTCTGCTCGGGCAGAAACTGGAAACCAGACATCCCAGCTTATCCTAGCTGCAGTGGCCAAGAGCAGAGAGGGAGGAACATCAGGGCACGAAAGGGGAAGCAAGGCAAGGACACGCTGGGTTTTTGGGAGGAGAAGGGTGGGTGTGTGGCCAGGGAGATTTGGCTGCGTTTGCCCTGGAATCACTTTGTGGTTCCCATCGTCCCTGGAGGAGGGAGAAAGATCTCAGCAAACAGCGCCCCTTCCCACAATGAGGTTTGGACAGAGGCAGAAGGTCTGGTGAGACACCCAGGGCTCACCCATCACTCTACGGATCATTTGCTTGTTCCCTTCAGCACATGTGGGATGCTTTGCTGAGCCAGGTCCAGAGCTCCAAGCCCTTTGTTTTCTGTGGGCACTAGCAGGGTCATCCCGAAATGTGAGGGGTGGGGAATAGAAACAGCCCCTGCTGGTTCTGATGACGAATGGGTGCTAACGAGTGTCCTCTTCTGGTTTCAGCCGACTGGACGGTGTCTTGGAGAGGTTCCCACTGTGCAGAGCGCAAGGAAAGGGGTGAAGCGAAGGAAGAAGCAAATGGATTCAGGGGAGGAGTATAGGGGGAGGGGGAGAGGAGGAGGAGGAGGAGGAGGAGGAAGAGGACCGGGGGAGCGTGAGCCCCTCCAAGGACTATCTCGCACTTCACCCAAGCCTGCGGCAAACAACTTTTTTCTTTTTTTTTTTTTTCTTTCCCCATCCCCTCCTCCTTTGGCCTCCTCCCACCCCGGCAACTGTACAAAGCCACAGATTGAATCACAGTAAATTATTATTTGATGGTCTCAACAAACCGTCTTGATGGCTGTCTCCTCCTTCCAGAGGCTGCTGCTGCTGGTGCTCTGGGAGGATTGCTGGTGGGGATGGCGGGGAGGGAAGGGCGCTGAGGTTTGCTCTCCACGGACCAAGGGCATGCTGTAGACTGCGAAGGTGATCGGAGTGGGGTATCGTTCAGGGAAAGAGCTGTCTTTGTCTCCAGCACGTCGTCGTCATGTACCCCCAGCCCACCTGAAACTCTTCGCTGGCCCCAAGTTTTTTGGTGGGGTGGAAGAGCGCAACCAGTCCAAGCCTGTCCCTGGTGCTCCCCTGGGTGTTTTGACTTCAACCTAGTCCTTGTGGGATTTTTTTTTTTTATGGTCTCGGATGCAATGCCTGGAAGGGAAGAAGCACTGGGGAGGAGATCTGAGAGCTGGGTTCACCTCAGCTGGTCCCAGTGTGTTGCTTCCTTGATTTTTTATTTTTATTTTTTTTTTCCAGTTAGCTCTTTCTGGCACAACACCTCCCAAATGTTTATGTGCTCCAGAGGGTAGAATTAGGCCTTTCTGCTCCCCTCCAGCACCTACCTAACCCTCACACCTGCATAGCACATATGTCTTGGGCTGCTCCAGTCTGTCAGCAGTGTGTAATTGTATGCAAATCCTCGTCAGCCCTGTGCATGGCTTAATTACTGGTGAGCACGTAGCAGAAGGGCCCTCCTGCACCGCAGACAGCTGTCTGGCTGCTCAACAACCAAGACTAAAGGATTCAGACTTCTAGTCCTTGGGTTTAGAGTGGGTAAGAGTGTTTTGGATGAGGGCTAATCTGTTGGGAAGCCTGTCTTCGCTCAGCCCTGCTCCTTCGGGATTTTTGCCTGGGGTCTGACTGGCTTCTCCCAGACGCCTTTCACTTGCTGAGCCCAGGCGAGGCATGGCACTCGGTGCAGCGGGTGGCTCGGTGCCTTTCCCTCTCCCAAGCTATTGCGCAGGCTAATTTAGCTGGCATCCAGAATTAAGAGCATCAAAGAAGGGGGAAGGTGATCCAGCGGAATGTGGTGGAGAGCTGTTCTGCAGGGACTAGCCCAGGCCTGAAGAGGAGCTGGGTTTGGCAGCTGAGGCCGGCAGGGGTTGGGAGCGGTGAGGGCGGCGTGAGTCACATGCCTCTCACGGCAAAACCAGGACAGAAACCCTGGTCACCCCTGGCGCAAAGCCACAGCTCACCCGGGGGTTCCCAGCATCCGTGCAGGCAGCCTCCTGTCCCGCTCCTCATCTTCCATCATGCCAAGCAGCAGCAGAATTAAACTCCAGTGCTGCTTGGAGTTGCTGCCTTTGCTTTTGGCCTGGGCAAGAGAGGACTTGTGCTAAGGGCTTGCTTTCTGTACCTGCCCGCTCCCAGCTGCTGTGGGAAATGGCAGCCGCGGCTGCCTGGCACCCAGCTCTTGCAGGAGAAGGGCTGATCCCAGCTCACGCAGGAGAAGTTAGCCCAGGGAAGCCCTGCCCTGCCTTTAGCTGGGTGTGCAGCTTGCAGCGGCGCCTGGCCCCCATGCTGGAGGAGCAATGAAGATGCAGGGTCTGGTGGTACATGGTGGGGCTGGACCAGAGGCTCCTAGAAAACCTCCCAACCTAAGTTGTTTCAAGGGTGAAGCCTGGAAGTACAGGTTTTGTTCCCAAGTTGGCAGCTTGTCCGCAATGCGGGCAGGGCTACTTTCATCCTTCTAGACGCCCAAAAGCCTTAACTGGTAGTGGGTGGGTTGGCGTGAGCGGCCTTGCTTGGTGTTAATGCACTAGGAACCTGTTGCTATTTTTCTGCAATAGAGGTTATCCCTTAGGCCCTTGGTGAAGGATGGGATAGCTCTATCTGGGTGCCTTCAGATGAGAAGTAATGCTGTTTGGAGCTCTAACATTCAGTGTTTGGGACTCTCAAGGACTGGGCTCTGGATGGCTCTAACCACTGGGAGCATCCTCTCATTTCTGGTTAGGAGCCAGAAGCCACAGTCAAGGACTGGGAGCCATGGTCAGGCAAGCTGAGGAGCTCCAGGGAGCGCCAGGGGTGAGGTGTCTTCACCGGGCGGGCACCAGCTGCAGTTGCAAGAGGCTGGCCAGAATACAAAGTCCTTCAAGCAGTTCGGTCAGGAGTGGGAAGCCAAAGTACGAGCATCTCCCTTTCAGGAGAGGTTTCTGCACCCCGCAAGGTGAGGTTTTCCAGCTTGCTCAGGAAAGCTCTGGGTCTGGTCAAGCCACATGTGTTACCGTAGCTTGTTCATGTGTCTTCTAGTTGCAAAACAGTGCTGCTTGCTTGGGCTGCTCTTTGTGGCTGTTGCACCAAGGGGTGCTGAAGGTGAGCTGTCTCATCAGTGCTTCAGCGGGCAGCGTCTGTTCAGCAGCCCACCATCAGGCACCAGACGGGCTTCTCTTCCCCCTGGAAGAGTCTGGTTGAAACTTGACAGCTTTGATCTTGTTGTGCACTTCAAGTGGTTCCAGATATTGACAGTCTCTTCTCTGGAGTGGCTGGTTATAGTCCTATTTTATGTATGGCTAAAGCAGACATGGATGTGCTAGGATTCATTAGGGTTCTGCAAACGGACCTAGAAGTTCTTCAGGAACCAGGGTTGCACCTTCATCTCAGTGCAGGTGGTAGGACAGGACAGCACTTCAGAAATCCCAGTAGGCAGGTAGGAGCTGGAACTGGAGACTGCAAGTGTCTTAGGAGGGCCTGGCTGACAGGCGGTGGTCCAGGCCCGGCAGGTTGCAGACCAATCTCATTCCTGTTGTGGATTGCACTCAGCAGAAGTGAGGCAGCCAGGACCCCTTGTCAAATGGTGCTGGTCAGTAATGTGGCCATCTCAGGAGCTGGAAGGGCCACTGGTTAGCTTTGTGCTGTAATCAGAAGATTACAAGGACTCGACTCCGGCCAATCTTCAAGTCCACGCTGAAGGTTGGAGGTAGGTTGGGAGCAAAAGGAGGTGCTAAAAGCTTGACACCACAGCTCTTCTCCTGAAATCACGTGTGGATCATGGATTAATGTAGGAATGCATCTTTGTTCCAGGAGGTTGGCTGCAGGAGAATCATGACAGATCTTCCATGTGCTAAGATACATCAGATCTGATCTGATCTGATCTTTGGAGCAGGCAAAAACCAGATCATATAACTTCTCTCAGGTAGAGCTGTTACTTTGGACTTGGTGTTTTCACTTGCTGACTTGGTGCTGGTAATCTGGGTGGCCGATAGGAACTGGCTGGTCATGGCGGGCAGGATGTCCGTATAGGAGTTCATGATGTGTTCTCTGCCTGCTAGATGAACTTCTTGAGACTGAAAGTAATGTCGGGGTTACGGTTTCATTAGAGTGAATGTAGGTCTTGAGAAGGAAATGCTGGGTTTGGAGTCAATTCAGTTGCTTTACCCCATAGTTATTAAAGGTGCATTTGTTCTAGAAGTACCTGGACTGGAAGATGTGGTTTTTTGGATACTGCAGGCTTTTCCTTATGACAAAGAGTTTGTTGCCCATCTCAGTTCTGCTTCTGTGGCACAAGCTTAGGCGAGCAGAACGTGCAGTTATTCTGAAGACCCACTCCAGTTGTGTAGCTGGAAGCCGCTGAAGTCCACAGAGGTAAGGTTTTTGCTCTATTTGGACACATCAGTTCAGGTTTGGATGCTGTGATCTCTTCAGCTGGTCATAGCAAAGCTGGATTAAACTTGGTGCTGTGCAAGTGTGAACACCACCTCTGAGAAGGCTTCAGGCAGCATCATACTGATGAACTGTTGAGGCTGCGTCTCCTCTGATGGAGGAGTGCCACCCCTGAACCTGTTTTAAATGACAGAATAGCTGAGGAGGTTTGGTCTGCTCAGGTCCAGATGTCTCAGGACTGATGTATAAGCTTTCCTCTCCCACATCATTCAGGCACCCCACACCCTGTTACAGAGGGGTTGGGGCTCCAGAGACATCACAGCTGAGTCAACTGACGAAATTGCTTACAGGTTCTTAAAGATGCTGATTAAGTGCTGGAACAGATCTCATGCCTTTTGGTCTGTGAGGGCTTCCACAGAAGCTTTTTCCTAAGCCAGCAGAGATGGGGACTCCAAAACAGATGAGCGCATGGTGCTTGCTGAAGGCTTTGGCAGGCATCTGGGTTGAGTTTGCAGGAGCTGGCAGCAATGACTCATTGCTGGAGAGAGACCTGAGAGGCGGGGGGTGGCGGGAGCTGAAGGAAAGGCTGAGTTTTACAGAGCAGCCCTGGCTAAGTGCTGGCCTCATCCTTCTTGCTGGCAGCGTGGCTGGGTAAGGAGTTGCAGACCAGGTTTCCCTTCTGGACTACAGTCCAGTCCACTGCTACAGACCTTTCCAGCCTGAGCGGTACTTCCATATCGCTTCTTGGCTCCACCAGGAGCCATAAAGGTAAGCAAAGCTTACCCAAGAACCAGCTTCCCCCAGTAACTACTGCCTGCCCAAGTGAGCTGCAGGCTTAGGTATCCGAGGGGCAGGGCTCTGGGGTGGGGCCAGGCCGAGGGGCCTTGAGGACACCAGAGTGGCCCAGGCTCCTAACGGGGTGGTTGGAAGCAGAGGCTTGTGACATTGCACCCCGTCTATCTACAGGTACCTCTAGGGACCTCATACCAGTTTTGGAGCAAGGATGGAAGTTTCTTACAGTTAGGCTTTCGCTGTGTCTTAGTAAGAGCCTGTTTTACTGTGGGGAAGAACAGGGATAAATAAGCCAGGCTTTAGTGACGCCAGTCGCTCGGACTCGTGCCTTTGTGTGTGCCTTCAAAGCCGTCTGCATCCCCATCTTGGGTTCCTGTGTGACTGCTGCCAGTGAGCAGGGATGCTCGTGGGGTGGGACCAGCCGCTGTGTCTCCTAGTGAGATTTTGGCCAGTGTTTCAGCTCTGGTTTGCTTATCATCTCCTGTACTGCCTGGTGCCCGTGTCCTGTTAGGTGAGCATGATTGCCTCGCTACCACGAGGACGCTGGTGCACGCCCCACGAGCTTCCTCGGCCACTGAGGTTGTAGGACTTGGGAGATGGTTTGGGAAGGGTTCAGACCTGCCTCTTTCAGCTGCCGGGCTGTTATTTTCTCCGTGTGCTGGTTTATACCTGATGATGTGCTGTTGGAAGGGGGTGGCATTGCTCAGAGGATGGTGTGAGAGCCACCAGCCATCCTGGCCACCAGCAACTGGTGGGAACTGGGACAGGCAGATGGGGCTGGCCCCAGGCATCCCCTCTGCAGCACGCGGGGAGCACGTGAGCAGCACAGCAGCGTGTGAGCATCCAGCAAGCAGCAGGTAAGCAGCACAGCAGGAGGAAGAGGAGGAAGACTCCCAGCCAAATGCTGGCACTGCCTCTGCCAAATGGGCTGGGGCGCAAAGCTCCTAGGCACAGCACCCCCATCTCTCCTCCCCCCCCTGTTGCATCCTGGGCCCAGAGCCTGAACCAGCCCAAAGCCTCGCTCCCTCCCTTGGCTTGGCTCTGCTCTAGACTCCACTTAGCATCAATTATTCAGCGCTGACTCGCTGATGGATTGCGGAGACAGGCAGCAGGGTCGCCAAGCTCTTCGTGGTGGTGGGTGGCGGGCAGGGAGCACGAGGAGCACCGCCGGGGCTCGGCAGAGAGCCAGCGAGCAACAGGGCAGGACGTGGCCACCCGCCTGTCCCAGCTCCTGGTGGGGCTGGTTTGGCGGTTTGTGACCTGGGGAGGAGGAGCTGTAGGGGGCTGCCAGGGCACGGGAGCTGAGCGTAGCTTGTGGACCTGGGTTGGAGTGGTTTCTGGGCAGGGACCAGCCCTGGGAGCTGGAGAGCTGGTGGTAGGAGTTGTCTGAAAGCTGTGGTAAGGCTCCACAAGGCAAAGGGTGGACTTAATGGGAATATTAGCAAATGCCAAGTTTGGAGGGAGCGGCAGCGGGAGGACCAGGCCCTGGCTGACAAGGCCATTAGGATTTAAGCAGCAGCCTCAACACCTTTGCTACGGAGTTTGTTTGCCACTGGTCCCAGCGCTGTACAGCAAATGGGTATTGGTAAGCTCAGGCTTGGGGCTACCCAGATGTTCTGCTCGTGGTTCCCTTGGAGCAGCTCCCAGGCCCTGGGGGGCGTAGGAGGGTGCAGAGGGTGCCGCTTGGCTGTGCAGGGGCTGTCTGCACCCCTATCCCCTTGGGAACACCACTACCTCCTCTGCTGGGGCCTTCCTGCAGCAGGAGAGCAGGCTGGTGCCCTGCTGCTCCTGGCAGCAGCTGGAGGCCAGGCATTTAGCCGAGGCTGGACACCAGGCATGGCTTGCGTCCACCCCAAGACCCATCTTGAAGTCTTTAACTTCTCTGGTAAGGTATGGGTTTCCTAGGCTTACCTAGTGCTTAGGGACATGGGTCAGTGGTGGGATGGCAGTGCCCACAGCACCCACCAGATGTGCATGGGGATGCCACCTTTCCTGCACTGCCCTTCAATTCCAGGGTGGCATTTAGCTCATCCTGGAATGTCCATTTTGCTGCCAGTCTCTGTGCCACCTGTGCTGCTCTGGCTGAGCCAGATGCCCCCCCACATTTACCATAACCATGTTGCTTAAGCATCAAATGGCAGCTTTCTCTTAGGGGAAACCAGAACACTTCCCCAATTTAACACCCCCAAACCCAACAGTACCGTGGCCGTCTCAGTGCAGGAAGCACTGGCTGTGAAATTTGGGGTGTGTCAGAGGTGCTGCTCGCACAGAGCTTGTTAAAATCCATTTTTCAGCCGCGAGCAGCACCGCCTTGCACTCCCCGTGCCCGGCGCACGCGTGACTCAGTCCTGACTCACGCAGCGTCACGGCGAGTTGCGTGTCCCCCCCCTCGCCCACCCGCCACGCAGGGAGCTGCCTCCACCCGCTCCCTGTCCTGCCCAACCCTCCCTGCGCTGCCCACGGGCAGGAAAACAAACTCCCAAGCCCAAAATCTCAGCCAAAAAAAGGAAGCTGCAGTGGGGCGGCCGGGGCTGGGGGCAGGATGCTGCACTTGGCTCAGCCAGGAGAGCACGGCCTTGCACAGAAAGGAGAAGGGTAGGTTTAGACTGGATCTAAGGAAGAAATTCTTTACAATGAGGGTGGTGAAACCCTGGCAGGGGTTGCCCAGAGAGGTGGTGGAAGCCCCATCCCTGGGAACATTCCAGGCCAGGTTGGACGGGGCTGTGAGCAACTGGATCTGGTTCAAGGTGTCCCTGCTCCTGCAGGGGGGTTGGGCTGGGTGACCTCTAGGGGTCCCTTCCAACCCAAAACATTCTATGATTCTATGAAGTTTTCTTACCCCGGCTGCTGGGGATGCCTGGATTTAACGCAGTAGAAAAGCAGGGAGGAAGGCAGAGATGGAGCCAGCTGGACCTGCCACCGCTGAAGCACACAGAGTGAACCAAGGTAAAAGCCAGCGGGAGACGGCCACCAGTCTTGCTGTAAGAAACCTCGTGGAGTCTGATTTTACGCTAAAGTTCTTTAACCGTTATCATTACAGCCATACAAAACACAGCATCAAATACTCCGGCCAGGCTCTTTGGATCACTGTAAAAAGGAATGATTAATTTCCCCACCCACCCAAAAAAATTCCCTACAAAAAAAAAGTCCACAAAAACAAAAGAAAAAAAAAAAAAGCACAGACATAATTTTTTTTAAGTAACAATTATAATACATTAGAAGGAGTCACGGAGGAAGCGTTCCACGCTGTAAACAAGAATAGCAATTAGAAAAGAAAAGCAGACGGTAGCCGGGCTCTCAAAGTGCACAGCCAAGGGGCCCTGACCTTGACCGCTGTCCCAGGCCGGAGCTGGTCCCCGTGGCTCCTGCTGCCCACCGGTGCCACAGCCACTCAAAGTGCTCAATTACAAACAACAACAACAAAAGAAAAACCCAAAAAACCCCAACCCCGCAATGCTGATCTTTACACTGAGGACCAGGAGGCGAGAGCCATCCCAGGGCTGTGGGGGGGTGGGAGGGGGTGGGGTGGGGGGCACTTTCCTGAGTTTGCCTATGGTAAGAGTGGCTTCTGCTCCAGGGCTGAGGCCACTGTAGAAGGCTGGGGCAGTGGTGCCAGTGGGGCTGCTTGTTTGTCCTCCTGAGCTGCCACCCATGCCCCTCTCCTTCCCTTCCTATCCTGAGCAAGAGACATGGCTGGGCCACCTCTGCTGCCACAGACCCGCCATGGCCGCACCTTCATCTGCAGCGAGGCAGAGGAGGAGAGAGCGTCCATCGTCAGCTGGTAGATCACGCGTTGACGTGCTGAGGTGAGAACATCGCTTCAAGGAAAGCAAAGCACCTTACTGGTTCCCAGCCAGCTCAGGCTGTTTTGCCCCAGGAACTTGTCCCAAAGCTGCCAGCTGTCGGGGGCTGCACGTTGGTGAAGAGCTTCTTAGGTGGCACAGGGAGGAGCTCGGAGACCTTCCCAGCAAGAATCACACTGGTGGGAACAGGGTGCCTGTGTCACTGAAACCGGCTGCTGGCTTCCCCCAGGCTTGGAGGTGACCAAAGACCTTGCTGCTCATTCCTGTTAGGGCTTGGAGGGGAGGAACACCCACCACCACCACCACCCTCCCCCCCCAGTTCTTGTTGAACACCATGCACCAAACACCAGGCAATGGGTACTGTGCATTTGATAGCTCTTCAAAAGTAGAGCACACCATGGTTTTAAATACGAATACTGCAAAAGATCCCAGCCCCACGCTGGGTGAGGAGCCTGGGCGCGCGTGCAACACGATGTACAAGGGCTGCGTGCCCAAAATGAGGGCAAGAAAGGTCTCAGCTCTTGCATGCGCGAACCAAACGCTCAGATGTGTTTTAGCAGGAGTCCTGTGTGTGCTTCAAGGAGAGGACAGACCCCCCCCCAAGCTACAGAAACCAAGGCGAGAGGTGACCACCAGCCCTTAGATGCTGCTGCTTGCTTCCCGGCGAGCTCCAGTGGCCAGGGGGCTGCTAGCAAAAGGCAATTGATCCCTGTCCTGAAATACTGCCCAGGTATTGTAACACACAAATAGGTTTAACTACTGTCGGTTACTGAAAAATGTACTCTAAATGAAAACCAATTAAAGCACCGTTGTCCTAGAAAGGACCCGTGATGTCTCAAAAACACAAATACTGAACATTCATACAGCACTTCTCCTCAAAGAGCAACTCTGGACTCCTCACAACACCCCCGGCGAGGTAGCTGGTAGGGTTATCCCTGCTTTGCAGAGGGAGCGAGGGCGAGCGAGGCTGAAGGCTCAGCAGAAGATGGAGGGGGTCTCCAAAAGAGCAGGGGTTGCAACAGAAGCTGAGGGTGCTGTGGTCTGGCTGGCTACATCCAAACAATAACGGGGTTCTCCTTTCAATGCATTCCCTTGCTGCGAATTTAAACCACCACATGCACACAAGAAAAAAAACCAACCCTGCTAAACCCCACCGAGTAATTTAGGGAAGTTTTCTGCTGGGCTTCCAGGTAGGCTTCAGATCAGGTTATGGCACTGAAGCAGCCTGTGAGGGAAAAAATGTTCTCAAAAGTGTCCTCAGAACTTAAGGGAGGTTTTGCCCAGGGTCTCCACTGAAGGGATGGGAATCCCACCTGCGGTCCCATCTAAGGTGGCATTTGCAGCCACCCCTTCTGGACATCAAATACAGCACATCTGGACTATATTTCCTGCTGCTTCCATTGATCTTCCTTCCTGATGAAGTCCCTTCACCTGTAGGGGTGAAGTAGATCCTGGAACAGGAGTTTGGCCCAGCTTTTTCAGTGGGGTGAGATGTCCCTGGGTCCCTGCCAATGGTTTGGGCTGTGCAGCAGTAACACCTTGGGACAGATCACCAGGACTTGGTGCATGAAGGGCAAGTGGGCATGTGGGCACCCATCGCATTATCTCCTCAGCAGTGGGCTGTGGTGATGATCTGATGCCCTACAGCATCATCTCCCAAACCTCTGTGCCCAGGTTTCCTTCCTTGGTTGTTTTCTGGGTGGGCTAAGCCAGAAGGGCTGAGATCTGGGCAATGTGCTCCCCTTCCCCAACTCCTATGCCATTTCCACCCTGACATTTAACTTGCTTGAAGTAAAAGCGGGCTTCAGCTTGGGGACCGTGGTTAGACACCATCACACCTCCAGCAGCTTGCCAGTGAAGGCGGGAGGTTTCCCAAGGTTTCCCCTTGTCCCGCCAACGAAAAGGCAGCGAGCCCGCTCGCCACCCTGGACCTGCGAGGGAGAGGCCAGCAGAAAAGCCACTCAGACCAAGAGACCAGGCTCAACAACCTTCACTGCTGTCCTTGTCACCTTGAGAACTTGGGAAAGACCCACCCTGAGGGCAGTCCTCCACCAGGGTCAACCAAGACCCCCCCCAGGGACTCACCAGCTGTTAAACCTCCCCTCTGGGACACCATCCACTGCCGCTGCAGGAGTCTGGTACAGCTGGGCACTGCTCCGTGGAATTGCATAGAGTAGGCAGTGTGGGCTGCCCGCACCCCTGCCGGGCTGCCGTGGCCCTGCCCGAAAACGCTGCTGCCTACAACCACAGGTCTGGTAAAAGAAATAAAGATATATTGCTACAAAGGCCTTTGAACACACTGCTGTTTGGCTGCGCCGCTCAATGCTAAAGAAAGCATTTTGGACTCCTACGCCTTGCGCCCGGCTTCCATTAGCCATGGGTACCCAGAGAGCAGAAGAAAACACGCAACACATTCGCCGGCCCTGCCTCTCCCCTGACACGCCAAGGAGGCTCGGGGAGCTTGGAGGAATAAAAAAAATGAAAGCGCTTTCCAATTTGTCCATAGCAAAGATGCAAACCCAATTTGCCGGCCACCTCCTGGCGCTGGTGGCCACCACTCCATCTCCTCGCCGGGTGCTCGTACCAAAGCACAGCTCAACGGGCGATGGCTGCTGTGCTGTCACCCCGACACAGCCCTGCTGAGAGGGGGGTGTGGGTCCCAAAAACAGGGTGAGGGTGCTGCTCCAGCACCCGCTTCCTCTCCCTCACCTCCCCCATCCTCACTAAAATGTCACCGATTTGGGCAGCTTTGCCAGGGGAGGAGAGCCTGAAAGGAAACTGTTCTCCGAGCGGGATTTGGCAACCTGTGGTGGTAATTTTGGTTTGGGGCTGAGGGGCGGTCGCGGGGCTTTCAGTGCGTTTAAAGCTTTCTGGAGGCTTTTTTCGGAATCTACCTTCTCCGGGTCCAGCACAAGAGCTGGTGGCATGGAGCTGTCAGGCAGGGGACACCCAGTCTCTGGCAGAGGCAAGGCCACCTGCTTTCTGTTTGAGAAGTCCTGTTCGGTCGCGTGGGCCAGGTGGAGGGGAGTGGTGGTTTTGATAACGGCGTAGGGGCTGTTCCCCTCCGCTGCGGGGGCCGGTGCCCCCTGGAAGGGGCAGCCCTCGCTCAGCCCCGCTGCCTCCGACTCGCCGCTGGATAAGATGGGCACGCTGCCGCCCGCCAGCCCCTGCGCCGGCAGCGTCCCCACCAAGCCCTCCGGCCACCGCGCGGAGCCGGTGCCGCTCCCCGGCCCGTTCTGCGGCAGCCTGGCGAGCTCCCCCATGGATGCAGCTTTGGACGCCAAGCGCTTCAAGTCCGTTTTGCCTGGCAGCACCGCTCTGCAGCGCTTCTCGGCCGTGTCCTCCCCGTGCTCGCCCTCGGGGGAGCCGGCGTGCTGTGGCGTGCCGGGCAGAGGATGAGGGGGTGCATCAAGTGCTTTCTCTTTGCAAAGGGAAGATGCTTGTTCTCCCGCCGGCAGGGCAGCAGGATTGGGCTGGCATACCGCATGGTCCGTAGCGGGAAGGTCAGCGGTGCTCAAGGTGGGAGGACTCGACACGTTTTGGAGAGAGGAGTCCAAGGAGCCATGCTCAGCTGGGGCGGGGAGGGAGACCGACTCGTGGTCCACCATGGTGCAGCTGGGAACGAGAAGAGGCTGCTCCAGAGGCAGGGCCGTGGACAGGAGGTGATGATGGACCTGTGTCTCGTTTGCCTTCAGAAGAGACGGCGGCTGCCCGTCCCCAGCGGACTCCACCTGACCTTCCTCTCCTGGCGGCCCCCCGCCAGGAGGATGCAGGTGGATGTCTGTCCCTTCAGCTGCTTCACTGCCCTGGAGGGTGGGAGTCCTTGCCTCTGCTGCTGTCGTTCCTCCAGGCACCCCGGGACCTCTGGGGGGATGGGGCTCCCTGTCCAGGGCGTGCTCACTCACCCGGCCGTTCTGGCCATTGGCCGCCACGTTGCCCTTCACGGCTACTAGGTTGAGGGAGAGCTCCAGGCCCAGGGGTTTCCGTGGGAACTCCTCAGGCTTTGCTGCATTGGAAGCAGAGAAAACAAAATAAACCCCAGACTGTGCATCAGTTCTTTTTTTGCACCCAGTGTGCCCCAACCGCAGGGAAGGCAGATGCTGCACCCAGCGGGTGCCAGCCCTTTTGGGCTGCCCTGGCTCCCAGCCAGGCCAGAGGGATGCTCTGGTCCCCAGGGGACACGGGTACCACCACCCACCTTCCCCTCTACCCACCTGGTGGGGGGAGGTCAAATTTCATCTTGCGTAGTTCAGTCATCGACACCTGCAGTTGCTCGATGACAGCATCGTCCTCATACTGCAGGGAAGCAGCGATTTTCTCCTGCAGAAATTCCCGTAAATCCTCCAGCGTCATCTTCAGCAAGCGTTCTGGGAGACAGTAGAAAGGAGTAATGACAGCCAAGCTGCAGGGCAGCACGAGCACGGGTTGCATTGCTTTGGTTTTATCTGGGATTCTGCTGCTGTTCCCACTCCGGGGTGGGACAGCCTGAATGTCTTTCCCTCTCTCCCACCCTCCCACGGCTGCTCAGGTTTGTCAGTATTTACATCTCTGTGCCACCTCTGGGCAGCAGCTCAGCAACGGCAGGAAAACGGTGGGGCTGGGACCTATGCTGGCCAGGATGCACGGTTTTGGGCCATTTCTGGAAGTTCTCACCAATACCTCTAGGAGGAGGAAAAGCTCCATGAGATAGACCCCAAGCGTCAGGCTGAACAGCCACTGGCGGCAGCTGGCACTGCCAGCCAGGGATGCCAACCTGCACCAGCCAGCAGGCAGGGATGCAGGCAGGGATGCAGGCAGGGATGCAGGCAGGGATGCAGGCAGGGATGCAGGCAGGGATGCAGGCAGGGATGCTGGCCCACGCCAAGGATGAAGGCAAGGATGAGATGCAGGCAGAGATGCTGGCCCATGCCAGGGATGCAGGCAAGGATGAAATGCAGGCAGGGATGCAGGCAGGGATGCTGGCCCATGGCAGGGATGCTGCTCCACACCACACATTCCTCCCTCAGGGAGAAGAGATGATTTCACAGCCAGGCTGAAACTTTTTCCTGCCTGCCTGTTTCCCAGTCTTTGCAAACAAATGAGATACTTGAGGATTTATTTCCGGATAGCCTGTTCTTCATTCAACTGAAGGAAGAGCAGGGTGGCTGTTTGCAGAAGCCACACATGCAGTCCCAGAAATCCCACTGGCCCAAAGGTTCCCGGGATGCAATACCAGCATCGCTCCTGTCCCAGACTAAAGACCTGACAACAGGGTGACAAAGCAAGGCTGCTGGCTGATGGGAGCAGAGGGCTTCAACCTCCCAAAGATCTCAAGATACAAACATCACTGCCTTCATGTTAACCAGGTTTTGGTCATTTTAGAAGCGTGTGAATGGATTTATTTCTCCCCCCACAGCCTTTTCAGCTGAACTGCCCCACAGAGCTTTGCAGACAGACAGGTTGCTGTCTGTATTCATAGAACCATAGAATCGCTTTGGTTGGAAAAGCCCTTTAAGATCATCAAGTCCAACCGCTCCCCTAACCCTGCCATCCCACCACTAAACCATGTCCCTAAGCATCTCACCTGCCCTTCTTTTAAATACCTCCAGGGATGGGGACTCGACCACCTCCCTGGGCAGCCCATTCCAGAGCCTGAATTGCCCCTAAAAGCGCATTGATAAAAGATGTGGGGCGCAGCATATGGGAAGAGGCAGCTGGGAGCATTTCAGGTGGGGTTTGCTGTGTGCTGAGTGCAGGATGTCAACCCTTGCAGCATCTCATATCCTCCCCAGAGCACCAGCACAGGACTGTGCCTTTTGGGGCCAGAGCAGGGCACCGAGTAAGCTGGTAGTGGCCAGCCAGGCTTTCCAGGTTGGCAGCACAAGGGTGGCCACCTGTGCCATGCAAGACACGGTCTGCTGGGAACTTACTTTTGTGCAGTTTGAGGATGGTGTAAGCCATGGCCGTCAGCACCCGCTCTCCTTCCAAGATGTAGATATCCCACAGCCGCAAGGTGAGGGTGAAGGGCGTCTGTTTCAAACACACAAATGAAAGACCGGCTCGTTAGCACTGATTGAGGGGATGATGGTACAGAGCTTGGTGGCATCACTACGTCCCCTCGCACCAAAACACACAACAGGGTGAAGGATTGGAAGTCCAGGGCTCATCTATAGCACAAAACCCTATTTTATCATCTATGGTTTTGCCTTAAAGCTAACACCCCTGGATGGCTGGGAAAGTATTTAAAAAATGGCCGCAAATGCAGAATCATAGAATCATGGAATGTTTTGGGTTGGAAGGGACCCCTAGAGGTCACCCAGCCCAACCCCCCTGCAGAGCAGGGACACCTTTAACCAGATCAGGTTGCTCACAGCCCCGTCCAACCTGGCCTGGAATGGTCCCAGGGATGGGGCCTCCACCACCTCTCTGGGCAACCCCTGCCAGGGTTTCACCACCCTCATTGGAAAGAATTTCTTCCTTAGATCCAGTCTAAACCTACCCTGCTTCAGTTTAAAACCATCACCCCTTGTCCTGTCACAGCTGGCCCTACTAAAAAGATTGTCCCCATCTTTCCTATGGGCCCCCAGAAGGAGCAGCTTTCTGCACACATACTAACACATGGATTCCCCTACCCTGGAGGGAGCAACATCATCTTTCAGCCTTGTGGGTACACAAAACCACTCCTGTGTCCATCCAAATGGCCCAAGCAGATGAAGGGCTATTTATGGGATAGGTCTCAAGGCCCAATGGTGTTTCATTAAGCATTAAAAATAAAAAAAATAAATCACTCCTTCAGTGTCTAGAGAAGTGGTTGTCCTTCTACGCAGGCTTACTTCTGCCTGCTAGAAAAACCTCTACAAGAGGTTTTCATTTGCACCCGCACCCGATCTGACAAACAGGAGTGAACCAATACGTGAAATGACAGGGCAGCCCATCATCTCCCAGCAAAGACTTAAGGCATCTCACCAACACAGAAAGGAATACTGGTCCTACTGTGGCATTCAAGTTCAAGTTTAGGATGCTGCGCTTACTCTCCAGGGTTTGGCACGACTTACATTACTGCGGTTAAAGGGGTTTTGCATTTTATACAGCATTTAGTGACAGACTGCAAAGCAGCGAGTTCCCTCTCACGGGGAGGAGGGCATCCACTGTTCTACAGGAGGAAATCGAGACTGGGGACACATGGATGCCCTAAACATCAGCAAGTCTGGGTCGTGCCTTCAAGCGTGTGAGCACAACACTGCCCCTAAAAGAAAGGAGTCTTGGCTCGGGACTGACAAATTAGTTCTGGCCAAATCAGAGTCATTTTCTCACGCCTTCATGTGCCCCCAGTGCCCAGCCCGCTCCTTCGCCTGCAGTGCTAGTTGCTCAGGTTTGCGCCTCCAGCTCTTGTTCTCCCTAGGTTGTTTCCCAAGTCAAAGTGAGGTTAATTGCCTCTGCAGCAGTGCCAGGGGGCAAGAGAAAGATCTCTCCCAACTTGGAATCTTACGCTGCTGCTGCTGAGCCATCTCCCAGCGACCGCTTGTGACGAGGCAGTGGGAATTGGCCTGGCATCAGTGACATTTTTAGCTTCTCCCTTATTAACTTTTTTTGCCTTAGGGAAGCATGCATGATATCCCACCTTATAAAATATTAACACCTTCTTCCAATTATGATACTTTTTCAAAAAAACTAGGCAATTAACAGCGTGTGCAAGCGGCAGAGCAGCAAACCACCCGCAGAGCATCCTCACCCGGTCAATGAAACACTGCAGGAACCACTTGGTCGTGTAAATCCCCGTAGTCATCTGCTCCTTGTCCTAGGAGAAGACAGCAAAGAGGAGACAGGCGTTTCACCAGGCTGGCTGCTGGAAGTTCAAGCAACTTCGGGGACTTTTGGGGAGGTTGGTTGGTTGGTTTATTAATGCTGGGGTCTGGGTGCAGGATCTGGCTGCGGTTTGTCTCCCAACAAAAACCCTGCTTTAAATACCAATGCTGAAGCCCTGCTTTGGCCAAGATATTATTGAATCTGATCCTTGATGTGGTCAGACTTCAGCCACAACTTTGGAGAGGGACTTCTAAGAGAAGCTTTTCTGGCCTAATATCTACTCCAGGGATTTATAAAAACCTTCCAGGAACCCAAATGAGGCATTCCTTGCAGACTACCATTTTTGTTTCCATCGCAGTTTCTAAGCGAGCCTCTCAGAGCACCACAGAAACGATTAACCCCAAGTATCCCAAGGTAAATCCATACCTGCAGAGTCGAGCCAGCTTTGCTAGCACTACCTCCTTTGCATGGCATGACTGCTAGAGGAGCAGGATGCCTAATAGGAGGCCTAACAGGCTAGGGAAAACTCTTAAAACCTCGCTAACGCCACCCCAATGTCTATCGCTTTTCCATCCCCGTCTGGCACCTGGCGCAGCGCTTGCAGACACCTTTGCTTTTTCTGGCATGGTGCATGGAGCTGGGACACAGAGCACCCTGCCTGTGCACAAAGCTGATGTGAGTGCTGCTGCAAGGCCAGCAAAGAGGTGGGGATGGGAAGAGAAAGAAGCCCATGGGATTAACATCCAGCTCCGATCTTTGCTTTCAGCTGGTGCTGGGCACCTGCAAGCCTGGGGAGCCTTTGGGAGCCAGGAGGCACAGGCAGCTTTCAGAGAGTTATTCCCATCCTCCCCACCCAGGTTTCCCCACCCCTGTGGCCATAATTAAGTGAAAACCTGTCCTGGCTCTGTGTCACTTATTTGGCTAGGGCTGGCTCGTTTGCAGCACGAAGCAAGAGATGTTGCACGTGGTGGCAATATAAACAGCTTTTCCTGGAGCTGGGCCACTGAGCCCCTTGAGAGCACAAGAAACCTTCACAAGTCTGGCCACTGAATGCCAACTGTCTACAGCAAATGCAAGGGGGGACAAAGGGGGGGGAAAAAAAAAAGGGAGCAGGTGTTGCAAAATAGTCGCCTAGACATTAGACTGCAGTCAACGTGTCCTGCAGATGCTCCTCCAGCCACCAAATGGGCTTGTACCATCTGCTACAGAGAAAAACAACTGGACGTGCCCAGGCAACAAAAACACACAGCAAATCTTACACGCCTCCTGTCTTTAAACAACAGCGAAGATGTTAAATGCAAGCACTTGAGGCGAATAAGTTATTGAACTAAGAATCCAGACAGCCCAGCATCACCCTTCAGGCTTTGCAGCTGGTGTAAGAACACAGCCCAGCCTCGCTGCTGTACGCAACAGCTCCTCTTGCTGCAGGCTCCGGGAGCCTTCCCGCCTGGCTTTCCTAAGGAAGCCTTTCCATTTTAGCTGTCCCTACACTAGTGATGTGATAAACATTTGCTTCAGCAAGGTTCAGGCACCCCATGCTTGCCCCTTTGCAGCTGAAGGGGTCCTACACGGTTAGAGGTACGTTCAGTTGTGCATCTATTTCGCAGCACTAATTGCTTTAGCATTAAAATGTGATGTTAGTATGGGGAGACTGATAGCAAAGAGATACCATGTGCTTCTTCAGTTTGGGAAACAGCTTGCTTAAAATCTGCTCGTGGTGAGCTTGAAATCTCTGCAGCTTCGGGAACCCAGGAATGAAAAAACCTTAGGGAGAAAAGATGAGAGAAATAAAAAAATAATCAGAAAAACTCTGGAGCAGTGACGGGGGCAGCCTGATTTTCTAGAAACTCATCCTGTGTTGCCTGTTGAAGTCAGCTGGACCACAGCATGCCCAGCTACCTCCCTTGGCATCCCTCCCAGAGCCCGCCCTTCGCCCCGGCGACAGCAGCCTCTGCACCAACCCCAGCTGGTCCTTCTCACCCCAGCCCCGCAGAGCAGACCTGCTCACCTCCCCACCACCTGCCCGCCGAAGACTTGGCTCGGCCAAGACCTCTCTAAACACATCTCGGTGCTTACCAAGGTTCAGAGAAAAGCTGAAGATGTTTGAACACCACAAGCTTGGGCAGCGCCCCATAATCTGGCAGGACACATGTTTAAGACTGTCCAGAGTTATCGAGGCATAAGGCTTAGCCCTCTGCCCATAAAATAACCCTCTGGGCATAGATTACTGCTAACCAAAAGCAAGATGAAAGGATCTTTAATGTGTTTGAAGTAAAATAATACAGCATGTTTGGTGGAATTACACCTTCATAAAAACACAAGGGCACGTAGCTCGTGGCAGGCGAAAAACAGAGTGTTACATGATGCTCTTGGATGTACTTCTGTGAGACAAGTTCTTAAAAACTCATAACCTTGAGTTAATTGATTGCCAAAGGCAAGGCACTCTGGAGGGAAGATAGCACCTCTGTGAAACTGTTAATTACTGAGTGCTAAAGCTCAGTGCTGATAAACCACATTTTTCTCTGGTGAACTTGTCTGCCTCCAAGAGTGAAGTTCAGCTCCGTACGCAGGTTGTGTTGGCACATAATTAAGCCTTACCCACTTTAAACAAGTATGTGAGGAGAAATGAGGCTCTACTGACCAACCTAACCAGCCTTCCCTCCCGTTGCAAGAGCCCCCACCCACATCCAGCCCCAGCCTTACCATGCATGGCGTGCCGCTGGTTGGTCAGCAGCTGCGCCAGCGCCCAAAATGCATCCTCTTCGTTTAAGTACATCAGGAGGATGGCTGCGATCTGGCTCATCCCTTGGCAGTAGCTCACTTCCTGCAAGAGCCAAGAGGGGCACACGTGCTGCCACGCCATCAGACCCCACCGTGATGCAGAAGCACGTCAGGCTGCCTGTGTTTCCCTCTCCTCTTTCAAGGTTTGTCCTGTTTCAAGGTCTTCATCATTTATGCCCAAATTCACAGCTCCTGTATGTCTACAGCATCTACCACATCACTGACTCACGGAGTGGTTTGGGTTGGAAGGGACCTTTGAAGATCATCTTGTCCAACCCCCCTGCCATAGGCAGAGACATCTTTCACTAGATCAGGTTGCTCAAAGCACCATTCAACCTGACCTTGAACACTTCCAATGATGGGGCATCCACAGCTTCCCTGGGCAACCTGTTCCAATATCTCACCACCCTCGTTGTAAAAAATGTTTTCCTTATGTCCAATCTAAACTTACCCTCTTTCAGTTGAAAACCATTGCACCTTGTGCTGTCACTACGTGCCCTGGTAAAAAGTCTTTCTGCCTTTCATGTGAATCCCCTTTATACATTGAAAGACCACAATAAGGTCTCCCCAGAGTCTTCCCTTCCCCAGACTGAACATCCCCAACTCTCAGCCTTTCTTCATGGGAGAGGTGTTCCAGCCCTCTGACCATTTTTGTGGCCATCCTCCAGACCTGTGCTAGCAGATGCTCCAGCTTGCAGGCAATGCTCCCCACCCATGCCTCTCTCCCCACCAGCCCTGCTCAAGCCTGGAGGGCGAGGGACAGAAACCCCAACGTAAGATGTGCCTACAGCTACTTCAAGGAATATGGGATGGGATGATAAACAGCATGTGGCTCCAATACTGTTTTGGATTCCCTCAGCCACATGAACACTGAAATAATTAAAGAATAAATAAATCTGGTAAGAATTTATCTGGTATGAGCGAAGGCAGCGTCTTTGTTTCCTTGACTACTCCCCCGAGCACTTTCTGTGCCTTCTGGGGTAATTGTCCCCTCCTGGAGATGGAGGCAGTAGGTTCACATACTAATTTAGGCTTATTCTACCCATGATCTTCAGCTAAAAAGGACTGATTTGCTGTAATAAACCAGTGTTTTCAACAAGGATGCCATTCAGTGTATGACAAGAAGTCAGAAACATGACTGACCTTCAGCCAGGAGGCCAGTCCTGCTGAAAAGCCAAAGGGCAATCCCTTGTTCTTTGCTAACACTCGCCCAAGCCGCACCTCCCATATACCATTTATCAGGTGACAAAATGAAAGAAGGAATGAAACAGCCGTGCAAAGAGTCTTGTGCTGCCTGCAAGTCTCGCAGCTGTCTGTACAAACCAGTATTAGGACTTAAAATCAGAATTGCCACTGGCTAAATGTGTGTGTGTGTGTGTATATATATACAAACATACATGTATACACATATATAAATATATATAAAGCTTTTAAAAAATCTTTTATATATATATATAAAGCACAGCTCTATTCACTTAACTGGACTAACTTACTACTTACGGTGTTATAAACTGAGTATGCGGACAGGACATGGAAGAGCGCCTGTTGCCTGGGGAGAAAGAAGGGTATTAAAACACCCGAGTGTGAGGTCTCCGGCTTTGTGTGCGCACCAACGCGTACGCACAGAGCACAAAGGCTCTGGAAACCCCCAGCCAACTGGTACTTATGCCTTTTGCAAGGAGCCGGGCTCACAGAACCAGAAAGAACCTTGAGGGACACGTGGAATGGGACCTCTTCCTTGAGGGGCGAGCCACCAGCAGCCCTGCAGAGCGGGGCTGAGCCATCCTGCTCCACCAGCAGGGCTCCTGGAGAGACACGCACACACCCACATGCACTGTGTTCAATACACCCGCTCGTCAGATCTGGAGTGGAGGTGGGTTTTTAATAGACTTGCAACCACCCAGGCATCAAGTGTTACACATCCTGGGGGAAAGCAGTGCCACCATTGTATTAGTAGCTTCCTTTCTCCCTTCCCTCCTTGCTAAAGGAGCCATCACTGTATAGATACGCAGTGCAGGCTTCCTTAGTGTACATCTATGTAGGGCAGCCAGGTTTGACTCATCCAAGTGACAAAGCCACTCCTTAAAACTTCTCCAACCCCGTCTGTTGTGGAGGTCACGTATGCCCCATCCCAACCAGCTCCTGACAGACCCACCCCATCCATCCCAAACCAAGCCCTCTGCAACTGCAACCCTAGCACCCTGGGGGAGAAGGCACCACAACAGGCTGATGCTTGGCTCAAGAACAGGGGCTGAACATGGTCCAGTGTGGACCTGTCCGCACAGAGAATCAGCAGCCCAACGTCTGTGGGTCGTACCACGCGCAGGTGGTTTGTGGAGCAGGCAGAGATGGCTCTGCTCTCCTGCGAGCTGCTCTGAGCCAGGGGGGGCTGCTGGCCAACCCCATCCAGCTCATCCCTTGCACACCCACCAGCACCGACGCCCGGGCAGCCTCCCATACTCACTTCACTCCGTAGCGATCCCGAAACATGATGTGGTTTCGGAAGGTGCGGTTGACGTCCAAATCTATCTGTTTGATTTCCGACGAGAAGCTCTTTGCTTGTTCTTTCATTTGCTGGAAGGGAGAGGGGCAGAGAAGAGGAAGGAGTCAGACCCCACCTCAGCCCATGCCTCTCGGCGCAGTGAGGGCACAGCCGGAGCGGCAGCGAGCAGCGATCTGCAGCCCGGAGGTGAATCCCTGGCCCCTGGGCTGTGCTTCTGGCCCCGGGAGCAGGGACGACCCCGCGCTCGCACGCTGTGACAGCGGCAGCTGCCAGCTCAGCCGTCGCCCATCTTCCAACGCAAATACCGAATCTTCAGAATCTAAAACATTTACAATTCTACTCTGATTTCTTTTGATTTCTGTGTGGTACCCAGCCTGGCTGTCCTAAACCATCGAGACTTCTGCTGCCACTTGAGGAACGATGTACTTCTATAACCAACAGGCGGACGTAAGGACCGAGTCCCTGAGCTTTTCACAGGCTCAGTCAGAATCAAGTCTAAACTGTTATGACAGACTCTATAAAGTGATCTCCAACTACTACTTTCCTTGCAGAAGAGAGTCATCTCAGGTTAAGGAGTTTCTGCCAGAAGGGGTATTCCCTTGGACTGATGTGAATTTTAAGGAACTGGCAGAGTCCAGAACAGAAGCCAAACTCAAACCCAAGAACCCCCATGTTCCCCCCGTGCTGGCTAATCATTTAAAGCAGCATCACCCAGATAAAGGACTGAAGTCCACTGCAAAAAAAGGGAAATTCAAACCAAAGCTAAGCCCACCTCAGCCAATTGTGCCCTCAGAGTTCCAAGCTCAAGACACTGCATGGATGAATCCCACTGCAGTCCCATTTGTAACCCCCTGTTCAAGCCTTGTGCATGCAGGCCAGGACCATTATGCTACAGCCAAGCATCCCATCTCACAGCCTTTAGATACCACTGGTGATCATGCAACTGCCCTCCTCCTTTAATATCTCCAGCATTAATTGCATTAATAAAATACATTTTGCCCTCCTTTAATATCTCCAGGAGCAATTGCATTAATAAAATACATTTTGTGACTGTCTTCAGGCAGTTTGAGATCCACTGGCAGGTTAGGGGCAGTGGAGATGACCAGCAAGCCCAGCTTGCCTGGAGCCCCTGGTCAGGACCCCTCCTTGCTCACACAGAAGACAGAAAATAGCACATCTGCACAGATACTTAATCATCTGCTCCAGCAGCTGCCATCCTACTTGTCAGCCTGATAGAAGGTGCCTCCAGGCTGCTGTTGACCTCCCGAGGTGGCCACATCAAGCTCTGGGGAACATCAAAAGGTCATTAGCACCCAGATATGTGTCCAGCACAGCCAAGGCTCAGGGCAGCCACAGCATCCCGGGAGTATTAACTCCCACCTTGAAAGCAACTGTGTGGAGGAGCAGCAGGGCAGGGGCTATTTTGAATTATTGCCTGCACCAGACAAGGGAGGATAAAAGTGACGACGGAACGAAGATCTGATGAACGGCAGAATTTCCCTGCTGTAAATCCTGTCTGCACCCTATGGCTCCTCGCCCTCTGCAAAGCAGGCAGACTACCTGAGACAAAATGACTATTCATACGCACCCGGTCACTTCAGGTCAAACTTCCCTGCTAAAGGCCCTCTTGTTTTCCCTGCTGAAACAACACAGAAATCTCCCAAAGTAAAAACCCCTGCTTTGGGGTGGTTTTAGATCATTGCACCTGAATAGGAGGTAGGTTGCCCAGCACTTTGGCACCTCCACGCACCCAAGAGGGTTTATTAATTCTGCAGATGGTAAACAAGAAACCCACGATGGGTTGTTCTCCTTTTTTTCCCCCTTGGTTCAGTAATCTGGGGGCTCCACGGATGCTCTGCCAAGCTCATTAGCTCTGCGAGCCCTGCAAGCCAGTGGCAGAGGAGAGGCTGGGAAGCTGGACATGCTGTCCCAGAGACCTTTTAAAAAGCAGCAGCTAGAAGCCAGCAACGCCTCTGCTCGGCCCTGTGGCCAGCATGTTTCTTCTGCTGCCTTCTCGGGTCTCCTTGAGCCCTCTCAGTTGTGGCTATAGAAACCCAGGGAGGGAGAGCATCACACCCATGCTGAAACCAAGTGTAGCATGGCCCATGGTAGCCTTCAGGCTCTTTGCAGCATCAGGGAGAACTGAGCTGCCATGGCCTTGAGGAAGACTCGGAGACTTGCACGGAGAGGACTTGGAGGATGGCTGAGATAACACAAAGCACTATGGAAGCAACTGGATCAGGCTTTTTAATCGCATCACTCCAGAGGCAACAAGGACAGGGAGAGCAAGGTATCCTGCTTGGCTGGAAACGTAGCTCCTCTGCCAGCCCGAGTGCAGGGGACAACACGTCTAGAGAGGGAGCAGTGGGTATAAAGAAAGATAAATCACCTGGCACCTGCCAGGTGGCACGCTCAAAACTCAAGGCACGTGCAAAAACCAGGCTTTCGTGCCAAGGTTCATGCCCCAAGGAGAAACTGGGTGGCCTTGGGACCAGCCCCTCCAGGATCTCTGCTGCGCCTCTTCTGGAGGAAATTAGGGGAGAGCTAATTACTGGCAGCAGGTGGCACCAAAGAAGAAGAGGATTAAGATGAGCTTGTAGGGGGGTTTGCATCCAGCAAAGCCTCTTAGCCCTGAAGCTCCTGTTTATCGCAGACCCCTCTGGAGCACAGATAAACTCCTTGGACTTTCATTTGTTTGGATTGCTTCCCTGCCTGCGCAGCGCAGCATCAAGGGAGGGAGCGTGATAAGAATCTGCGTGCTGGGAGAGCTTTGTTATCTCTGCTTATTGCTGTAAGCCCAGCTTGCCTCCCCCAAGCCCCTGCACGTGACTCCATCCCCGCGGCATCTCGCTATTAACATCTACGCTTGACAAACTATAACGAGCATTAGCATCATCCTGCTTAATAGGCCAGGATTTTTAGAAACACCTGCTGGAAGCAGCACTCAACCTCCTGCCTCCAAACCATAGCTGTCTCTGCAACACCCTGATCCTCACCCAGGTACGTGATGCAAACTAAAGCGTAAGCCAAGCTTGGAAAATAAGTTAATTATCAGCCAAGGACTTCCACATGCTGTCTATGGAAAGAGGCAGTATAAAAGAGCTGAGATACCTGAAATAAAAAATAAAATACAGCAAGCCCTGTCACTCAAGTTCTTGTTTCATGCACGCTACAGAAGTATTTTATACCAAGGAACCCAAGCCTACAGCATGCAGGGCTCTGGTAGAAAGCAATGCAAGGCAGGAGTTTCTCCTATCTACAGAGAAATATGTGATTTTTAATAGATAGTTACAAAAAGACTGAAGATGGAAGATAAAAGAAGCCACTTCAATCCAAGCTCTTCCAATGCTGCCGGTCAACTTCCAGTTGCACGTCTAAGTTGTAAGACAGGACCCTGTGCTCAGAAATCCCCCCTGCAAGCTTGCAGGACCTACCCTCACCTCACCCTTAACTGGGTTTCTCAACTATTGCCCCACTGTCAGCTGGTTTAAGGCTTCTGACCTTGCTGCTCATTTCAAAAGGCCCCAAGTGAACTTTTCAAACACGTGAAAAGGTTTGGGGTACCCCCATCCAGCACCTACCCCCTTCGTGGCTACTTGGCATCGCTCCAGGGAGCTCAGGGAACTGCAAGCAGTGCTTTTGCCAAGCTTCCCTGCATCTTTTCCTAAGTATGCGGTTACACCACCAGCATCTTTGCTTCTGGCTTCCAGCAGCAGAAATGGAAGCAGTGTATTAGGGAAAGCAGCTGACTAACGTGCTGAAAGGCCCCAGACTAACAAACACACACGGATAAAGTTTATCCCCTTTGCATTTGCAGTCCCCACTGATTTTAAGCCTTTCCTTCTCAGAGGTCGCAGCAGTTCACGGACAGGATCAGACCCCACCACCATCGCATGTTGTAGAGCGCTCGGCACGCCAGTACCCTGCCAGGGAAGATGCAAGGGCTGGGTGTCCCCCCCTGCCCCTTAAAGCATCCCTGTAGGAACCCCCATTTCCCTCCTGCCCATGTGGGTGGAGATGGAGATGCCTGCATCCACCACAGGTCCAACTTGCCCCAGCCAGTGAAGCCCCATCAAACCAGTCTCCCCATCACCTTGCTCCCATTGTCTTTGCCACAAAGAGCCCATACCTCATATTTTCCTTCATTCTCCTTCTTCATCTTCTCAACATCCAGCAGAAGTGACCAGACCTGGCCTCGCACCTGAAGCGGGATCCCTTTGTACACTCGCCGGCACATCTGCGGGGAGGGAAACGTGTGCAAGGTGAGCTGGTCCTGCTGGTGGCAGAACAGATTTCCTCCATGGTTTGCTGCTGCGGACCACTAGCCATCTGAGTGGATACCCCCATCGACCACTTCCTCTGCCAGCGCTGGTGCAGAGAGGGCATCTCCAATCTGATGGATGAGCACCCATCAAAGACACCTACTCAGTCAAAACCAAGCCACATCTCATGCTTTTAACCTTATTGGAAGAGCTGGACATAGACCATCCCCTTTATACGTGGAGACATCTCGGGACCTTCACACAGTGGACACACTCTGTGTACACCAGCCTGCCCTTAGACTCCTCTCCAAGGACCAGATGCAGCACCCTTGGCTTTGAAGCCTTTGATCTGACCTGGCATGGCTGTTCTCACCTGGATCCTCTGGGATTGGGAGAAAAGTACATTTCCCCTTGGAGAGGAGAGCCCCTACCATGAGAGCCACAGGCACATGTCCACAGCACCTCTCACGGCTTGACAAGTGGCAAAGGATGCTGTGGGCTACCCCAAGGGCTCTCCCCTGAACATGCAGAGTACTCCTCATGCAAGGAGGTCGATTGGGAACAAATGTGCCTATGTCCCTCCTTCTGACTCCACATGTTCACTTCATCTCACAGATGCCTCTTCCCTTTTTTCTTGTCATACAGCCCTCTCTCTCTAGAGGGACCATTAAATTTCAATGGAAAACAGAAAAAAGAGCTTTTGTTCCATCCCTGACTTCTCCCATTAAAAGGAAAAGCTTCATAAAAAAAGAAAAAAAGCGCCTCATTTCTGAATATTTTCCACCCTTTCATTCATCCCACCTGTGAAACACCTTGCAGCTGCACTATAAGGCCAACCATGGCGCTCCTCCAGGTTCCTAAGGATCCTGGGGTATGCTGAAGGATCTGCTGCACGTGCCCAAGCTCCAGCTGTGGAGGGGATGTACATTGCAATCCCTTGAGACTGGGCAATTCCTTGGGAGGGGATAGAGGTGGTGGACTCCCAGTCATGGCAATGAGCTCGGGGCTGAGCAGGGCAGTGCCCAACCAGGCAGTCAACTGGAGCTACTGGCACTGCCTGGTACGAACGAATCTCCTCCAAAATCCCTCTTCTCTTTCCACTGGGTGTTCTGCTTCACGCGTTTCAGGCTAATGCAAGAGAAGGGCTGCAATTCACAGGGAAGCATCAAGACCCTAGCAGGAAGTTTTCTGGATGTGGCCCCGCCACGTTGCCTTTGCGTGTTTTACACCAGGCTTTCCTTTCTGACTCATCTCGTGTCATCAGCTTTTTCACTTCTAGCTTGACTGTTTATAAAGACTATAACCATGGCACTGCACTGTCAACCCACCTGAGCTTGCAGCCTCTGAGAGCACAGGCCCATGCACAGACCCACACTCCTTGTTTCGGTACTGTCTGCACGGCACCCACCAAGTGCAAAACACGACAACGACGGCTCTGGTCCCAAGGAGCCAGCAGAAGACGAGGACAGGAGGCGAGGTTCAAATAGACGGGATAGGGGACAGCAAAGAGAGAACACCACTATCCCAGTCCAAATAAGTATATGAAATAACTGTGTAATAAACGCCAGGACCGCCGTGTAGTACGAAGAGAGCTAGATGTGTGTTGTAACACTTTCCTACTGCATTACGGGAAATATTTCAGTATTTCTGCAGACACAGAAACTGCCAGTGTAGCGTGTCCTGATCCTGTAAGCATAATGGACATTCAACGTTTAAAACGCCATTCTCAGCACTTGTCAAATGCTTGCTCTGCCCCAGGTGTTGCTTAGCACCAGCTCTGAAGGTCCAATGGGTCATACCCTACAGAAATCCCTTGCAAGATCCTGCCCTCCCCTCTGTAAGCACCAAATAAGAGCTGCCCACTGAAAAGCATCTCACTACCAAGATGTGCCCTCAGGCAGCCTCCATCCTACTCAACAGCATCCCACATCTTAAGCAGGACATCACTAATTCATCATCTGCACACCTAGGGGAGTCACTCCTGCTTGTCCAAGCTCACAAGAGGTGGCATTTCTGGAGGACAGCAAACCTTCATGCCATGCTGGACAGCTTCATCCCCACGGCTGAAAGACCAAGGAGATGAACAAGAGATTCCCATTCCCCGTCACTAAATCAGGATGAAAGTGCAACGCATCAGGAGACACAAAGCAGTGGGCTTAGATGGATCACGTCCCCAAAGTGGTACTGGTAAGGTGCCCATGGAAGCCTGGCTCCTGCAAGAGCTTGTGACTGCATGAAGCAAAAGCTGAGATGGGATCAAAAAAACCGAGTATGTACCAATTCAGAGAAAGTTCAGAAAAAATTATTTACCTCTAACAGATCAGGAGAGACTGACTGACAGCTGCCGAGGTAGAAGATGATACTCAGCTCCATGGGAAGAAAATGATTTTGTTTTGAACTGCCGGAGCTGGTAGTGTTGTACTTTAATGAGTGCAACCCTCACTGGCATATAGTAAATGTCTCTAATGATTTTCTCCACAAGAATGTGGCAAGAACAGGGGAGTTAGAAAACATGCTGAGATGGAACCGAACTGAAATGCCTCTCTGTTATTTATCCAAGGGCTTTCCTCCTCCCACCGCCTCCAGACGTGAAAGTGATAAAACCTCAGAGCTGTGAGTCATGCAGAGGAAAAATGAGCAACTTGAGGAAAACAGGGAAGTTATCATTAAAAGCAGCATTTACGCTGGGATGAACTGATGGAGGGAAGGCAGCAGGCGATGGCAACTCCTGCTCCGTGTGAGAAGAAAAGACAACCCTCAAGGTCACCATCTTCTGTCTCTTATAAGCTGCTCAGCCCTTACAGATGGGAAGAGAGCACCTAGACAGACCCCATGCAGACTGACAGACCGACCACCATATAGCAGGAGTGATGGACATCATCCTGCTTCACAAATAGAGATGCTGGTGGTCGAAGCAATGGCTCAAGTTGCTGTGTAGACAGGTCATGTCAGAGCCAAGGACTGAACCCACAGCGTTTAAAACTTGCTCCAGCATTTGCCAGAAGTTCATCTTCCTTCTCTAGGCTTTAATGTGCAAAGCTCAGGGCAGAGGCCATCGTCACCCCATCCCCATCTCTCCCCTCCCTGTGTACTTTGTTTCCAGCAGATGGGATGAGGAAGACTGTAGAAGCACAGACCTGAGCTCCACCTTCCTGTATCAGAGATCTCCTCTCAGAAGTACCCAACCAAGTGCTCCAGGTCTTTAATTAGAGGGGTGGAGTCACTGCCTTTCAACACAGGACATCTTTTTGCAGTAAAGATGCTGAAGTTAAAAAGGGTTTGGGAAGGGTGGGTAGGTTTTTTAAAGCAGAATATACGCATTTCAGCCCGCTTTCACATTTTGGAGCCTGTCAATTGTTAGCTTCTCAGCCACGTGCACAGTCCATCAGGAAGAAACTGCAGAAGTAATGCCCAATTTTGGGGTATGCATGGCAATTTCACTTTCAAGCATCTCTGCATACCCACCATACATCTCCAACACCCTGACGTGGGGGGCAGCCCCCCTTCCTCAGTTCCTCTAGGGCTCTAAGAGTGATCCTTCTGGAGAGGAAGGACTCCTTCATTTCCTCCACGAGTGATGCGCTGGGTGAGCTGAGCTGTGAAAATCTTCACCTGGGGTGGTGGGTGAAGCCTCCACCACCACCACGACCACCACCATCCTGGAGAAGTGGACGTCTTTTCTGCACCACGAAGCTGGCTGACTTATGATGTGGCTGTGCAAGACACTTGGAAGCCTGGACTCTGCTGCACATGGTTTTCTTTCCGTATGGATGATGGTTGCTCTCAACTCAGCTCTTGTCCCTGGAGCTGGAGACTTGGCTACGCTGGATGGGGTGCAGCAGGTCTGCAGGGGCTTCAGCAGCAAAGCAGGGCCAAATTTAAACCCTAAAGCTGATGTGTCGTGGGTGGGCATTTACATTTATTACCAGGGCTACCTTAGGGGGAGAGGAAAATGCTACCTGCCTTTCCAAACTGGCAAAATCCAGCAGCAGAAGTCACCCTGCAGCTCCCAGGCGCAACCCCCTTTCTTTCCCATGGCATTTGTGGGCAGGAGACCTGACTTCAGCCGACCCTGCCATGACAAATGTCTGCTGGCTCTCCCCAGCGTTAGCAGATTATTCGTGCCTGGGGGTCCGTGTCAGTCCATACAGAGCCCCGATTCATCCTAAGCCACTTTGCTGGCATGCACTGGATTAAGCACCCTGCACTTCTGTGACCTTAGGAGAGACAAGGCTACCCCTGTGCACAAAGGCAGGCTTTGCCTAAAAACCAGACATCTCTAGCCAAAGACATCCTTCTCTAAAGGTGCCACCCCACACAGCCAGCAGCAAGCAGCAGCTTGCAAATGATGCAGAGGTCATATCCTAGGACTGGTACTTCTGGCTGAAATCCACTTATTTCAGGGCTATGATGAGTAAATTATCCCGCTCTTGGAGTGCACGCAGCACAGCCTCTTTTTTTCTCTGCAACACTGTGCTGCCTTAACTGTGTCTATTCTTACACGGCCCCAACCACTTCCTAACCTTCCCAAGTGGAGTCAGCTTGGGATTTAAACTCTGGTGTAAAACAGCAGTGAAGGGGACACAAACCACCTGAGCCTCTCTGTGCTGACCCCCGAATCACACAATTTAGTGCTTTCCTACAGGTTTCATGTACCTTAAACTCTGCAAAGCAGCGTGGTCCTTGCATGGACTCCTTTATTTTTGTACCCTTTCCCTTGTGGAAGGAGAGCCAGGAACAGGCACTGTTGCATCAGTCTAACCCCATCCATGCAGGGAATTGTGCTGGTGTCACTTTTTGTTGAGGCTGCTACTGAAATTAAATCAGATCGGTATGAAATGTGTCCAGAACAGAGATGGAGACTGATCTGATGCGGTGATGAGCACAAGGAACCCCAGGGCATCACTTTAATTAAGATAATCCTATTTGTTGCTCATCCTGAAACAGGTTATGCCAGGAATGGTTTTAGGCATAGCCAGGCCATCCTGGGCTAGCAACTGTAGGAGGCCCTCCTCTTGAGGGGTTTTTTTCCGTCTTATTTCACACACAGAATCACAGAATGGGAAGGGTTGGAAGGGACCTCGGGAGATCACCTAGTCCAACCCCCCTGCTCAAGCAGGCTCACCCAGAGCAGGGGGCACAGGACATCATCCAGGAGGGCTTTAAGTATCTCCAGAGAAGGAGACTCCACAGTCCCCCTGGGCAGCCTGTGCTCGGTCACCCTCAAAGTCAAGAAGTTCTTCCTCATATTCAACTGGAACCTATTCTGCTTCAGTTTGTACCCATTGCCCCTTGTCCTGGTGCTGGGCACCACTGAGAAGAGTCTGGCTCCATCCTCGTGACTTTTACCCTTAAGGTATTTGTATGTGTTGATGAGGTCCCCTCTCAGTCTTCTCCAGGCTGAACAAGCCCAACTCTCTCGGCCTTTCCTCATAGGAGAGATGCTCCAGTCCCCCCATCATCCTTGTTGCTCTCCTCTGGACTCTCTCTAGGAGTTCCTCATCTTTCTTGAACCGGGGAGCCCAGAACTGGACCCAGTACTCCAGGTGGGGGTCTCACCAGGGCAGAGTAGAGGGAGGAGGAGAACCTCCCTCAACCTGCTGGCCACACTCCTCTGAATGCACCCCAGGGTGCCATTGGCCTTCTTGGCAACAAGACAAGGGCACCCTGCTGGCTCATGGCCAGCTTGTCATCCACCAGGACTCCCAGGTCCCACAGCACCCAGACTGCAACCAGCAGCACACAGGGATGCACAGTGGCAGCAGGAGAGGGAAGAGAAAGCAAAACCTGCTGCTCTCTGGTGAGGGCTCAGGCTGGGGGTCTGAAAAAGCTGCTTTCTCGCCTGCCTGATGGGTGCTTGCATTGGGGCCAGTGCCCTGAACGACCACACAACATCCCTCCTCCTGCTGACATTTCACAACACAGAAGCTGCAACAACAACCTAAGCCCCAGACCGGGTACTAGGATGCTTCGAAACATGGCAGCCTGCTTGAGAAGCCGAGAGCCCCTCCTCAAGCACTCGATATGGTCAGCTGTCTGCCAGGGCCAGCACACGAACTGGGACTCGAAAGGTTAGCCCTGAAGTCCAGGAAGTCCCAGCCTGGAAAATAAGACGGGTTTCTACATCACTCAAGCAGAGTCAAAGTCAGGGCAGCTTCCCTGTGAAACCCGCCTGGGGTTCCTGCAACAAGATTTTTTTTTTTCCATCTAATAAAGCGCAGTCTATCAAAGTGAACATCAAAGGGAACGCTCCTGTCTTCAGTAAGAGGTTTTTTTCAAAGATGACATCCTAGTCTTTATTAAAATAACACAGAGCTGCTGTCTGGTGACACTTGGGCTTCCATCACATCATCAAAGTGCCACAAACAAACCTGAAAGAAACGTGCCCTGCAGATGTGACAGCCTCCGTGCTCAGAGAGGGAACAAAACCAACCCATTTCCCTTTAGAAAAATCAGATCAAGGGCTTGTCACATTTACTTTAGCTAGAAAAAAACCCATAACCATCTGAAGGGCATGTCTACGATCCCAGCATAAGAACCTTGAAACACCACATCTGAGCTGCACCCAGCCTTGGCAGCAGGAATCTCTGAGCAGCGAGAAGGCTGAGAGGGGACCTCATCAACACATACAAATATCTCAAGGGTGGGTGTCACGAGGACGGAGCCAGATTCTTTGCAGTGGTGCCCAGCACCAGGACAAGGGGCAGTGGGCACGAACTGAAACATAAGAGGTTTCAGTCGAATATGAGGAAAAACTTCTTTACTCTGAGGGTGATGGAGCCCTGGCCCAGGCTGCCCAGGGGGGCTGTGGAGTCTCCTTCTCTGGAGATATTCAAAGCCCACCTGGACGCTGTCCTGTGTAACATGCTCTAGGTGAGCCTGCTTGAGCAGGGGGGTGGGACTGGGTGATCTCCCGAGGTCCCTTCCAACCCTTGCCATTCTGGGATTCCACATTCCTGGCACAAGAGTTGCACATCCAGGTGAAGGATACAACCTAATTTTATTATTTTTTTAAAGCACTTTTTTTTGGTGCCTTTCAGGGTCTTTGCACTTCGGGCTGCGTGGCTGCTCCGATGCCTGCGCTCGCGCTGGCGCAAGGCCGTGTTAGGCTGGGCAGGACTGAAACCAAAGCTCCTTTCTATTCCCCAGGGTCACACTTCCCTGCTTGGGGCCAAGCGCTGCTTCTCTGTCTGCTGGGAGGGGGGGGTGGCCACTTCCAGTCCCCCAGCACAAGGACAATGCCTCGTCTGTGCCCAAGAGCCATCGACGGACTGTTATAAATAACATCATTTGTTCCATTACAAAAGCTCTGTGATTTTCTGACCCAGAGACCCTCCAAAACCCACTTGCTGGCCTAGCCCCTCCCCACCCAGCAGACCTGAGTGATGTCGGCTGCAGCGTGCTTAACACACCCACTAATTGTCAGGGTACATCCAAAAGACAGACAGGGATCACTACTGCTCCAGACACCCCTCACCCCAGATCCTGTCTGTCCCCACCGGCTGACCCAGGGAAGCCAAGGCGTGCTAAAACCACTCATCATTACCTATCCCAAACATCCTCCAGGACCTGAAGGAATTCCCTGCACTGTGCTGGAATGTGGTGTTCTAACTTCTAATGAGAAAAAACAACACCATGGGAGAGCCTCCGGTTTTGCCCGTGGAGCAGCACCGATGAACAAATTAATTAGAACCACCCTGAAGTGAACAGAAGGATTACAAAACCCCAAGCCCATCTCCACCCCATCCCTGCTGCAACGAAGAGAAGACATGGGTTGTGTTTTTTTTTTTAAAAAAAAGGACAAGACTACAGCTGATCTTTGGCTGGGCGAGGGGGATGCTCTGCTCAGCGTCTCCCCTGCAGCCATGCAGATACCCTCTGCACAACCTTTTAACTGAGCTCAAGTGTCTCCCAAGGACTCTCACCAGGAGCTAGAAGCCAAACACCCTGCTCCTCCTGACAAAAAAGGTGGCTGCAGAGGCCACAGTGACAAGGTGACGCCGGGCTTCAGCCCTCTCCTGTGCAGAGCCACAAGCAGAGCAGGTCGGAGCGTGATGCTCCTTCTCCTTACCCAGCAAGGGTCCTGTCATTAGAATCATAGAATCACAGAATGTTTTGGGTTGGAAGGGACCCCTAGAGGTCACCCAGCCCAACCCCCCTGCAGGGAGCAGGGACACCGCTAACCAGATCAGGTTGCTCACAGCCCCGTCCAACCTGGCCTGGAATGGTCCCAGGGATGGGGCCTCCACCACCTCTCTGGGCAACCTGTTCCAGTGTTTCACCACCCTCATTGGAAAGAATTTCTTCCTTAGATCCAGTCTAAACCTACCCTGCTTCAGTTTAAAACCATCACCCCTTGTCCTGTCACAGCTGGCCCTACTAAAAAGATTGTCCCCATCTTTCCTATGGCCCCCTTTAAGCACTGAATGGCCGCAATCAGGTCTCCCCGCAGCCTTCTCTTCTCCAGGCTGAACCACCCCAACTCTCTCAGCCTGTCCTCAAAGGAGAGGTGCTCCAGCCCTCGGATCATTTTAGTAGCCCTCCTCTGGACCCTCTCCAACAGTTCCATGTCCTTCTTATGCTGATTAGGTTCAAGGTTTTTTTGTTTCAAGAGGTTTGTAATAGGAACATATTACAAATATGATTTATTAAAACCAACTCAGTTTTGCAGTGGCTTTTGGTCCAGAGTTTACTTTGAACACTGAAGCCAAGACACAAGGTTGGTGTCTCCATCCTTGATTTCCACAGGCAGCTGCACAAAATCTAACACCTAAGGGGCTTCTTTTCTCACAGGCACAGCTAGGAACAAACCACAAAATCTAGGTGATGTCCTAGACAAATAATTCTCCCTCCAGGGAGAATTACGAGGAACATCGCTGGACCGCATCAGCCACATCTCCCACGCCATTCCCAGGTGGTGGAGACACAGAAGCGACCTGCACCACGCAACGCTCCCTGCTCTCGGGGCAGGGACCCAGCTGGGCACACGAACATCTCTGCTGGTCTCCTGCTTGCACAGGGAAGCAGAAACGCAAACACACCAGCAGCATTTAGGAAGCCGTTTTTAAAACTATGGAAGTCAGAACAGGACTTTTCCCTCAACCCAGCAACTTCAAGGAAAGATTTAAAATATTAAAAACTAACAGGTAGAATTAGGCAATATTTCCTAGTGATCTCTGGTTTCTCTATCAACTTTTTGAAATCCTGACTCATTGGAGTGATGCGCCCTTCCCGTCCCTCCAGACACGTGCTCTTTACCTTGTCACTGTTTCTGTATTTGCCCCATTTCTTCAGCATCTTCAGCCACTTGTCCACACGTTCTATTTCCTGCTGTTTTTGCTGGTGCAAGGGGGAAGAAGACAAGAAGATTTCAGAAAAAAAAAGCCCCAGAAGATACCTACTGAAAACACAAAACTTCATTCTCTTTAGGATTAAACTTCTATGCAAAGACCTTGCTTTGTGGATGGGAATACCCCACAGGTGCTTGCAGGAACTGGTAATTTCAACTCATGGTAATTAAAGCAGCATTGGTAAAAACTATGAGGTGCATAGGCTTAACATAGACAAAGCATTTCCAGGAGGAGTATTCCTTGACAACAAACATCTTTGCAGGTTCAGCTGGCCTCAAACCATATCCTCGTATCAGACTGGCAGAAACAAGATGCTGTTTAGTCCCAGTTAGCAGGATCCTAACACAGGACATGCTCCCAGCTCAGGGGAGATAAGGGTGGAGAAGACAGTTACAACCTCCACTGCTTTCCCCCACATGGGCAATCCCCTTTGCAAGCCTCAGCCACTGAGCGCTTTGCCAAAGCGGAGGAAAAAGCCCAACGTTGCTTTAAAAGGTGCGATTTCAGTGCAGCATGGAGGAGGGGAGATGCCTGAGCCAGCAAAGCTCCAACAGCTGGGCATCCTGCAGAGTTCCCACCCCTGCACGAGCAGCAGTGACCAGCCAGCGCTGGCTGCCTGCTTCGCTCTCACTTGCACATTTGTCTTCCCAAAAACCGTCCCCTCCCCAGCTGGTGTGACAAGGATCTGATACCCGTGACGCCCGAGCTGGCAGCTCTCACCTTCTCTTCCAAGGCCGTGCGGGTCGGCAGCTCCTGCTCGCTGGAAAAGCAAGGGGTCACTGGTTACTCTATGGGCAAGAAAGGGTGTGGAGGAGCACGGGGTGCTGCAGCTCAGGGACTACCTCGGGCACCTTGAGGAGATACGGCTCAGGGGCTTCATGCCTTTCCTACAGATGGCCCCAACGAAGAAGAGGCAGAGGAAGCACCAGCCAAAACCCCAGCAACCCTACAGAGCTGCTGGGGGGCAATCAAGCACTGTGGGCACAAAGCATCTCTTCAATACACACATGATCAGCAATTAAAGCAGGGTGGGCTGGGGGGGGATGGATTTCTGGACAGCAATTGCTTCAAACCCCCTCCTGCACACAAAACACCTGCTATTACAACTTTTTGTTTGGATTTGGAATAAAAATAGCTCTTTTAAGCATCCTCCCCAGGCCCAGGGTGTGCATCTGCACCTTGCTCAGGATGGGGATTTTTTAAGGGAACCAAAGACGATCAGATATGGTCTCATCTCTTCCTACACCTCCCTGACTCATCAGGTGCAAAGGCAGGAGCGTCCTGCTCTGTGACACACCGTGGGCCTCCGCAGAGGCACAGCCTGCACCTTCCAACACCAGGCTTGCGATGGGGAACTGCTTCTGAGCCTTGCCTTGCCGCGGATTCAAAGCATCAGACCGTGTGAACACGTGAAGTTGGAGGAGGAGGCACATCCAGTCTTTCCTCCCGTATTGGGGATGGATCATGCCAAGCCACAGAACGGCTTATACGGAAAGATGCTGGGTGCAGATGGATGGTCCGCGCAGACACACGGGTGGGAGAGGAGAGGAGAGGAGAGGGCAGAAAGACTTACTGCAGGAATCCAAACCGGTCTGTAACTTTATACAGCGTGAAATCGGCATCTTCCCATGGGTCAATCTGAGCTCCTGCCTGCCTGCCCTGAAAGCAGAATGGACACCCATGAGCTGGCCCCAGCATCAGGAACACCCCCGTGCCTGCACCCCTCTCCTCCCCGCACGCTAGAAGGCATGGAGCCAGGAGACCAAAACCTGCTCTGAAGAGACAAATATGATGCAGGCCAAGAGAAAAACGTACATGTTAAGCCTGTCCAGTGTCCCTGGTATGCCTCTGCTACGGGCTGGGAAGGGCCATACATCAGAGAAACCAGTGCTGTTGGGCATAAGCCATCCTGGTGTTAAGGGGACACCAAAGCACCAGAAGCCCAGGACCTTTGGGCTGGGCATACACAGGATCCACCAGGAACTCTGGGGTTGTGGTGAGAGGGGATGTGCAGGCAGAAGCAGGCAGGGAGAGCCAGCATGAAGCCTGACAGCATGAGGGTTACTGGGGCGATGCCTACAGGGAGGCCAAAGTTTTATTCAAAGCACTGCTAATGGATTAAATAGCTTCAGCCTTAGCCAGCATGCTGGAGAGAAACAAGAGGTTGGTACCTTCTCATACTTGGCAACGATCTCTGCTTTTTCCTGGACTATTAAAGACTCTATATCCTTCTTCATGTCAGAAGCTGTAAGGCAAAAAAAAAAAAAGGGGGGGGGGGGAGGAGGAGATAAGTAAATGCGTACACAGCATGTGAAACATTTTAGGAAATTACTAATAGAAAAAAAATTTTGCTGACAACTTTAGCTTCCAGCTGTATCCCCTAGCTAGAATCAGGCTGAGGTTGAAAAGCCCCAGTACCAGGCATGCCCGGAGCCTGCCTGCACACAGCAGGGCTGCCAGCTCCCCGCTCCCCGCACGGGGACACAACAGGGTGTGAGCACGGGGGAGCCTCGTCTGCTGGAAGGCAAGACACCATGCCTTTGTCCTTCGGCACACGCGTGACTTAAAAGACATCGTGCTTTTAAGTCGAGATGTGCAAACCAGCCAGAGAGCCCTTGCAGCTGGGCACTGCACAGCGTGGTGTTCGTGTGGATGACAGCAAACCACCATGCTCATGCCCTCAGCTATGGATGTGAAGCCAGGAGATGCTCTGTAGGGGCATCAGCAGGCAGATTTAACATCAAAGGAGAAACTAAAAGGAGGTTATGCCTACTGAAGTGTGCACACAACAAGTGAATTATCCTCTGGATGATTGCCTTCTATACACACCCCCAAAAGAAAAACAACACAGCAGCAAGATGCTCACACAGTCCCCATCTACTCCAAGATGGTCCAGTCTTGGTCTAAACAAGGCCCAGTCTAGCTTCCCTGAGGTCTGTGCCCACTGCTCTGCTTCATCCCATACACTTATCACAGAATCACAGAATGGCAAGGGTTGGAAGGGACCTGGGGAGATCACCCAGTCCAACCCCCCTGCTCAAGCAGGCTCACCCAGCGCAGGTTGCACAGGACTTCATCCAGGCAGGCTTTGAATATCTCCAGAGAAGGAGACTCCACAGCCCCCCTGGGAAGCCTGTGCCAGGGCTTGGTCACCCTCAAAGTAAAGAAGTTCTTCCTCATATTCAACTGGAACCTCTTATGTCTCAGTTTGTGCCCATTGCCCCTTGTCCTGGTGCTGGGCACCACTGAGAAGAGTCTGGCTCCATCCTTGTGACACCCACCCTTGAGATATTTGTATGTGTTGATGAGGTCCCCTCTCAGTCTTCTCTTCTTCAGGCTGAACAAGCCCAACTCTCTCAGCCTTTCCTCGTAGGGGAGATGCTCCAGTCCCTTTATCATCCTAGTTGCCCTCCTCTGGACTCTTTCTAGGAGTTCCTCATCTTTCTTGAACTGGGGAGCCCAGAACTGGACACAGTGCTCCAAGTGGGGTCTCACCAGGGCAGAGCAGAGGGGGAGGAGAACCTCCCTCACCCTGCTGGCCATGCTCATCTTAATGCACCCCAGGTAACTTCCCAAAACAAACGCGCCATGACTGTTGTCCTGTACAAGCCCAAAGGAGCATCCACAGGAGGAGTCAAGCCATAACTAGGTTTCTCACTGTTCACCAAAGGAAAGGTTGATCTAACACACTGAGGAGAAAACACAGGCGGATAAAATCTGCAGGAAACCACAGTCCCTGAGGGCAGCTGCAAGGAAGAGGGCAGAGGGAAGGTCTACCAAGCCCCCCTCCTCTGAAACTCTACGGAGCCACAACCAGCCCACCTCAGACCACACAGTGGTGATGGCACACGTTACCCTAACCTAGGGGAGCGATGCTGCGGCGGCGCCGTCCCCAGGCACGGAGGACAACAGCAGGGACAGGCAGCCAGCAGGGATGGCCTCATCGCAAAGCCCACCGACCGCATTCCTAAGGGCTCTGTAAAGGGACAAACTCCAGCCAGCCCCAGAGCTATACACTGTCCTGGTATCTTCCCCTTGCTCCATTTCCCCAGCGTTTGGTTGCTTTTTAAAAAAAAAAAAAAAAAAAAAATTAAGAGCTTTTAAAAACAGTTTTAAGTTTTTCCCACACTTCTGCTATGAATTATGAAACCCTACTCGGTGCAGACAGGATAAGCACTGGGAAGTCACGCTGGGCTATCACCTACACAGCTCCATCCTTCAGGGTCCTGCCGACTCGCCACAGATCCCAGAGGGATACAACACATTTCAAGAACAGCAAGGTAAAATAATTTTAGTCCACAGTTGCAAGTGGCTTAGCATTGGAAAAGTTTTTGAACACTTAAGAGTATAAAGTCTCTTAGAATAGCTTGTTATAGAGGTGGACTGCATTTTGCCTGGTCTAAGGAGGTTTTGCCTGGTCTGTCTGCTGTAAAAAGATTCAGCAAGGTTGGGAAAAAACTGCTAAGAGCCACCACAGGCTTAAAACATTTTCCCCACTGTCACATTACACAAGAGCCAGTGATTTACCCAGAACATCTGAAAGCTAAATGATTTCAATAATACAGTCCAGAGGTTTCTTGTAGGGCTTGAAAGGAACTCCCTGGAGCATCTGGGATCCTGAGTGTCTGTGCTCTGGTCCCTTCCTAAAGCGCTGGTGACCACCTCCTTGCAGAGAAGAGGAGCATTGCTACCCACAGATAAAACCCCGTGCAACAGCTGCTCAAGAACAAGTTTACTCCAAGATGCCACTGCAGCTCTCTAATGGACACCAGGAGCCATCCTGATATCCCTTCAGGAGGAACCTGAAGGGATCTTGTAGGACACACTGCCCCAACTTCTGGCCGAGGCTGCATCTTGGCAAGCAGCGCTTGGCACCAGATGAGCCACAGCAGCCAAAGCCATTGCACTCGGGATCATGTGAAGAATGCAATTTTTCCTTGAGGGGGAAATAAATAAGAGCAATAAAAAAAACACCTAGGGGAGATATGGTGAGCATCAGGGCTCTCCAAGGCTCGGCCCATTTCTCCGCACCTTCAGCTGCCTGTAAGCTGTTATTTGCCTCATCTTACCAACTCCCTAATGCCACCTGCTCCCTGCCACTGCATCTTTCAGGTTTGGATGGAGACGGCCGGGAGATCCATCTTCCCTTAACTCTTCATTTTAAAAGCAGCCATCGCTCCCGGTTGCCAGGGGTTTGACCCACGCACAGTCACCGGGGCTACCAGGGCAGCTCCTCCGTGGCGCGTTATCAGCCAACAGCGCAGGCTTTTCGCTGCTTTACGCTCATCTGTGCAGGCACCAGAAAAAAGCAAACTCTCCAAATTCCCAGCAGGAATGGGTGTCTCTTTCCACGCTACTGACTCCACAATCAAATCAGAGCAAGGACAGAAATATTAAAGTGTATTTTGTTCTCTTATTTTTCCAAGCTGCAGCTTGTGCTTCAGATGTTCCCACGAATTTTTATCAATAGGTGTTAATCGCATCTTCATTTTTCAAAGCAGCAAGGTCTGAGTAACTGTCCCATGGCATCTTCTCCTCCTCACATCTTTCTTCTGCAAAGTTTAACTGAAAGGCAAATTTGCTCCCCCACTTCTGATACTGCTTTTTTGGTTGTTACAGGGCCAAAGAATTCAAACGAGGTCCTTGACGTGCTGCTAATAATACAAATATTCTGCGGACTGGAGGGAAAAAATAAACCGTACGTCAAATTAAACAGGCAGTTTTTCAAGATGTTTATGAAGTGGAAGTTATTCTGAACGTCTCTGACCACACTCTGTACCAGAATAACCAGAGGAAGAGCAACTCGGTAACATGGGAGGGTGAGGGTTTACACAGCAGAAGACAGCAGCGAGACCACATATATTTTGGTATCCACGTCTGCAAAAGCCCCTCCGCAGCCAGACATGCCAGACTGACTAGCACAAAGGATCCAGTTTTGCACCTGGAACGGACACGTTTGTTTTCTCTTTCTACTGTAACAGCGCAAAAGTCCACACTTAGGAAAAAAACTTGAAAGCAGAAAAAATGGTTGATGGCAGTGGGAGGGATGGAGATGGCGAGCGGCTGCACTGGCCTCGGCGTCTGACCGCGATGCTGCTGCGATACTCCGCAGCACAAGAGGGACATGGACCTGTTGGAGTGGGGCCAGAGGAGGGTGACCAAAATGATGCGAGGGCTGGAGCACCTCTCCTATGAGGACAGGCTCAGAGAGTTGGGGTTGTTCAGCCTGGAGAAGAGAAGGCTGCGGGGAGACCTCATTGTGGCCTTTCAGTACTTAAAGGGGGCCCATAGGAAAGGTGGGGACAATCTTTTTAGCAGGGCCAGCTGTGACAGGACAAGGGGTGATGGTTTTAAACTGAAGCAGGGTAGGTTTAGACTGGATCTAAGGAAGAAATTCTTTCCAATGAGGGTGGTGAAACACTGGAACAGGTTGCCCAGAGAGGTGGTGGAGGCCCCATCCCTGGGAACATTCCAGGCCAGGTTGGACGGGGCTGTGAGCAACCTGATCTGGTTAAAGCTGTCCCTGCTCCCTGCAGGGGGGTTGGGCTGGGTGACCTCTAGGGGTCCCTTCCAACCCAAAACATTCTGTGATTCTATGCTTTTTGGAGTACAAAGGTGATGCTGTGCTCGACCAGGTGATTTTCAAAGTCCTCTGGAGACGGAACAGAATATAGCTTAGCTCTGCAACAGCCTATGTTGAACAGAGATACTGAATATGGATATTTTTATTATTTAGTTCTGTGCGTACTCAATCTCTAGAGTGGTTTGACACCGTGAAGTTACAGCATTTGCTTGAAGGAAATGACAGCTTGTGCATATGAAAACTCCCGAGACATTTATTTTGTGGTGAGTTTGACAAAACACATCGTTCTGCCCTGATATAAATAGGCTACCCATAGATAGGCACAGCCTGTACCTGCCACACTTCTCCATATACCTATATAAGACTGAAGACCTTTTTTTTTTTTTTTTAATATACCACTCAAATTACTTTCTCAAGCCTGCCACCCAATTTTCTCCTATTTTCCCAGCAAATAGGTTTGGGGGTTTTTTTCCATGACAAACACACAAGGTGAAGCAGTTATGAACAGGAATGGTAGGAAAACGTGAACAGTATGAGAATGGTATCAGATAAATTTACTAGGATGTGAGCAACAGAAAGCCCCAAGCCATGCACACTTAAATTCAAATGGGAAACAATATTACCAACTAGTTCCTTTTAAAAAGAACGAGTTTTAAACCCCCACAATCTGTCATCTCAGACTGAAACTTGCAGCTTCCAGTTTACAATTTAAGAAAGTAAAAATTAATCCTAGCAACAGTAAGCCTAAAGATGCTCAATGAAAATGCATGTTCTTGCCTACTCGCATTGAATACTATTTAGGCATTAGCAATCCTGAAATAAAATATCCTAACTTTGGATGCGAACAACTTTCCTGAAATTAATTCACCAGCTGGGATCTCAAGTATTGGCAGCGAAGGGAAGATGTCTGCATCAAAAATCCAAGACTTGGTGAAAAACCTGTTACCCAGAAATCAGGTTTACTGTCATGACCTTTCCCCAAAAGTCCCGTATTTTTCCAGCACCACCTGCCAACCTCCCGCCACCCCATGCGAGGTGGTGCTCGCTGGGACCAGCCTGGCTGGGAGCATGGGAGCCTCTGGCTACCCGTCACCCAACCTGCACGTTGCAACCCTGCTCGCTGCCCAGAGGAGGAACCGAGCGTGGGGGAACCGAGCATCCCCCGCGACCCAGCGGCAGCGCTGCTCCTGCCATGGGGCGGGACACGTGAACATCTCCTGCCACCCCTGACCACCATGCCCACGTCCCCTGCCACCCCTGACCACCCCCAAACACCACGCACACGTCCCCTGCCACCCCCAAACACCACGCCAGGTCTCCCTCTTACGAACCCATTAGCAATCACCCTGCCTGATTTGCTCCCTCTGTGCCAGAACCTGCAGAAGACAAATGGATGCCGTGCCACCTCCTTCCACAGAGGTCGGTTGCCACGGCCATATCTGCAGCCCTCTGCTCACCATCAGGTCCTCCTCTCCCCACAGCTCAATTTACACGAAACAAGGGCAAGCTTCCATTAAACTCCACCAGGACGCGAGACCCGCACGCAGAATTTAATCCACCAAAAATGCGAAGGGATGTGGTCTAAGGACTGGAGCTGAGACATCAAAGCCTCAGCTGATGGGCCCTCCTGCAGAGGATTACGGGTGGCTGTACACCACCATATCTTGAGAGGCCCTCCCAGGAATTCACGGCAACTGTGATTCCAGATCCGACTCATCCGAGCCCTCCTCGCAAAGCGCTTTTGCTGTTGGGACCTTGGCCAGAAAGGAGTTTCCCAGTCTTGGAAGAGAGTAGCTGTGGTGATGCTACCAAGCAACCCATCTGAGCCAAAGCCGCCCGAATTTTCAGCTTCCTCAAGCCCTTTCTGCCCCCTTACAAGGAAAGCACGGAAGTTTTACATGCTTTTGTGCGGGTTTTACACAGGTTTTACACTGTCAGGCTGCACTGGCATCCGACTGTATTGCTCCACCTCACCGTTCTGCTGCCAGGTGAACTGTAGATCCAGTGTCACTTGGCAGAAGGGCTTTTGAAAATGAAAACATCAGTAAAATCTCCTCTTTTTAGTACAGCATAGCATCACGTTCTCAACCTTGGGCTGGATTTGGGGATATTCTGGAACCCAATTTTTAAATATTTTACACTGTAGGAAAGTATCTACTCAAGCCACTTGAGATTACAGACTGGATGTTTTGGTTACTTCTCCGGTCCCGCTGCAGCCATCAGTAAGAGCCAATTCAAGGCAAGCATGGTGCAGGCATACAGCCAAATACAGCTGAGTTACAAAACCTTACCAGGTACCCCCCGCAAGCAGAGTCACCCCAACTGCCTGCACCCCTCCTCAGCACGCTCCATCTCCAGGGCAAAACTCATAAAATTCGAGTTTTTTGTGTCAGCAACCTCTCGCAGCACTGCACGTTTCTCCTGTCCAGCTGCACCCAAGCCCCATGGAAACATATAGGGGTTTTTTTTCTGCATACTATTGTAAGCAGAAGGTCACGGAAAAAGGACAAACGCGTTTAGATGAAGGTGTGCTGGTGTCCTGAATGCGCCCAGGTAACTATTAATAGAGATTACGGGGTGTGGGGGGGGGGATGACGACGGGCAGTTTGCAAATTTTGACATACTGTACTTAAACACCATGCTGGCCTGTATCGGACTGAAACTACAGCTGTGGAATAAAGTCCAAAAGGTAGGTAATTACCACAACCATATCCACCCCTGTCAAAACTCAACGAGTCGCTGTTTCTGTTTTGTGTTCTATTTTAAAAGCACATTTTAACACCGCGTTTTACAGCTTTAGCTGCCTATGGTGTAAGCCTGCAATTCTTCCTTCAGGGAAACAGGCTTAAAGGAAATGCTTGTGCATCTAAGCAAGGGAAAATGCTCACAGGGCACCTGCTGAGAGGCGAGACCCTCGCACGGGGCGCACCAGCAGTCCGCACCAATTCCCAGCAAGGCACTGCTCTCACTGGTAAAGCTGCTCCTAGTTAGAATCATAGAATCACTTTGGTTGGAAAAGAGCTTTAAGATCATCAAGTCCAACTGTTAACCTAACCCTGCCATACCACCACTAAACCCTGTCCCTAAGCACCTCATCTACCCATCTTTCAAATACCTCCAGGGATGGGGACTCGACCACCTCCCTGGGCAGCCCATTCCAGAGCCTGACAGCCCTTTCTGGGAAGAAATTTTTCCTAATGTCCAACCTAAACCTGCCCTGGCACAACTTCAG
>JADKXX010009250.1:0-42352 GCA_017310255.1 Butorides virescens | reverse complement strand
CTGCCGGTGCTCACGTGGCATGTACTTATTAATTAACTAATCAGCTTAATTGCTGTCCTCACCCAATATCATCAGAGGCAAGCATGAAGAAACACCTAACTGCACAGTTCAGTTTGGAAAGCCTGACCATCTCCGCTGGTAACTACCAAGACAGATAGCATCAGCAACCCAACCAGAAAACACTTCTGCTCTCCTGCTTTTTATGCCATAGCTCTTTGAGAAGCTTTTTCATGGCCACTTTGACGTTCTCAGAAGCCCAGGAGCAGCTCATCTGACCCCCAGGATCTGTGCTGGCTTTTCCGTCCGTAGACATCAGGCAAGGAGAAGCCCAGCAGCCTGCGGACCAATAAAGATGACCTTCCACTTTTACGCAGGAACTTCTTGGCTCTTTTACCATCCCAGAGGCATCAACATTTGCAGGAAAGTCCCAGGTGTCTCCAGCTAGCCAGCCACAGCCCAAACCACTACACAAAGACCTGAAACTTAAGCTGCCATTCCTTACACCTGCCCTCCCATCAGGTTCTCCATCAGCATGTCCAAGCTTCCCTCTTCCAACGTTTTGTCCAAATTCAGGTTTTTTATTCCACTCTCAACTGCTTTTAAGAAGTAGGTGGTGGCAATCTTAGAGTTGCTGCAGCTGGGGAAAAGGCTGAAGTACAAGCCACCCGGTCTCTGACCTGGGAAAGGTCCCTCACCCAACTCTAACATTGCACCTTCTTAGGCACCAAAATCCACCAGAAAACAGATTTCAATACTTCTGCTGCCTGTGGGCTGCTCCTCTCTCTTCTCCTGCCCCCAGCAACACGCCTTTGGCTGAAAAAGCTTCTGGCACTACAAAACTTTAAAGAAAGTGTTAAAGAAATGTATTATTAAGAGAAGGTCATAAAAGAACAACAACTTGAGAATAGCTGCAGCTAAAAATACACACCCCTTCTTTGGAGAAGATCTTATCAGATGTCACTTCCCAATGGTAAAAACATGTTTGTTTGTTTTTTAATTAAGGTGGTATTTTGAACACTGGATTTTCTTGCCAGGGAACACAACAAGAGACCTTGGCAAAGGATCTTGTTTGCTGCCTCAAAGATCCCAATTTCTGCGGCACCTGATGGTAAGATACAGTCTGAAACTGGCACCTGCAAACCTGTATTTTCTTCTAGCACGACCTAACTTTGCAAAATAGCTTTCCAAAGAGAACAAAGTATTTTGGCCACCCATACCGAGTGGCAGAGTGTTTGTGCAATATGGATTTATTTTTATTTTTTAATCCTTCAGAGTATCAAGGTGGAGAACGTGGGAAGGAGATAACGTCAACAAGCAGAGCAGCAGTGCTGAGCAAGCGGCGGCGCAGGGCTGGAAACCGCCTCTCATCTGACCCAAATCCTAGGTAGGACTGGAAAAATCTGCATTATGGACAGACTGAATTGGTTACTCAGTCTACTGCCTCAAATCCTCCCAGCTCTAAAGGGTGTGATTGACATTTGGTAGGCAGGAGAATAGCCATGGTGTACAGCAACCTGATGGCTTCCTTCAACAGTAGGATGAGCAGAACAGAGGGAGTCAATTGAATGCCCCCCAGCAGACAGTTTTGTACCATTTCATTGCTTGGTTTCATTCAAGCTCTGATTTATTGATCATGTAGAAAGATATCCAAGAATTACTGCAGGCAGGCAAGGGAACGCCTGTGCTAACATTTTCACAAACTGAGCACGTACAAGGGGAAGGTTAGCACACCACAGGATGCTTTTTCCTCCAGAGATGTAAATGAAACCCAGGAATAACTTCTTCAGAAGGTCCAGAAGCCTTGTCCAGGTCATGCTCTTTACTTTCTAACACTTAACAAATATACAACTTTCCCCATTCGGAAACTGTCAGAACAATACTCTTCTTAAAAACCACACATGCAACAATTTTGTCAGTCCATTACCTTGGTGGCCAACTCTTACCCTGCTGTCCCTCCCAGCCGCCCCCTTCCCTCCACCATAAAACAAGCAGCACATCTCCCATGTGCCCATTCCCCCTGCTCCCTGCCTGTCCATCAGGCATTCATACCTTTTGTCCACCTGCTCCCCCACCAAAGTTATTTGAAACCAGTCCGATGCAAAATTTAGTAGCACCAAAGATACTGAGCGTGGAAGCCTCCTCCTTCCCTGAGAAGTCAGGGTGAATACCCACCAAAGAGCACTTCAAAGGACTAACCTGAAAGTGATGAGCAGAAGACAATCCCAGCTATGTTATACTGTTAAAGAGTTTGCTAAAGGAGATGCACCAGTCTGCTGGAGCTCCTTGGAGGAGGAGGATTGGGGTTATTTTGAAGGACAGCCACCAAGCAGGACCAGAGAGATGCACTGGGGAAGAGGCAGGGCTCAGCTTCACGCCACCAACTCCCTGCATCCGCTCAGCCCGGAGGAACTTGGAAGACGTGCCCACATGATGTCATTACTGGGCTGGCGTCTAAATAAAGGAAGCTTTTTATAGAATTTCCCACTGACAAACTTAATCCGGTAAACCCCGATAGCCAAGACTTCGTCAAGCAGAAGGGAAGGAAAAGGGGAAAACAATAACCGTACTGTTGTTGGGGCCAGGACAGGTGGGCGGTGTCTCAGGAAAGAAACCAAAACAAACCCAAATTTACTACCTGATACCTGCATGTTGGAGCAAAAGCACGGGTAAGAGCAGCACGTAAGGTAAGGGAGATGCGTTTTTATACCATCTGTCACAAGGAAGCGCAGCCTATTTCCAGGGTGGGGGAGAGAAGGATGAAGACGAGGAGGGAGGATAGGGAGAGAAACACTTTGCTTAGAGAGAGTAAATAAAACATACTTCCACATCAGAGGGGTTTTCCAGCTTCATGTTATTCATGTGGCAATTACTGTGCTTCCTAAAAGCAAACTGGGGGGTTCTGCATATTCAGAAGACTCTTGGCTGCAAACACCTTAAGCTCAAATCATCGGCATTCAGCATTTGCTGGAAGTTCTCAAAAAAAAAAAAAACCCAAACAAAAAAAACAACCAAAAACAACCTAATGAAAGCAAAACCATCCAGCAGTTCAATCGAGTTCATGTGTGCCTGCATGTCATCCTCTTCTCTGTAACTATTCATCACTTCCACAGCGTCCCAGAGTGGTTCCCCTTCCTCCTCCGGCTCCTCGCTGCATCCTCAGCCGGGCATCGGCAAGGAGAGCAGTTGCAATAGCCTAGTGACTCATGCTGCAGTAATGTGGGTGGGACCCGCTCCCATGCCCAGCTTCTAAGGACACAGCCTTTTATGGTATTTTTAGAGTGGAAGCCGTTGTGGTTTGTAGCACTTTGCCTTTTTTCTTGCAAGGAGTCTCAGAGAAGGGCGCTCATGCTCCCCCAGGGCTTCAGGACACGACAGTCAGGAGCCCACGCAGGTGATGAGCAAGCCAATGCCAGGCTCCGTGGCCTTCCTCGCCTGGCCACACCAGGGATGCTCAAGGATGCCACAGCAGTGCCACAGCTCGCCCGCAGGCTCTCCCATCCGTGCCGCGGGCCGTTGGATGGCTCCACCGCCCCACAACCTCGGAACCAGAGCGGGGTGTGGGTGGGAGCTGTTCTGTGGATGCCCTAACTACTGCAGCCCAACTTCTTCAGGAGTCATTCCCTGCGTCTTACCGCCCTGTGGCAATACACTAATAACCTCTTCATCGTCTCCAGTGACAAGCCCCCAGACATACTGCTTAGAATCATAGAATCGTCTAGGTTGGAAAAGACCTTTAATATCATCAAGTCCAACCGTTAACCTAACCCTGCCATCCCACCACTAAACCATGTCCCTAAGCACCTCATCTACCCATCTTTTAAATACACACAGGGATGGGGACTCAACCACCTCCCTGGGCCTGACAACCCTTTTGGTGAAGAAGTTTTTCCTGATGTCCAACCTAAACCTGCCCTGGCACAACTTCAGACCATTCCCCCTTGTCCTATCGTTCATTACCAGGGAGAAGAGGCCGACCCCCACCCTGCTCCCCCCTCCTGTCAGGCAGTTGTAGAGGGTGATAAGGGCTCCCCTCAGCCTCCTCTTCTCCAGACTGAACACCCCCAGCTCCCTCAGCCTCTCCTTGTAAGCCTTGTGCTCCAGACCCCTCCCCAGCTTTGTGGCTCTCCTCTGCTTCTCCCCTTGTGGGGCTGCTGGCATACGAGAAGATGGCAGGGCTGCCAGAGCCCCCTCTGTCTTCCCCCCCCCCGGGCGAGCCATTAACTTAGGACTGCATCTCTCCATCAAGTAGTAACTTAACTCTGTAGGGTTTCTAGCCTGTAAAAATTTAGCTGAAACAGGGCAAGACGGTTTTAGGGAAAAGCAAGCAGGGAACCAGGTTAGAAGCACCAGGGCGAAGTGCCGTGGCAGAAGAGCCACTCATTAGGCTTGTGGACCACAGCACATGCAACTCCAACTTGGCAAGGTAACGAAGCAGACTCGGCTGTGCTCTTTAAAAGCTGAGGGTCACACATGAGCATCCCCAAAGTTTACTCCACAGGGCTTGAAACAGGACCCTGGTTGCAAATGTGCAGCAGATTGCTTTGCAGGACAGCTCTCTGCTCTCCTCTGCGCATTGCCTGCTCGAGAAGAGGAAGGCATCAGAGTTCCTGCATCTCCAATCACAACCCCAAACATCTGCTGACTTCAGTCCTTTTAAAGCTGTTAAATTCAGGAGGAAATTAAATTATACTGCACACACACGCCTAAAAAAAAATCTAGGAGAAAAGCTGCCAGGATGAAGGAAAATGTAGTAATCAATCCTCCTGATGCAAAAAGCCACTGACATTAAAGATCATAGAATCATAGAATGTTTTGGGTTGGAAGGCACCCCCAGAGGTCATTCCTTCTGAAATGCCCGTGAACTCCGGAAGGAGTCAGCCCACCAGTCAGGACAGATGAATGACAGACTGCCCCTACAGACAGATTTCACAGAGTGGGACGATGCAGTGGAAAGCTGCTCTGGAGAGATTCCTCAGGTGCAGGAGACACAGTGGAGGGGACATTTGAGGGAGGTCCACAACGTACCTCGGAGGCGAGCCAGGAAGACACGCTGTCTCTCGACAGCAGCAGACCGCCGCAACAAAAAACCCTCCAGCCCTAGGGCGAGTTAGAAGGTGATTCAATGCATCGCCCTCTGCACAGCAACCCCCGGCGTCTGCTGAATGAGATGCCCCCACGCCATTGCTGGAGCATGTCCAGAGGAGAGCCACAAAGCTGGGGAGGGGTCTGGAGCACAAGGCTTACGAGGAGCAGCTGAGGGAGCTGGGGGTGTTCAGCCTGGAGAAGAGGAGGCTGAGGGGAGCCCTTATCACCCTCTACAACTGCCTGACAGGAGGGGGGAGCCAGGTGGGGGTCGGCCTCTTCTCCCTGGTAATGGGCGATAGGACAAGGGGGAATGGTCTGAAGTTGTGCCAGGGCAGGTTTAGACTAGACATTAGGAAAGACTTCTTCACCGAAAGGGCTGTCAGGCTCTGGAATGGGCTGCCCAGGGAGGTGGTTGAGTCCCCATCCCTGGAGGTATTTAAAAGAAGGGCAGATGAGGTGCTTAGGGACAGGGTTTAGTGGTGGGATGGCAGGGTTAAGTTAACGGTTGGACTTGATGATCTTAAAGGTCTTTTCCAACCAAAGCGATTCTGTGATTCTATGTGGGCAGCCAGAGCACCCCAGACAGACCAAGATGGGAACCTTTTGCTCCCCAAGCAGATGAAATACAACATTTCCAAGTTCAGTAAGTCTTCCTGCTATTAGATAACAGCGATTACAGAATTAAACTTAAGAAAAAAAAAAGAAAAAAAAAAATCACGTGAAAGGCTCCATCCTGTCCAAAGGAATACAATGAATTTCCTGTAGTCTTGCCCTAAAGACCACAACATCACACCCAATTCCTATCCCATCTTACTCCTAAGTCCTGCAGAGCCAGCTTGGTCCTAGGAAAGCAAAATGAGCTCTGACTTGCCTCGATTCTCATTACACTGCTGGATACCCACAGCAGTGGCTGGGTAAGAGGTAGGGCAAGTTACTTAATTTTCATTATCCTTTACTTGGACCAGCATTATCAAATTTGATTTAAAAAAAAAAAATCAGGAAGAAAAACAACCTGAACACAACAACCAGCCGAAAGCTCCTACAGACAGAAGGGGGCACATCCAAGCCTGAACTTGGGTTCATATCTCCCACATCATAGAGACCCCTCCGTATGAAGCCTTTGGTTACCCAAACCTGCCATTCGCACCCCTGAGAGAGGCAGGGAATGGAGGAAATGCCAGCTTGCTCCGACACGCTCAACCCTGCAAGCTGCTGCAGGCGACTCGATGCCGCTCAGACCCCGGGACCCTGCCCAGGAGACCATCCGCCCGTCCTCGCGTCCAGCCGTCCAGTGCACCTGCATTTAACATCATTCTGGTATTTTCGCTCACAGACAAGAAAGCTTTCACAGCCAGCAGGTTCTCCGCAAGCCTAAAAGCATCAGATGCCGATGCCTCCAGAGCAACAACCTCCCTTAAGGCAGGAGTCAGCTGGTGCTAGGCTTGGTGCTAGGCTCGGTTGCATCCATGCTTGGATGCATCCATGCTTTGCGGCTGATGGTGTCTCCAAAAGGAGCAAATTCAGGCAGTCCCTGCAAGCGCCTGCAGCCCTCTCCTCCTCTGGCCAGCATTCCGGTGACCACCCTGCTGAACCCCACCAGAGCGGGGGTGCAGCTCCCCCGGAGCAGACCAGCCTGGGGCTTGCGGGGACGGCTGCGGGAAGGGATGGATGCCTTTCTCCCCTCCTCTTGATGGGGTAAGGGCTCCCTTTAAAAGCAGGCTGTGGGGGATGTGAGGCAGACACCCCTCCAGGGGAAGAGGGATGGGCTTACAGCATTGCTTAGCTGGAGAACACAACCCTGGCTCCACTGAAATGAATGGGAATGCTGCTAATGGATTTCCAGTGAAACTCAGATTTCCACTAGTCTCCACACAAGGCCCACCTGAACTGAAAAGGAGTGTTTGCTGGAAAGGCTGAGCTTCCCCCAAGCGTTGGTTCCTCATGAGTTTTCCCTGCTTATCTTCTTCCTTTCCCCTCCCAAATTTGCAGATGGTTTTAAGCATGCAGCAGCTTCTGCTCGGGACTCTTCTCAAAGGAGTTTGCATCATCAGGGTTGAGCTTGATGTAATGACTACAGGAAACCTGGCAGAGGGGGGGGGGGGGGGGGGGGGGGATAAGGAGATAATCAAAGAAATTACACCCTTCACAGCATCTGCAGATGGTGTATTCCTCCCAGCGGGACCAAAATTGTTTAAAAGAGCCTTCCAGAAGGAGATGCAGACAGCAGCAGCAGACCCTAACGCCCAACTTTCAAAGCCCTTTAAGATGAAAAGGAAGTGCTTCATTGCCAGCCAGCCAGGAGAAAAAAAGGGGACAGCACATCGTGACACAGGTGGCACTTAAAACAGACTGCCTGTCATTTTACAGAAAGGGAGGGAAAAAAAAAAAACCAAAGAAGAGAAGCATCCCACTGCGTGCAGACTCAATGACCTTCACCAGTCCTTTGCAGGGTCACAGCCCTAAGCGAAGGATCTGCTTGGCTGGAACTGGTCTGCAAACTATATAGAAACTGGAGGCTTTAAAAGCCTTGCAAGAAAATGCAATAAAATAAATAAAAGTCAGCTGGGCAGATTCTGGCTGACAACTCATTTTTTCCCCATCCAACACAACACCGTGTGGAGAGATGTGGCATGAATCAACCCATTTTGGCAGCGTGCGTCTGGCCAGGAAGGGCAGGACGCGTCGCCGCGCCAGTACCCGGGGAACACCCTCCAAAGGGCTCTGTTTACCCAGCGGGAGCCAGTGCAATCCTTACACAAAGCCTGTAAGTACATTCAAGGCTCAAAAGTCATCGGAAACAGGTCCATTCTCCCCTCCCACTCCATAAATACAATCCATACTGGGTCATCTCCTAACAATAAATGAATGACGTTCATTTAAGCCTCTGCTGCAGCGCTGGCATCATCTAGGCCCTTTCATTCTCCTTGAACCGCAAGCGCTAAAGATGCTTTTGTACATCTCTGAAGTACTCCATTTACAAAACCATGGTAACTGGGGCATTGCATTCAGCTGCTCTTGAAAAAAAGCCATTCCCCTTCCCTCTCAACAGGCTCTTAGGAGGCTGGGACAGAAAAACATCACCGAATTCAAACGCGGCTCCACCAGGATGGCTGAAGTTGGGCACTAGGGATGGGGGTGAGCACGACCACTGGGTACCACTTGGGTCTGCGATAAGGAAAACACCAGTAATACAATGGCACAGGGAGAAAGAGAGCCCTTACCTGTGTCCTACAGCTAAGCAGCACCCCAAAGTCCCATTTCAAGTCACCGAGCACAACCATGCAACCTCAGCGTTCAGTAAGTAAAACATCCTTTCTTTAAAAACTGAGTGCTCCTATGTCTCTCCAATTCTTTTTAGGGGATGACAGGATTATTTGGCTCCGTATTTTAGCATGCCAAGGACCAGAGGAACCAAGAAGCAAGTTTTTTTGTTATCTCTGCACAGCAGTAAAAGGGGTTTTGGTGGTGTGGGTGGTTTGGGTTTTTTGGGGGGGTTTTTTTGGTTTGTTTTTTTTTTTTTTTTTCTCCTTGCTCATTCCTAACACCTCAGAACCGTGACACTTCCCTGCACAGGAGCTTTTGAAGTTTGTCTGCTGGCACCAGCATCCTCCTCCTTTCTGGAATGGAAACCTTCAGAGGTGTGTGCACAGAGATCAGACGGAAAGAACAGGGCAGCTGCCACTAAAAAAGCCATTAACTGGAAAAAAACCACCATCATAAAAAAGGGACATTTGTCTAAGACGGAAGGCCCATTATTTGTTTTTTTAAAGAAGAAAAAACATTCATAGCTCTGCATTTATTAAAAAAAAAACAACGAAAAAACCCAACCCACACATAGACCAGCAGCAGAAAATCTAACAACTTTAACATGACCTAACTGTTCCACTCTCCCTTATATACAATTTCAGCAGACATTTTTCCAAATCCCACTATATACTGTCAAGAAGCCGCATTCCAAGATTTAAGGTTTTAAAAATAGAAGCCTTTAAACCACGTCTGCAAAAATACCCCACCAAAAAAAAAAAAAATAAAATTCAAGTCCCATCCTGTTAGGGAGGCTATTTCCCAAATGTTGCACCGAAAGAGACTTTCCACCCGTCTGTAGGATGCAGCATCGGATGCACGATGGCAAGAGGACTTTATAACAAAATCCATGCCTGATTGAGAGAGATGCAGGCTTGGGAGAAGCCAGGTCGTTTTAAAGATTTAAAAGAACGTATTCTTAAATGGGGAAACCAAGGCACGCAACAATTAGCCGATTCCTCATGCAGCAGAAAATTCTTTTCTTCCAGCTAACACAAGATCACCTTTGCTAACGCAGGATGCCACGGCGAGAGAGGTGAGCTGAGGACAAGCCCAGCAGTCAACTTTGAATTCCCCGACTCCGCTCCTGCCACCATCCCCTGTGTTATTTTTCAGGAGGAAGCTTAGAAAGGAAAACAAGACAACAACAATTTGGGGAAATGCTGAAAACCAGGTGGGTCAGCCTGGCTCACATTCGACATGGGGCTGTAAAACCAGGTCCTGACGCGCCTCCAAGCCAGCTTGTGAGACTCACAAAGACTGAAGGTGTTCAGAGGCTGAACTACTGTGCCCATATTTCTAAATATAGGGGGATAATATTAAAGAGAGTTTTAAACTTATGTAAGCAGTGAAGGAGAGACCTGATTGCAGCCGTTCAGGGCTTAAAGGGGGGCCCATAGGAAAGGGGGGGACAATCTTTTTAGTAGGGCCAGCTGTGACAGGACAAGGGGGGATGGTTTTAAACTGAAGCAGGGTAGGTTTAGACTGGATCTAAGGCAGAAATTCTTTACCATGAGGGTGGTGAAACCCTGGCAGGGGTTGCCCAGAGAGGTGGTGGAGGCCCCATCCCTGGGAACATTCCAGGCCAGGTTGGACGGGGCTGTGAGCAACCTGATCTGGTTAGTGGTGTCCCTGCTCCCTGCAGGGGGGTTGGGCTGGGTGACCTCTAGGGGTCCCTTCCAACCCAAAACATCCTATGATTCTATGAAAAAAAGCTAAAATAACAAGGGGCTTGCATGAGATACCCCCATTGCCACTGCAACATACGTGCAGCAAGCATGTAGGGTTTTTATGGTCAGTATTTAACACTGTTTTGTTGCTATTTTTCTTGAGACTCTAAGAGCACCCTCCTTCATTTGAGCCTTAGAGGAGGAAAATAAAACAAAACATAAAAATAGGAAAAGCTGCCACTCCTGGCATTGCTCTGGCAGACCTCTGGTCATTCAGGCTTTTTTGAAGGCAGAAATTTATTATAGGAATTAATGAAGGGAATTAACGCAGAGGAGCATGTCGGGGAGCAGCAGGCTCCCAGGGCTGCTGCCTCCCCTGGGATCATAGGATCATAGGATGGTTTGGGTTGGAAGGTACCCCTAGAGGTCACCCAGCCCAACCCCCCTGCAGGGAGCAGGGACACCGCTAACCACATCAGGTTGCTCACAGCCCCGTCCAACCTGGCCTGGAATGTTCCCAGGGACGAGCGTGGCTGCTCTGGCTGCGCTCCCCCACCTCCGCTGTGGATGAGGCAGCCAGGAAGAGTCTGCTCGCAGACAAGTTTATGAATGTTTCAGCAATTGCCTCCTCCTTCAAGCAGCTCCCAAAAGCTTACCCAAACCTGGGCCCCCTGCCACATCATCTGGCTGCCCTAACTAATGAGCTGCTCTGTTTGTAAACCCAAACCTTGACAGGCACCCTCTGGCACGTGGGTACCCAACGCGCTCGGCACAGCCGCGGATGCTCACTGCTCCCAACCTGCCGCGAGGCTTCTCCATCCCCTGCGCCACACGCCTGGTAGAACACCAGCCCCTTGACTTCAGATTGCCGAAGGCTCTGCCCCAGCAAGGAGGCAGAGGGTCAGAAGAACGCTCTCCAACAGCATTTGGCTCTGCTTTGCAAAGCCAGACTGTGCCAAGTCCCATCTCACAGTGGAAAGGACACGTGGGCACACCAAGCCCCATGGAAGTTTAGCTCCTGGGACCACTGATGCCAACTACACTGCGGCAAGTCACCTTGTTTCATGCATAACATCCACCATCTTTGGTCCATGCTCTCTTCCCTTCGGGGCACACCTCAACCTGAAGAGCGGATTTGTGGCGTTGTGTTGCCACAAGGTTCTTCAGGAACATGAAAGACCACAGAAAGCTACTTGCATTAGGGAGCAAGAGATGGAGAAGTCTGCAGTGCCCTGTTGTTGTAGCATAGGGGAAAGCCAGTAACCAAATGCTCTTTGGAGAGCAGATAACAGCAGCCTGGTTTTGCTGCTGCTATTCCTAAAGTAACATCAGTCGCGTTCTGGTTCCAGGTGAAGAGCAAATCCCGCAGGCACAGCAAATACAAGCCCCACAGGAAACCGTGACAGCTACCACGGGACGATCCAAAAAGTGATAGGAAAGGATCATCCCACTGAGCCATCAGCACTCAGCCAGGCAGGCAGCCACTTCTTCTGCTCAGACCCACCATCAATTACCTTTGTCATCTTAGTGTTTGGGAGCCCTTGCCATGGACAAAGGCCCTTCTCAATCTGACCTAGCACCAGCCACCAGAAGATGGGGAAGGGTGAAAGTTTTTAAGAAATTCCATTGGAAAGAGAAACCAAGACACACAGGAAAAGTTCCACCAAAACCAGTCGCCACCCAGTTTCTACTCTATTGCCATTGATGGATCTCCATTCCTCTCAACATGGACCAGCACAGAGAAAACACAAGGTTTGGCACAGGAGTAGAGATTTGGAGGCTTAACTTCTAGTCTGCTCCCTTCATCAGCCACCTCAAGCAATAGCCCTCACCATCACGGTAACTGGCACAGCCTCCCCTTTGCCTCTGAACTCCAGATGGAGCAATCCCTATGTACGCGCAAAGCAGAAATCCCCAGACGTGCAAAGTAAAAGCTTTGCTGCCGCAAGACCAGAAAAACCCACAGCCAACACGGTCCTCCCCATGCACCACAGTAAATTAAGCTGCTGGAAAGCTTACTATATTTACTATATTGTGGAGCATGGCAATCAATTCACCGTATGCGTTATCATTTCCCTCAAGCCATCTCAAGCAGTAGTGCTCTCGCATGGGAGCCTGTGAGCTGGGCTGTGGATGTGTTGGATTTTTATGTGTATGGACACCAACTCTGGCAATTTTGAGGAAACAGGGCTGGTTATTTTCTTATCACAGCATACGGAAGACTGAAACTAGTTCATTTTCAGCTTTCAGTACTTTTAACTGAGTGATTAAATGGAAAGAGCAGCCAAATTCTGTCTTCCTCTAGATGAGCCGCCGAGATCATGCTGTTAGCGAGCATCATCCTCACTTCATTTCTAGACGGAAAGACAGACAGCGCAAAGGGGCATCCAGCTGCAGAATGGAAAGGCTGATAAACTGCCTAATGTTTCAGCAAGAGAATAAATGCAAGATGTGTGACAAAACCGCCCGCTGAGTAATAGATGTGGGGTCACGTGGGCATATTCCTAAATTCCTTCTCTTCAGTACGTTCAACCACTCCTCCAGCAAGAAAGTCAATGGAATGAAGCACAGAACACTTTTTCAGCTACATCTGCAGTTACCATATTTTCTGCCCAATTAGAAGGTCAGTTCTAATCCTCTTCAAAGCATCCACAAGGCATTTGCTTAAACACAGACTCCAGAGCAGCCCAGTCAAGGCAGACAGTGTATTATCGGGAAATATAGGCTGTGGGTATCTGTGTACCAAGGCAAGGAACAAAACCACCTGCAGGAGCCACTGGTGTCACGTAAACCATGTTAGGAACAAAGAACATAGTGAAAGACCACGAGACAGATTAAAAAAGTCAAGTGGAGGAAATACTTCTTCCAAGCGACCCACAAATGGGGCTGTGGCAAGTTCTGCTGCTCAGAACAAGTTGTAGAAAGTGTAAAAAGTGTCTGCAAAGTAACATGCAGGCAAACAAGACCACCTACAGCTGTTAAACCCAGCAACTCATTCTCCTTCCCTGCGGATCCACTCACTGACAGGGGGGATGCTCAGCTGGAGCCAGCACGGCAGGTCTTCTGCTCTCAAGCGACCATACATTGGCATTACAGCAAAGCTGGGAGAGGTCTGGGCTTCAGCATTTAAGCCCTCTGTCCTGGCATCTTGAAGACACCATCCCTGCCAGGGCTCTGCAATAGGAGCAGACCAAGGAGGGATCACAGATACCTCTAACTGTCCTTGCAGGGAACAGCCACCACCTGCTCTTCCTTGGCCAGAAGATTCGGAGGGGAAACGTGTTCCCTGGTGCAGAGAGCCCCACGCAGTGAGACACAGCGTGTCCTGTCTTCTCCCCACCGTGTGTCACTCCGAAACAGAAACTGCAAGCGTTGAAATGGACAAGAACAACCCTTCATCAACCCAAAGGCAGCTCAGACTCCACAACTGACATCCCCGTTGAGTTGCACAAAATTTATCCAGTACCCACAGCCATCAGCCCATGACAAAAGGCATCTGCTCTCACAATGAATGGGCCACAAGCTTCACAGAGAGGAAATCTGAGGGTAAGAGGCATCTCCATCTGCCTGGACATCCCTGCCACATCAGCCACTGCAATCTTAGGTGCTGCAACAAGCAGATTGGGCTTACAAAACTCCTGAGCCACCAGACAGGACAAGTTTCCAGGAAGACATGCCAGGATCGCCTCTCTGCACCACAGCTTTTCTGCAGCAAACATGTACCAAACCCATGAATTAGTGGATGATGCTGGAAGGCTGTAAAAATTGGTACACACACGAGGGAGAAGACGACAGCGCTGTGTCATACTGCTGAACAGAAGGGGGCTTAAGCCACTTTATTCCTGCACTCGTCCTCTGGCAGTTGAAGGACCAGGGCACTGCTTCCAAGCTGTGCTATTCCTGCATTTGTCCTCTGGCAGCTGAAGGACCAGGGCACTGTTTCCAAGCTGTGCCTCTGTTCGACCAAGTGTCCAAGTTGAACACTGGCACAAGCAAACCTGCCAGGGTGGCTTTGGGTGAGTTTTTCCTCCAAACCAAAAATGTGTCTCATTAACAGCAGAAATGTTCATGGCAGGGAAGAAGCTGGTCAGCTCCACTTTAGGGTTGCTCTGTCAGAAGATGCATGAACACAGCAAGGTCCAGGGAACAGGTTTAATGGCTCACACAGAGGACATCTCCATCTCCCCTGAACCAGGAGCAGATGCACCACCAGTGACGCAGAGCAAAGAGCTCAACGATCCTTCTCCCTGTGGCAGCCAACCATCCAGAACAAATCAGCAGCAACAAAAATCAGGTGGAAGTCTTTTCTCCTGAAGGTTTATAGCCACTTCTGCCTTGATAGGGAAAATCATAAGGACTTGATGCAGATCATTCAAGTTGTCCTCCAAACCAAGGCACCTTGTCAGCCTTCTGCCTCGCTGTCCGAAACCGTGTGTGCGCAGGAGAGGAAGCATTTGCTTGCTGCAGCAGCTACTTCCCAGCCAGGCTGGCCGAACCTTCCTGTTTCTCCGCGCTCCTCCCATACTTCCCACTCTCAGCAGCTCCTTCAAGCGTCAGCGCACACCGTGAGCAGCCCGGCACTCTCACACCAGGTTACTCGCTCCTGAATACAAGGAGCTGTCCTGGTTTCGGCTGGGATAGAGTTAATTTTCTTCACAGAAGCTAGCATAGTGCTGTGTTTTGGATTTAGTACTACAAGAATGTTGATAACACACTGATGTTTTTAGTTGTTGCTAAGTAGTGCTGAGACTACTCAAGGACTTTTTGAGCTTCTCCTGCTCGGCCAGGTGCATAACAAGCTGGGAGGGAGCACAGCTAGGACAGCTAACCCAAACTGACCAAAGAGCTATTCCATACCGTATAACGTCATGCTTGGGGGGAGTTAGTTGGTCGGGCGGGCGGAGAGTGATCGCTGCTCGGGGACTGATCAGGGCTTGGGACGGGCTGGGCATCGGTCGGCAGGTAGTGAGCAATTGCGTTGTGCATCATTCGTTTTGTATATTCTGTTACCATTCTCATTATTGCTATTATTATTATTTTCTCTTATTAAACTGTCTTTATCTCAGCCCACAGCTCTAACCTTTTTTTTTCTCCCCAATTCTCTCCCCCATCCCACTGAGGGAGGGGGGAGTGAGCGAGGGGCTGTGTGGTGCTGAGTTGCCAGCTGGGTTAAACCACGACAGGAGCCAAGACTTTTAAGGTATTAAAACGATAGGTTACTAAAACTTCATGAGGATGCTCTGACCAGTTGTTGGTTAAATAAGAGACTCCGAGCTCTACAGACATTACCGACAGTAATAATGAGAGCGATGATCGCAGGCAAAAACTCTGGGCCAGGCATCCCTCGCTCCACGGAGAGGAGAAGATAAGTGCCGTGGCGCTACCCGCCTCCAGGGCTGGCCAGGATCATTCAGCAAGGGGGTGTGGAACCCTCTGCTATTGGAAAGGCGCACGCAGAAATGCATTATGCTTCAGGGCAGACAAATCCCTTAACCGAGAAGGTTAAAACCGGGCCATCCCGTCAATGGGGTCCTGCATTCATGGTCCCCCAGCTGTGAGAAAATGAGAGCTGACAGCAGTGCCAATACAAAGCAGGCTGTCCTCTCTCCTCTTCACTAGGTTTACGTGCTGACAACGCAGCCGCTGGCATATCATACCTGCTCTTTACATCCAGCATCCAGCCAAAACAACCCTTCCTCTTGTTTCTTCTCCCACCTTGTACCAGCCAGGCTTCTGGCAACTAGGAGAGTCACCCGAACAAATAGCCCCCCCTCCCATGTTTGCAGGGATGCATCCTTCACCCGGCATTACAAATTCCATAGTAATAAAACCACTAATCTAAGCCTTTCTGCCTTGTGCCAGACTCCCAAATAAACCAACCCACGTCAGCATGGAGCTAAGCGTCCTGCAGGCCAGGGCTCCTCCCATACCACCATGGGGAGATGCCAAGCAAGTCCCTCGGTGCTGCCACGCAAGCTGAAAACGGAGGTGAACACTGGGACCAGGTTCCCTTCCTCCCCACTGTACTTCTCATCGCATCAAAACCACGGTGAAGAACAGAACCAGAGCTGCCCTGGAGAGGTGCATCTCAACTCGTCTAAACGGAGCGAGACCTGAGGCACGGCTTTCCTGCATCCTAGCTCAGCATCTTCCACCGCTCTTCACCACCCAGCCTGCTGTTGCCTAGGATTGCACCACGGGAACATCATCATCACCATCACTACCTGACAGGAAGCTGTAGCAAGGTGGGGGTCGGCCTCTTCTCCCTGGTAACGGGCAATAGGACGAGGGGGAATGGTCTGAAGTTGCACCAGGGCAGGTTTAGGCTAGACATTAGGAAAAACTTCTTCCCAGAAAGGGTTGTCAGGCTCTGGAATGGGCTGCCCAGGGAAGTCGTTGAGTCCCCATCCCTGGAGGTATTTAAAAGAAGGATAGATGAGGTGCTTAGGGACAGGGTTTAGTGGTGGGATGGCAGGGTTAGGTTAATGGTTGGACTTGATGATCTTAAAGGTCTTTTCCAACCAAAGCGATTCTATGATTCTATCATGGGACTACAAAACGCCTGCCACCTCCAAACGGCAGGTCTCTAGCCAAAGCAGCAAGCAAGCCTTCAGAGGTCTCTGATGACTTGTTTTTTCCTCCCTCACCTATATCAGTTCATCTGAATAGCAGCAGATGCTTCCTTTGTTAGTTTTGGTTTCTGTTTTGTTCAGAGGTTTGCTTGCTTTTCTTATTTGAGTTGCTCTTCACAAAAAGCCCAGCTCCAGGCTGTGGCGTAACCCATGCATTAGGCAGGCTGCTCTTTTTGATCTGCTAATAACGGCTGGCTTTTTTCTCTTCCATTCCAGGATAGGCGAATAGCTCAGCCTCCAGGGAAAAGAGACGCAACAATTTCAGGTATCTCAAACCAAGCAGAGGGCTTCAGCGCAGAGCTTGCAAAACACACACCGAGCTGGTGTCCTCCAGCATCTGCCCTGTAGATGGAGCACACAGGGGGACAAGCTTAGCGAACCCAGAAGGCTGACACCTCCTCGCCTCTCTGCTGCGGAGGGCATCCCAAAAATCTTCTCAAGAACTCAAGAGCATCCTACAAGCACCTGTCTCCCTGCTACCTTCATAAATTGTAATTCTAGATTTGGAAGGAAGATAACGTGCAACTGAAATGAATCCAAAGCCTTGTCTTCGGTAGGGTCACGTTTCCCACCAAAAAGGAAGCGACTGCACAATTTGCAGATCAATACAGCTGACAAAATACTCAGTAATGCATGCATGGCTGATGTGACTTTTCGAGTTCAGTCCAATATCCAGGGCACTCCTTCATTAGATATATTACTAGTTAAATATAATATGAATAGGTATGTCTCCAAGTACAGCTTTACACAGGCAAAAATTCACATTTTGCAGGCTGCTGGTATCATATTGGTACATAAATCATATTTTCATGGTTGCAGATGCAACTGTTAAGAAGCATTAGGCATCTAGCTTCTAAATTATTAACCCCAAGTCTGTTTTCTCATGCTATGCTCATCCTTGCAGCTTTTGCAATTCTAGCAGGGGATTATTTTATCATGGATACCAATACACACATGATGAAGGAGCAAGTACAGCAGAACAGAACTGCCTTGTATGGAATAAGCCACAGAATGCCAGCTTGGAAGGACAAAACCAGAGTGACCCTTGGTAGTATAGGTATAGGAGCCGTTTTAGCTATGCTGGTATACCACTACCATTACCCCAACTGTATAATTAATGTATTATGGCAATATTATAATAACAGGCTCTTTAAAAGGCGTGCCAACCGCAAAGCCTATCCCTACCACTTTGTGTGACAAAGCGTGCCAAGCCTGATGTTGTGCTGGAGCAATGGAAAAAACAGCGTTTTGGGCAGGTCCCCAGGACAACCACTCACAAGCAGACACGGCAGCGGGTTTTTCCACAGATGCTGCAAGCTGGGTATGCTTGCAGGCTTTTCCATACCAGATGTACAAAGTCCCTTGACTCAAAGAAAGTTTAATCCAAAGGGTTTCCATCAGGAAAGCAGGAGTCTCTTTCACAACACGTCTGCCAAACCTCTAAGGCTAGAAAGCTCAAGCAAGCTGCACAGTCCATGGATATTATTTTTTTTTCCCCTTTTTTAATTTCCCCCCCCCCCCAATTAATATACCAATAGGCTTGGCATCAGGTTACTTGCAGAAATGTTCTCTCTCAATGCCAACACTAAATATTTATCCAAGAGAGCTTCTTAACTGAGGTAGAGGACCAGCTAATTCCAACACAACCCAGCCTACCCGGAGGGGGTTTAACACACCAAGCAGAAAGAGTCGAAGAGAAAAACTGCCGCAGCACAGAAATGACTACTGCTTGTCTTGTCTTCGGGGCCTGAAGGGTATCTCCAATTTTGGTGGCAGAAAGAGAAGAAAGGGCATTTTCACTCAGAAATAATACTCAGACAGCTGTCTGAATTCAGGATTCAGGCAACTGTCAATGACAAGCCCTTCTGAAAACTGCATTTTTTTAATTGACATCTATTTCTAACCAGGTTTTTCAGGGAGGAATGTAATCAGCTTCTTACCTTATACCTTCAGCATTTTTAGGTAATCATGACTACATTTACCTAAGGGATGCTGCAGTGACATGGTTAGGTCCTTCGTTAAATTATTCCTTCATTTAACCTACACATACAGCTTTCTGAAGGCTGAACACCAGTATTTTTGGCTGATATCTGAAAACAGTGAACGAAACAGCTGCTTAGGGCAACCTTAAGTGAAACAAGGTTAAAGAAGGAAAGTAAGTGCATCTTTTCCTATGGAAACAGAAGTCATTACCATGCTCGGAGTATAACTCCAGGTCAACATAAGCAAGCACTGCATAATTTTGAAGAAAAGCCATTAATATCCCTCCGCACCCATCACCAAGCTTCTCAGAGAGGCTGACACAGGGAGGCATGACTCAAAAAGAGTTCAAGGGCTGAAACAGGAGGACACAACCTACTCTGCCCCAAGGCCACCCCATCACCAGCAGCAGGCACACGCACTACAGCTGCCCTGCCACAACACCTACCCAAGGAAAAGCATCTCCCCAAAAAACCCAGGCAGGTTTTAACTGTGATTAAAAGTACACGAGTTTGCAGTTTTAAAGACATGAACTTGGAAGAGATGCTCTGAGAAACGTTCCTCTCATGTGGTTTCTCTAACAGCATCGTCGTTACAGTATAAAGGGGAGAAACTAATTCATTCAACATGCATTCGGCCTCCAGTTGCTTAATCCAAACATTTCTCCAGGACCATTTGAGCAGTCAGATGACATGGAAGCTGTTTTGACTAGAAGACACGCATGTGGATTTTATTGCAAAATTTTGGTGTTACACTAGAAAAAAAAAAAGCCAATTCAAAGGATAAATGAGAACAGTGACTTGAGAAAAGGTTATTCATCTTGTGTCCCACTCTCCCCCCCCTCCACCCTTTGTTAAATTTTTTTTTTCCCCCTGTCCTAAGGGGCACGGCAGCCAAGGAGCATGTTGTTCATCAGAGCACACCCAACGGGGTTGGTCAGCTGCGGCAAGTACTGGGATTGCACAGTTCAAACAGTTAACACTCCGGAAACTTATCTCGAGCATCAGCTCACAAGCTGCAAACCCTGCAAGGTCATGGTAATTCGCTGGCGGTTGAGAGCATCTCAGTGACTTGCTGTGGGTGGCTCGCATCCCGTCCCCGAGCCGTTTGCTCATTGCAGTCCTCCCACTGACGGATCAGCTGACTCCCGGTACCCACAGGGAGAGGAGATCTTGTTCCCCTTGACAAGATGAATGGTCATTAGCAGATAGGGGAAGAAGTCTGGCACATCCCAGGAGACACCACTGCTGTGCCACAAATACCACTGACCCGGTCTGATACAACCCAAAGCCTTTCACTGGTATGCAGTGCTCAGAAAGGAGGGGGAAAACCCAGAAATGCAAATAAAGCCCACGTCTCACTTAACAGATATTTAGTTCAAAAAAAAAAAAAGAAATCTGAGTGGAGAAATTGGTTGCTGTAGCTTATTTTAAATTAAGGAAGCAAACCTATGTCTGCACGACCAGAAGATCACGCTCTGAACACACAAGGGGAGGTTTGCAGATGCAGAGCATGCTGACCACAGGGTCCAGTTTCCGAGTTCAATGTAGGTAAAGAGCTAAATGTCTTCGCTGCAAAGCTATGTCAAGCCTGGTAAACACATATGCATACAGATCCTGATAATAACCTGTTATTTTGGCAGGGGAAAGGGGGGAATAGGCATTGGGCTGGAAGAGTAGAGCAGATTTAAGTCGTGGGATGCTATGTAGAAACCAGAAGTAGCAGGGTTTGTTATGTCGTTAGCAATGTTTCAACAAAGGTCAGCTCCATCAAGCTTATGAAGTCGTGCTTGAAGCTGAACTTAGCATGATCTTAACTGAAACCTGGCCAAAAACCAAGCAAAAAGCCTGCAAGAATCATGCTTTCAGAAACTCAAATGTGAGCGCTACAAAAGCAGTTTTCCTTCCTGAACCTTTGAATACAAGACCTTCTGTAAGAGGAAGAAAATTTTTTTCTTTTCTGCAAAGTGACCCAAAGGACTCCAGAAGCATTTAGGAGTCTGCTTTAGTCAAAGTCAAAAGCGGGGGGGGGGTGGGGGGGAAGCCCATAAAATTGGAAGACAATGTGAACAATGCTGAGCTATTCATTCAAAAATGAAAGCTGCTGCTGGGAGAGAAGGGGAAACGCCTCCCGCAATGGCTTTGGAAAACAGTGCCCAAAACCCTCAGGAAAGCGCGAAAAAGAAAAACATACTTTCAGAAATCAAGGGCGATAAAAGTAATGCAGAGGAATTGCAGCAGTTGCACGCTAGGATGTAAAGACCAAGAAGAAAACGGCCACGGTTGAGCAGTTTATCCCAGCTCCCACAAGCCTGTTCTTCGCCTGGTTTAATCACACAGAATCACAGGATGGCAAGGGTTGGAAGGGACCTCGGGAGATCATCCAGTCCAACCCCCCTGCTCAAGCACGCTCACCCAGAGCAGGGTGCACAGGACATCGTCCAGGTGGGCTTTGAATATCTCCAGAGAAGGAGACTCCACAGCCCCTCTGGGCAGCCTGTGCCAGGGCTCGGGCACCCTCAAAGTCAAGAAGTTTTTCCTCATATTCAACTGAAACCTCTTCTGCTTCAGTTTGTGCCCATTGCCCCTTGTCCTGTCACTGGGCACCACTGAGAAGAGTCTGGCGCCGTCCTCGTGACACCCACCCTTAAGATATTTGTATGTGTTGATGAGGTCTCAGTCTTCTCTTCTCCAGGCTGAACAAGCCCAACTCTCTCAGCCTTTCCTCATAATCCAGGAGTGCATTCAGCAGAAACCCAGCACAGGGGATTCACTACTTCCAGGCTCTTGTGCCATGCAGGGATGCGGCCTCCACTCCTCCCACAGCTCCCACCCAGGCGTGGAACCAGCCCAGCCATCGCGCTGGGGCTGCTGGCACCGTGCCTCCCAGCTGCCTCTGCTTTGCACTGCGCCAGGGGCAGAAAACAAGGGAAGAAGGAGGGATTATGGAGGGAGGGAAGCGCCTCGTCAGCCTCATGAGCCCCTCTCCATCCTCCCACGTCTCAGAAATGAGCTACACCTCCTAACGTAAAAGGTAAGGGCCCTCCCAAGATGGAACAATGTGCACATAGAATAAATACAGGGCTGTGGACAGGAACAGCAGCAAAGGTCTCACTTGCCCTCCCATTACTTCAAGAAAATTTGTGTCTGCTGCTTCGTCTCCTTCCACAGATGCCTCCTTTAAAAAGTCCTTGTTGTAGGAGAATCATAGAACCGTCTAGGTTGGAAAAGACCTTTAAGTTCATCAAGTCCAACCGTTAACCTAACCCTGCCATCCCACCACTAAACCCTGTCCCTAAGCACCTCATCTGCCCTTCTTTCAAATACACACAGGGATGGGGACTCGACCACCTCCCTGGGCAGCCCATTCCAAGACAGCAGGACCATCTTTCAAGCCACCACCAATCTTCCAGCAGCAAATCTCAGCACATTTAAATGCAACCTGCTAAATCCCTGGGAGACTGTGCTTCTCCTCGATGCGGTCCTCGTCATGCAACACCGGGATATGAAAACACGTGGGGGCTGACAGCAGCACTATCAGCACCATTGCACGCCACGCACGTACCACTCCCTGGCCTCCTAACGCAGCCTTCAGACAATCCTATTTCCACTCAAAGCATGGCTAGCGAGGCCCCAAAACCAGCTATCCTAGAAAAATATTTTTTTTCCAGGTATTTCAGGAATGAGTTAGTACACCTGGAAGCACCAGCTCCTTCCACCAGCATCTTTCCAGCCTACCACAGGCTCTGCCATGGCAATTTTGCAGGGTTAGAGAACGTAAACGAAGTAGACAGCAAGCCGCAATTCTAGATACCCACCAGAAACCTTTGCCTCCAGGTTGCCGTTTCCACCTTATTCCTCAGCCTCACCTTCCTGCACCCTGGCAGATAGGTGCAGGACCCTCCAGCATCCTCTCCCAAGGGCACTTGAGAGCAAAGTCCAACCACAGCGGCACGCCAGCCAGCCGTGACCTGACTCTGCTTCTCCTCTACTGGCTAAAAAGCCAGGAGCAATGCAAGATCACAGATCCTATATGGCCAGAAAACTGGAGTTCACATGGACTGCGCCATCCATAGCATCCAGGATCCCAACAAGGGATCCAAGCAGGAGGTCCTAACTGCAGTTTCGTAAGTCACCAGCACACTGAACCCAACAATCCATTGCTCTCCTTCCCTTGCCTTCAGTTACAGTATCTCAAAGACCTAAAAATACTTCTTATTATTTAACAACCCAGCAATTCTTCTGAGAGCTACTTGGGACAAAAAAAAAAAAAAAAAAAAAGACAAAACCAAAACCCCCACCCTTATCAGATGAGACCAGCAGGACTCCGAAGGAGAGCACTGGCATTTGTCTAGAAAAAGTGGCACCATTCAAGTGCAAGGAGCAAAACATAGCCAAAACAAGTCTTCATGAAAGCTGTATCTTATCTGAGGAAAACAAACAAGTGGAAACTCAGCCAAAAAGAAAAAGCAACACAATCCCTTGCGAACTGATAAAACATGAGATAGCCCATCGCATTTCTCGCTTGGAGAGAAAAAATATAATATACCTAGTGTTGAGTTTCTTTCTAATTCGGGGATATGTTTTTTGGCAGCAAGCCTGGGTTTCACCTGAGGGTAATGCAAAAAGGAACATAAACCCCCCCCAGTGTGAATGGCAGCTGAAAAGCAGCCATCTGTGTGGGTGTTTCTCTTTCCAAACCGAACTGGGAGTGAAAAGGGTTTTCCAACGAGTCAGCCAAGGAAAAGGAAACTTCATCAAGAGTCACAGTGAGATCTGCCTGAGGAGTATGTTAAGCACCAGGGCCAAAACCGTTCCCCCTGCCCACTACCAGCAGCCCTCCCAGACGTCCATCTGTCCGCTGTTCCCTACCTTCCCTTTTAAAAGCTGCAGTGAAAGCTGCTGGGAAGCATGCAACGAGTAGCAAATAATTACAGAGCAAAGCAGAGCACAACGACCTCAAGGGATAAGTGGCAATTTAGAGAGGCACCGAATGCTGACCCTCCACGAGGGCTACACCAGATCTCTGCATGTGAAAGTAAATTAAAAGACACTTAAATTGGCGCTGTCGTGCCTAGAGGGATGGGTAAGCATGAATGGTGAAATGTCCAAAGAACAGATCGGCGTGCCACAACTGCTCATCTGTGCCAAACCAAGATCTTAAACCTTGCAGAAGTCAGCTCCATCCTTCACTGCAGGTAACCCAGAAGACACAGCCCTCCCACCGCTGCAACCACGCATGCAGACCTTGGTTTCGGCATTCAGCCACAGACATGGCTGCTCCTCACCTGCCAGGCTACCTGGGGCTGGAGGCTGCCAGCCAAACGAAGCACTCAGCCTGGTCAAAACCCGGCACATTTGCAAGCCACCAAGCCAGGCTGGAGTCTTGAATTAGGCTGCTCAGCTTCCATGCAGCTCCTTCCACAGCAGCTCCTCTACCCCCGCTGGAGACAGTGTATTGATTTGGACATTTGGATGCTCCTTTGGTCCAGCCCAGGATGGCGATTTCCACGTCGCCTTCGCCAGCAAGTAACAGAATACGCCCACATACTTTAAGCATAGTTCAACAGTATCAACAAAAATTCACTGATAGGAGAAATATTTTCCTACCACAGTACTCGAAGCTTGAGGTAGACACCTCCTGCTCCAAGTATGCACCCACCGAAGCAAAAGACTCTTTGCTTTCACCCGAGGGCCAGAAGAAAAGCTGACCCAGGGATGCCCTGAGATTCCTGCTCATTTTGTAACACACTGCTGTAAAAGGAAATTGAGCTGAATATTCACGTGCTTAAGGCTGTTTAAAGTAGAGACTGGCTTTCCTAACGTATCTTCTGACCTCTGAGAGCAAGAGGCAGAGAGGAAGAGAAATACCTTTCAGGGAGAAAGCACTAAGATTAAGAGCTCCCCTGAAATAATTAGCAATATAAGGAGAAAAAAAAAAAAAAAGAGGAAGGAAAAAAACAACCATCCACAAACTTTCCTTAAGGAAAAGCTTCAAACTTCTGAAACCTCTATATCCACAGGTCATCGGGGGTACGGCAAGCACGGGGCCGACCACTTGCAGCAATGCTGGGATGCATGCAAGATGTTCTGCATCCCACAGGGACAGGGGATTTGCAAACAGGTTTGCAACGAGCAAGTCTCCAGGGAACCAGGGAAAACTGAGCAGCTAAACCCATCCTAATTTGCCAGCTGATACAGATGGTTTTTCAACAGGAAGCTAATAACAGGTCTTAGGAAAACATAACCCCCTTCACTCCTGGAGAGACGAGGGGCGTTTCAGCACTTAATTTTTCCCAGTCTTCCCAGGAAGCTCTGCAGGAAATGGCAGAGACTTCCCCCACTGCATAAATCCTTGTATCAGGTTAAATTAGATTCATTCCCCCTGGAAAGATTGCTGCTCTAGACAGCTGATGGGTGCTCTTACCTTGATTCTCATGGTGTTTCTATCCCAGTGACTGAATAGCACTTAAAAGTTCCATCCCCAATTCTTTCACAAAGATACAGCTCAGTTACCTGCAGGCAACATATACCCACTTGGGCCAAATGCAGAACACACCTAAAATCTAGTGGTACTTCCCCTCTTTCTTCTGGTTTCCAAACATTCAGAAGAAAATTGAAACTCAACAATTTCTCCTTTTTATCTTAATGGAACTGTGACAAAGCTGCTGCACAATTGCCTGCTATGGTGGAGAGGGGGGAAGGAAGGATAAAGCAAACTGCAGGAGACAACCTGTGGCAGCAAACAAATCATTTACGTGCCCACGTACGGAGCCAGGCCTTATTTGTCAGAGGAGTAAGTGTCGAAGGCTTTGAACACAGTCACACGGTCCCTGGTGTCACCCTCAGACACCCGGTGCTTGTGGCATTAACAGCTGACAGTAACAAGGATGTCAAAGGAGTGGTGGGAATCTCAGGGGAGGTGCAAGAGCAAGAAGGAAAGATCTCTGTGCCTCTGAAGGGTAGCTGTTCACGTGAGAAGCCAGTTCAAGAGCCAGCAGGGTTATAAGCAGCTGGCAAAAGCAATGAGGTGCATGAAGATGGTTCATCCCTGGAGCAGCAGCTGGCGAGGAAAGGAGAGGAGGAGGAGGCAGCTGCAGCACTGCCCCAGGACATCCCCCGCACTGCCCTTCGCTTCAGGGTATCTGACAAGGGTGCTCAAACACGGGGACGATGGTGCCCGCATCATCACGAAGCCAAGCCCTCCGCGAGCCTCCAGCGGCCCCAAGCGCGGGCACGACAGAAGGCTGTGGGTTAGGGCGAGTTTGCTAAGTCACAGCTAAGGGCCAGGCCAGAAGGTTGGCTACATCCACCACCGGACATGAAACGGCAGTTCCCATCCATCCACCCTTGGTTAGCCTCCATGGTGCAAAATAGCCATATTGCCATCCATAGCCATCCTGAGCAAACCCAAGAGCAACCCCGACTGAATTACCCAGTGCAGCAAACTCAGCGCTGTTCTCTGCTTGCGTTACCCATCCTTGTCCTCTCACAACAGCGTCTCAAGCTGTTTTTTCAAGTCAGCATTTAGCTTTTTCGCTAGCTAATACAACATTTCCTCTCCCTTCCCCCAGCCCAAGTATTTGGTGGAATTGCTTGTTCTGCAAATCGCACTGCAAATGCTGAACTTTTGCCAATTAGACAGGGAAAGCCTTAACTAAAAATAAACCACATTTCAGAAAATAGATCCCTTCCCAGCACAATGAAGTAGCACACAGTGCATGTGCAAGCAGACCTGCCAGGAGAACACAACCTCCAGATTTGCATGAGAATCTCATCAAGCTCAATACAGAGACTGATGCAACTACTGTGACTTGTCCAGTCTTAAAAAAAAAAACGGGTGGAAAAGAAGGTTGAGGGAGCAGTAAGGTTGAGGGTGCTAGGGTAAATCAAGTTTCCACCTGTTTTGGCAGGAATAGAAGTGCCACCACCACCACCACTTGCCTGCATGCCCTGTGAACTGAGCTGCTCATAACCCATACGTGAGGAAGAGGATGACACACCGCTCCCTACGCGGCCACTATGGGAGGCAAACCCCCGTTACAGGAAATTCGCTGTAATTCAGGCATGCAGGAGAACAACTTGGGCTTTTTGCCACCTGAGTCACCAGGAGTCTGGGGCACTGACTCAGTGCTGGCTCCCTCCGACTCCGACGCACCTGCGACAGCTTGCCAGCAAATGGAGGCACTCCTACCTTTGCTGCTGCTCCTCTCCTTACAGCTCTGCCTTTAAAAAGAAGCCTTTTAATGCTAGAATATTAACTTAAGAGAAGTAAAGTACAATGAGGAGGCTCGCGTGGGAAGCACAGGCAGTGCCCTGCTAGCCAGCCCTGCTTTAAGCTCCTTAGTGGAGAGCACATCTGCTTGCCTGGTGCGATAAACCCCAGGGAATACAGGGGAATTAGGCGGAGACAGCTCCGCCCTGACTCCTACTCCTCCAGCACCTTCGTCGTGCCGCCCATACAGTCCCGGATGAACCAGGTTTTCAAGAAAGGTTGCTTTCCATAATGAATCCATTTCACTTTCTTAGGGATCAAGGAAGCTTCGTGCAGCAAGTTACGGTTATCTCCTCCTACAACCAAATGGGCCATTCAGGCAGGCCAAATGCAAAGCAATGCCATTTTGGGACGTGATCCATCAGGGATGGATGTTTGCAGGCACTTCTTTTGCTCTGTAAGCTCTTAAGACAAGCTGAAGGCTCAAGCTTGGCATGCCAGGCCAACCCTCCTTGTCCATCAACGCTCCTGCGGCACCATCCATTCACCTCCCCTTCCCAGACCTCCCCTGAGTGGCCACAACCGGCAAAATATTCCACGCCAATTCCGGGGGTTGCACACACACCTCTGGTCAGCAGGGAACGTAATTCCAGTTAATAAAAAAGTAGCCTGCAACCCAGTCCCACATTTTCTCCTCAAAGTAATGCAGGAATTGAAATCAAGGTGCCAGCAGACCTCCTGGTAGCACAGCCAGGGGCATCGCTGCGAGCACGTTTGGCATCTCGGTGACTACGACCGACTCAAGCAATCCACTTGCAGTGCCAAACTGTTGCAGAGAGCACAGATGAGATTTTTCACTTGAGCGCTGATGCCTTAAAGCAAGAAATCCATCAAATAACTCAGGCAAAAGGATGCACCGGGCAGCGCAGCGGAGGCACAACTCCACTGCTTCCGATGGCAATCAGCGGCAGAGCAGAGCAGTAATTATCCAGGGAGGAATAAGCTGCTACAGGCTGTTCTTGCCATACATTAAGAAAACAACAGCAGATCTGTTCGTGGTTGGATAGCAACATGAAAACAGCTTCCTCCCACCCCCACTCGGGACGGCGGGTGGGCGCACGCTACGGGGAAGCTACCGAGGGCCAGCAAAGCAGGCGGGCGCAGCAGCGGCGCGCGTGCAGCCGCCAGCTCGACCGGGATTCCCCAGCTGGTGCTATGAGAAGGAAAAGGCTGTGCCTACGATAGCAAGGAGCGTGGCCTCCCAGAAGCCACTCTGCAGCGATGCCGTGTTTTCCAATGCTTTCCTCGGACGGCCATCAGCTAGGTTAAGTGCAAACCTTACCTTCTGCCTGGGTGTTTCCACGACACATCTGGATGGAAAAAAAACTATTCACTGCGGAGTGGTCTCTACCTGTCAATCCACACCCAAAAGGCAAACCTTGCACCCCTTTCACTCTTGGACACGCACAGACCCTCTCCCCCTCGCCAGGAGCATGGCAAACGTACCTGTTCAGAGCATCGGCTTCTCTTAAGGCACCGGTGAGGAGCCAGAGCACAATCCCCATCGGCATACAGGAACTGGCAAATTCTGTAAGCGTTAGAGAACAGTAATTAGCAACATTAATAAGAACTGGCTGGTGAAAAGGAAGGATGCCAAGGCAACCTCAGAGGAGATGGGAGGGCGTTAGATCCCTGCCCTGAAGACATTCCTGGCACCACAGCAGAGGTACCCGGCACAAGGTTGTCAGGGGGCTTCTCCAAAACCAAAGGCAGCTAAGGCAAAAGGCAAGACGATGAGCCCCATACCAGGGCTGTTCCTCCAGCAAAGCCTCCTCAACAGTCAGTGCACTGAAGTTAACATCAGAGCAGAGGGGCAGAAGAGAGGCGGATAACGGGACAGCAGCAGCCACCTGCACAACTCCCCTACTCCTCCCCCTGAGATGCTGCTGAATCATAGAATAATAGAATCGCTTTGGTTGGAAAAGACCTTTAAGATCATCAAGTCCAACTGTTAACCTAACCCTGCCCATCCCACCACTAAACCATGTCCCTAAGCACCTCATCTATCCTTCTTTTAAATACCTCCAGGGATGGGGTCTCAACCACCTCCCTGGGCAGCCCATTCCAGAGCCTGAAGATCTCCTGCTCCCCAGCACTTCTGCAATTTTTTCTAGTGAGCAGAGCAGATGAACACCATCTGAGGTCAGAGCCAGGCTGCTTCCGTTTTTTCATTGCTTATTATTATTATTGATTCATCATTATGGTTTCATAATACGAATGGTTTTATATTCCCCACTGATTGCTTTATAAAGCAACTATCAAGTATATTAGTACCACAAAAGACATCTAACAGCATCGAGCAAAGAGCAAAAGCTGCATCAGAAGTCGCCTCCACGGGCTGCCGAAACACCTCACTGCAGGCATGCAAAGCGCCTGCTGCCTGCCAAAGAAGAGGCATCAGAAAAAAAGATCTTTTACAGAAAAACGTTCCAAGCAGCCATAAGGAGACATTTTTCCTATGATACAGCTGAAGCAAAGGTCACCGCATCTCATACTGTTCTACTTTTCCCGTTTGCGCAATGGTTTGCGGGCAGCAGCAAACACGGTGGATGAGCAACCATCCCCAAAGCATGTTGGAACGGAGAGAGGATTTGGAAGCGGGGAGAGGTAAGGAAACAGGGTGGGACAACCTCTGCAGCCAAAGTACCAAATCAGCAGAGGGACGGTTTAGTGGTGGGATGGCAGGGTTAGGTTAACGGTTGGACTTGATGATCCTAAAGTTCTTTTCCAACCTAGGCGATTCTATGATAAGGTACAGGATCAGCCCGGCATCTCCTCACGCATTTCCTGACGACTGGACCTCGTTAGGAGCAGTGAGAAAACTTACTCATGCGGCACATTGGTTTACCTTGGACTGAGAGGAGGAGACTTGCCTGTTTTCCCCCGTCTCCGCGGGTGACTCACAGCCGTCAGCCACTGCCAGACGGTGTTTAAAGCACCCAGACAGACTGCTACCCATTCGGCCCCCCATCTCCCCCTTCCTCCGTTCCCATTACGGAAGGGCTGAAGGCATTTCTAAGGACGAAAGCAATGCTGAAGACCACAAGACCACAGCACAGACCTTGGACTCCAGCCTCAAGCACAGATTTTCCATTAGCATTTATAACTGCTCTCCCTGTTGCTTTACATTACCGCTCAAGCCAAAACATGAGAGTTATTTACTCATGTTGGGTACCTCCAGGAGGGTCTTCTATTTTTTTCTTGTGAAGTCAGTAACTGAACACCGTAGAACATAAAGTCTCTACAAAGACAGAAATAACACGACAAATCCAGCCTGGCCAATAATCTTCAGCCGCCGCTTATTTATAAAAGCATGGAAGGACAACTTTCCTCCCTCAGCAAGGAAATTCAGACCTTAGCTTCACGTGGCATATATTTAAAGGGACTGCATTAGCTCTGTAGGACTCCATCTGCATTGGCATCGACCTTCTCCTGCACCAGGCCTCAGCACGTACGGGAGGGCAGCACAGCTGCCGTGCACCCAAGCTTTTCTCCCTTCCTCCTTCAGCTCCTTTTTCCTCTAAAAACTTTCTCAATGCAATTGCTGCTATTGGACAACATTGCAGAAACATCACCAGCAAAGTTCAAGCTCCTCTCCGCCCAGTACCATTGAGCAAGGCAAACAGAGATGCCTGTAGCTTCTCCAAGTACTGCTGGATTTAATCAAACCCATATGAAGGTGGCCTGGTCTGCCTCCCCCAAAGCAACCGCAGCCCTCAGACAAAGTGTTTTGCCCTGCAGCAGCCAGATATACTGGAAACACAGCCGAGTGCCATGGAATCAGGCCCCCATCCTGAAACTCCCTTCTCGCAGTGCCCAGTGGCATCACTCGCCCCGGGGCCACTCCTCTCCAGGGACACGACCACGCTCTGGGCAATGCAGGGCACGGATCACACACGAATGCCAACAAAGCTCCTCTGCTGCCTTCCTGCGGCTCCAACGTGTCCACCAAACACGCATTTCTCAGTGTCACCACCCCAGCGACCTCTTTCTGTCCTTGACCTTGACACCACGTCGTGTTGCTTGTTGGCAGACCGAACCGGTGCTGCGGAGACATGGTAACGTTTTATTTCATCTAATGCAGCAAATTCACCAGAGTTTTTTTTAAGAAGTGACGAAGCATGGGGGCAGAGGACTGAGCGATACCGGGTGACCGACAAGGGGAAAAGGAAGCACAACCAGATCAGGAGCGAAGGGTACAAGCCAAACAGTGGGGCAGAGAAATAGGAGGGCTCTGCATAGCAGGAGCGGCCGGAGAAGACCCCCACAACATCAGCAGCGCAAGAGAAGGGTGGCACTGGCCAAGAGAGCAGGCACATGACCTTGGGGGACCTGCCAGACCCCAAGCCTGACCGCACAGCTTTCCTAAAGCCCCTGTCACAAGCAGATTCACCCATCGTAAAAGAAACCCTACTTTGAAGCCCAAATAGGGGGATGCGGTGTTCCTGGCAGCTTTAGGAGGCTTATGTTAATTTTCTCCCCCCCTCCTGGGATAATCTTGCAACACCAGCAATTTCAAGCTCAAGCAAACAGCTCCGGCCCCCCACAACCAACAGCAAGGCTGAGTGTCTGCGCCACTTTTAACACAGAGATGCACAACCCCCTTCAACACAAGCACCTACGATGAACTCCTCAGATAAGGCTCGCACGTTGAAAGAGCTACCAAAAACACACCGGCTCCCCAGCCAACAGACCTTGAGAAGTCATCGTCAAGGCAATAACATACTTGCAACAAGCACCTACCAGAATGGCTTTTCAGCCAGAGATGGGTCAGATAAATGTTTATAACAAAGTCAGGCAGGAAGATAAACTTACCCCCAGCCTTGTGGCTAGAGAAGAAAAGGACAGCAGGATTTGTCCTGCTCCCTGCCAGAGAGGCACTAACACATCAGGCCCTGGTCCGCAGTGTGTTTAAGCAGAAAAATCACAGAATCACAGAGTGGTTTGGCTTGTAAGGGACCTTTTAAAGATCATCTACTTCAACCCCCTGCCGTGGGCACTAGATCAGGTTGCTTAAAGCCCCATCCAACCAGACCTTGAATGCTTCCAGTGATGGGGCATCCACAAGTTCTCTGGGCAGCCTGTCCAGTGCGCCACCAGCCTACTCACAGAAAATTCCTTCCTTACATTCAATCTAATATTCTCCTTGATACACTCAGCAGAAGATTTCATTTAGAAGCTGTACTCAGAGTCCTCCCAGAGGGATAACTCCCCTGAGTCAACTGGGAAGCTGAACGTTTTCGGCACATACACCTCAAAGGACTCTACCATAGCCTGCCAGAAATACTAACACACTTTGCAGTCCTTACCCCTCCTTTACAGGGAGAGAAACCGGGGTAGAAGCAGGACATGCTCTACCATGGGTGCCCTTCAGCAACCCATGCCCATGCCCACCCCCACGTGCTCATCAGCTTAACTGATCCAAACCCATCCTTTGCCACCGAAATAGACAGTCCTGCCTTTTCCCTCCTCCCCTTCCACACATCCCAGTCATCTCTATGCTTGTGGTAGCAACCATCGTTTGCTTGATCCAATTGGAAGCCAGCCCAGAAAGAAGAAAATAAAGGGGGAAGGATTTCTGGCAGGAGAACAGCCTGAGATCAGCTAAAGCTGATGGGAAGCATGACCTCAGAAAGATGGCACAGTGGTCCATGTAGAAACCTAGATAAAGCTTTCAAGCTATGATGCTTCAACCCATCGTAGCTTTGTCTTTGCACAGGGGTAAGTCACTTTTAAAACCACTTGAACGACTCCAGGCACCGCTGAACATGTCCAGCCACTCACTTTTGTAAAGACCCATCCAAAACAGCCTGGTGAAGTGTTACCTGAGGCCTCCAAACTATGCTGCACCCGAACAGCAACACACCACAGCTATGCAAGCCTCACCGCTTACCAAGGAACAGAGGTAAAAGAGAATTTCTCCAAGAAGTCTGGGAAATTTTTGTGTGTCTGTGTGTGTTTTGCCATAGCTGAAGAGTGTTCTCAAATGGTTTTCAGAAGGAGTGAGGACAAGCATATGCAAAGGATCTAGCAAAGGCTCTTATGCAAAGCAGACAGCAGGATGCCGAAAATAAATACACAAAGCCCCTTGCAGCACCAAAGTTCAAATCCATCTGGATGTTTCGGAGGCCTGTCACGGCAGCTCATAGAAGGGATTTTCCAATTCTTGGCAGAGAAACCCTGGAAAATAAGGATGGAAAAACAGAAGCACAGGCCCAAACTCTAAGCCAGCCCTTCATCCTGAGATGTCACCTCCTTCAACACGGCCAGGAGCACGGAGGGGAAGCAAGACCACAACCCCACACGCCACAACGCCGCGCCGAGCGGAGGGAGCTGATGCACCAGCATCCCCGGAGGTACCACCCAAACATCTCGGCACCCTGATGGAGCTCCCCCCACCCCTTGCTCCCTACAGAGGTGAAGGAGGCAGAGCTAATCCTCGCTCCCTTTTCTAAGTTCACACAGCATTAGCCACACAGGCTCCCGACGAAGCTGCCCCCGGGCCCCCAGGCAAGCCGTGCCTGCCATCGCTGACGTGCTTGCACCAAAACCACCGACACCACCGGCTCTCGACACAAACACACGAGCACAGTTGAAAGTCTCACATTCAAGCCTCCTTTAAACACCCTTCCAGAGGGTATCCAGAGCTGCTCCTGCACTTAATGCAGGTTGTTTTTTTTTTTCCACACCAGGAAAAGCACAAAGCTACTCAAACCGAGTTGCCATGGTATTAAAATCAATTAACCAGCTACACATTTCCAACTGCCCTGTTCTCAGTTTTCCTGATAACTGCTACCATGCAGAGCACATGCACACCCCAGAAATATCCCAAAGCATCCTTAAGAAAATCATGGACTTTGCTACAAAGCTCAAGCTTTCACCTCTGCAGAAATTCATCTTAAAGAAAAAAAAAAAAAACCACCACCAAACTGCAACAGATTAATTCAGCTCAGTTTCTAACAAGCAGAGTTTTCAAAGTCAGCTGCAACTCGCTGTAACCGCAGAGCTAATGCTAGGCGGGACACAAGAGCCATCACGCGTGTGGCATGTATGCCGGGGACCTTCCAGTTACCTGCGTGCCACCTCCCGGCAGCCGGGGTCCTGGAGCGGAGCACAGCTCCTTGAACTGCAGGAAAAAGCAGCTCCTTGCACTCACCAAGACGCAGGCGAGCATGGGCAACAGATGGAAGCAATGCCCGTGCCTGGCGCAGAAGCCGAGCTGCCGAAGCGATCAAGCCAGCCCTTTGGCCACTCCTCCCTGGAGGCCTCCTGGCCCACGTCGCAGCTCCGCTTTCCCCGCTGGCTTGGCAGCACCAGAAGGAATCGCTCTGCAAGACGGCTTCGGAAGCAGATGTCTGCAGCGGAAGCATCCCCTGCTGCACAGCCTCTTTTGCTCATTTCTTAATTTCTTGAAATAAAACAAGAAGAGCTAAATTTGTGCTCTATCAGCTCAAGCAGGATACCGGCTAGCCCAATCACAGAATCACAGAATTGCAAGGGTAGGAAGGGACCTCGGGAGATCATCCAGTCCAACCCCCCTGCTCAAGCAGGCTCACCTAGAGCATGTTACACAGGACTTCGTCAAGGCGGGCTTTGAATATCTCCAGAGAAGGAGACTCCACAGTCCCCCTGGGCAGCCTGGGCCAGGGCTCCATCACCCTCAGAGTAAAGAAGTTCTTCCTCATATTCAACTGGAACCTCTTCTGTTTCAGTTTGTGCCCATTGCCCCTTGTCCTGGCGCTGGACACCACTGCAAAGAGCCTGGCTCCGTCCTCGTGACTTCCACCCTTGAGATATTTGTATGTGTTGATGAGGTCCCCTCTCAGCCTTCTCTTCTTCAGGCTGAACAAGCCCAACTCTCTCAGCCTTTCCTCCTAGGGGAGATGCTCCAGTCCCTTTATCATCCTTGTTGTTCTCCTCTGGACTCTTTCTAGGAGTTCCTCATCTTTCTTGAACTGGGGAGCCCAGAAGTGGACATCAGTGCTCCAGGTGGGGTCTCACCAGGGCAGAGTAGAGGGGGAGGAGAACCTCCCTCGCCCTGCTGGCCACACTCCTCTTAATGCACCCCAGGGTGCCATTGGCCTTCTTGGCAACAAGGGCACACTGCTGGCTCATGGTCAGCTTGTCATCCACCAGGACTCCCAGATCCCTCTCGGCAGAGCTGAAATCTTTTCATTTCAAAGCCTGCCACCTCCAGCAGCCAGGGAACACGGGCTAGCAGCGGCACAGTTTGAGCCACAAACTGAAGACCCCTCCTGCCCAGTCTCTCTGGGGATGGACCTCCCTGTCCACCCAGCAACACCCTGCAGGAGGTGACTCCTCAACGCCTCAAGGACCAAACTGCTTTGACACGCCACCCATCCGGCATCCATGCCCAAGGCAGGAAAGCGGTAAGGGAAGAGATCCCTGTAAAATCCCAACAGGTGACTGGGAAAACAGTTTCCTTAGACACACAGGGGGCCGAAAGCAACACCCGCCCTTGCCGAGCCAAGGCCACCCCTCATCTCGACACATGCACCGTTGCAATTTTTTCTGTGGATTATAGCACCCCGCTTTAAAAGGCGGCTAATCACATTTTAAACATGCCAGCTGGAAAACAGTTCAACCCCTTCAATGGTTAAGGTCTTCTGAAGCTTGTTGGTTTTCTCCACTCTATGTTATACATCCCCCCGTCCCGCTCCCAATTCCACCCACTGTATCTCATGGCATCTTTCTCTGGCAGCAGGGGAGACCCGGAGCAGCCTCTGGCCAGATCTCTTCACCCCCCACGGAGGTACCAAAGCTCAGCCATTAGGTCACGCCTCAAACGCCCCAAAGTTGAGCAGACACAGCATCAGGTGGTCTCCAGCCTCAAAAGCTCAGAGGAGCTGACTCCCTGGCACCACAATGTGAATTAACGCCAAGTCCAGCTGCCTGCAGCTTTTCAACAGACATCTTGTTAGAGCCCAGCACCGAGGCAACACCGCTCACCAAAGATGCTGCTCGAGGTATCTCTAGCACGGCTCAGCATCCTCAGTTCATGACCTGCAGAGCCCGCCGTGGGATTTACACCACAAGCTCAAGACAGCCAGAAGGACAATGTTACCAGGCTCTATTTTCTCAGCCTCTGGACATGTAGAGCAAACAGGCTTGGAGTCTCTAGGAGGCCAAGCGATGGTCCTACCAGCCCTTTCTCCCAGGGAATGGTGTGATGGGCATCAGCCCACAGGGGCTTGGGCCATTCCTCCACAGATGCCCAGCCAGCTACGCAGCAATTTGAATGGGGATGCAGACGTGGCTCAAAAACACTTTGGTAACGAACAAACGCAGTGCCGGGCCACCCAAACAGTTGTACCAAGGCGGCAAGAAGGTGGCTCAACCGTGTACCTAGACCAGAAGAGCCGTCGGGGAAATCAATGCTGTGCAGATGCGAAACTCAGGCAGCAAGTCAGGGAGCAAAGGAAACAGCGATGCTTTGAAACGGTTTCAGTAACTTTATCCAGTTAGAATTGTAATGGGCAGCGATAGCGCACGCACCGCTTTCTGACCCACTTTATTACCACCCAACGGAAACGTGCATGTTGCACCCTCCCCAGTAAGTCCCCTCCATTCAGACAGCGATGCTCTCGCCACCAGTTTTGACTCACAGAACTGAGCGGGGGGCAGGGTGGGGGGGGGGAGGGAAGAGGAAACAGCAAGAACAAGACACCACAGACCCAACATTTTCACAAAGCTGAATTTCTAAGTGCACAGGTCGTCTTCTTACCTGCTCCCTCCTCACCTCATCTGTGTTGAAATATTTGACAAGGCACACCATTCACCATGGGTGCAGGTTCGTCCCACTTAAGCCCAAATCAGATGTCAGAGCTATGAAAACAGGAGACACTCCAAAATTTTATCTTGGGAAGAGAAATCCACGCTACTAAAATAAAACCTGAGCAGTCGGCGATGATGCAAATGGGGAAAAATTAAAAAAAAAAATAAATAAATAAAAATAAAAAAAAGCAGTGGCAGTAGCTCAGAGCGATACCTGCATCCCCCAACATCCTGCCCCGGCGGCCGGGTGGTTTGCACAGCACGCCCTCCACGCGCCCGGCGGGTGCAGCTTCCGCAGCCGGGGAGAGGCGACGCAGAGCGTGACCCTCCCCGGCAAGGGGGGGGACACAACGGAAGGGAAGGGGAGGCAGGAATTTTAAAAACTGGAGCCAAGCGGCGAGTCTCGGCGAGATCCCGCTGATTTCTGGCGAGTGAGCTGGCCCAAAGCGTGTGCACGAAGAAGCCAGGCACGTCTCCGCAGCTACTGCAAAGAGATGCTATGAGCAGGCTGGGGGCTTCGGATGCCTGTCCCAGCTGCTGCTGGGTCACCAGCAAAGCGCGCACCCCGCTTCGCTGAACAAGAAAATCCACCCCCCACAGCAGAGGAGGGATCGGCAAGCTGCTGAATACACCAACAAGCAAGAGTTTCTGAGCAAGCTGGCTTTAATTCAGCTGCCAGGATGCCAGCAGGGCCCCAAGCTGTAAGGAGATCAGATCTGTACCGATGGACACTCGGGCAAAGCTGGCGCGATGGGGGCACGTGGGGGTCTGAGCAACCCCAGCGCCTGCTTCCTCTTCATGGACCTTTTCCTGCCCCCCCCCCCGCCTTGGACTGATGACCGGTAGTTTTTCCATAAGGAAAATCATGCACTGAGCTCCAAAAGATGCTCGATTTTTGGGGTACCACCACACCAGGGCTCATTGTCGCTGGAAGCTCCCACCCTGCCGGCCGCTGCTGCTTGGCAGCCTCCTGCAGCACGGGAAGCTCCTCTGCATAAAGCTGAACAGTGCTGGCTCCTGTGTTTGATTTCCAGGATCCGAGCCACAAGGAGAGCTAAAAATATCCCAATTAACTATCCCCGTTCAACGCAAGGCTCGCTGATGGTGCCGTGAGGGTATTATACAACTGCAAACAGGAAGATGTGGTCTGCAAAAAAAAAAAAAGAAATCGAACTGGGAAAGCAGCTGGCCAGGACAGTAATCTTTGAATTCAAGCGTGGATCACACCACCCAAAAATGTGGAGGAGCTTGTGCTGCTTGCAATTGTGGTGGCTAGCTCTAACGTGCTTGCCAGCTTTCTGGTGTGATACACACAGGGTATCATTTTTGCTCTGCATTGATTATACAGAGAGAGCTGGTTCTGGCTATATCCCATGCAAGCTGTCTCCTGAACCCGCTGGCTGCTAGCTCTGCATATCAGGAGTTAAGGAGGAAACTTTTATTCCTGGTAAAACCCATTGCAAAGGGCCAGCCAGGCTCCAGAGCTAAGGATTTCTTCACACACAGATTTAGCAGCAATTTTTTTTATCGCTGCCCAGTCTTTACACTGACATCTAGACTTTAAACATTGTCTGTGGGTAATACAGGAGCACATTACTCACAGCAGCACACCCGGGAGAACCAGCAAATCCTCTCCATTTGAGCCCAAGCGTCAGCTTTACCCTGGAATTACATTTATCTCTCCGGCACTAGGCTCCCATTAATGGAATTACCCAGGCAGGCTGCTTCAGACTTAACACTTGAGAGAGGCGGGCTGGGATGGCACAGCTCCAGCGCCTGCACTCTTGCTCCATCCTCCAACAAGCTGCCGCCCTAACGAGCCTGACCCCGTGACGAGAGCCAGGGAAACAAAAGAAACAAACCCCAAGTGTCCAGGGCAATCAATATCTTTCTAGGAACACCCAGGCATCTTGCCAGCTCTCTTCCAACCCCAATTTAGCTCTCCTGCAGGACAGAGGGGGATGGCACGCGCGGGAGCAGCCCGGCAGGATGCCGAGCCAAGGAAGCACAGCTGGAGCTCGAGCAGACTCTTGGGGAGGCCAATCTGCACCGGTCCTTCTGCAAATACCTGACGCTGAGGGCATCAAAGCAAAGCTGAAGGAGAGCACCCATCCACCTCGAAAATCACGGAGCAAGCACTCAACAAGCCATTCCAGAAATACCCACTGCTACGTGAAACGGGGAGGCGCATCGTAGCAAGCCAAGACTGCTAACCTCAGCGCGGGAGATTATCTCGCACGTGCTAGGAAACTGCCTTCCATCGCACAGCAGCTATTGCACTGCCACGCTGAGCAATCCGCAGCACAGCATGAACCAGTCCCTTACACCACACCTGCATTACCCAACAAAACAGACAACCTGGAGCGCCACAGGCTGCCAAAAGCTACAGGGGACGCAGCAAGCAACCCTACCACAAAGCTCCTCCAATAGCACTGCAACTTCAGCATCTCTGGGGGCTGTTCTTTTTGCACAGAGCAGCTGTAGGTTGGCTTAGGTGGATTTATTTTTTTTTTTTCCAGTCACCTGCAAAGGGACTTCTCTGTCCTCGGCAGGGAAGGAGCCTAGGGAGAAAAATGGAGATTCACCAGCACTTGAACGATGTTTGCCCCAGGTATGGAGACCCCGATGCACAGCACTGCCAAAGCAAGTAAAAGACAGTAAGGGGAAAGCTTATTTGGGTAGTATAGTATAGATGCGCCCTTACAACAGCTTGAGCTGTGGGAGCTGAAGTACTCTCTCCTGTAATTAAAATGCAGGAGAGGAAAGCACAGGAATTACTCCAGTGTGACCGTGTGAAGGACTAACAGGCTTTGAGTTTCAAACGCGATCTTAACACGCTCTTTGGTGCAATTTTAATTCTAAAAAAAGAAAAAAAAAAAAAGGAAAAAAAGAGGTTTTGCTGTGAGAAAAGATCCTGCACAACCCTGTTACTAAATCGCACCAGGAGCAAAATGAGGGAGACTGTGGCCGGGGCTGACGGAGCAAGGCTGAAGGCAGTCCTCTCTTCCCCCCTGCACTTGCTATTTGCTCTGCCAGTTGCTCTCAGCAACCACCGGGGAGGCAGACTGCCCTGTGACAGGAAAAACACATGTAACACCCAGGCAGTGAAACCTCACCTCTGAGAGCATCTATGCAAAACACAGCCCGAACCATTTTTTCCAGCTCCACAGAGCTGACTTGATGTCGTGCAAAAACCGAGCTGGTGAAACGTTATCACTTGCATCGAAGGTGAGATTTGCCAGCAGGGGATACTCTCCAGCATCTCCCTATTTTCTGTGTATCAGACAAAAAATAAAGAAGCCTATGGGCAAGATTAGGAGGTCCTGAAGCTCAGGGTGATGTAAAAGAGACAGTAGGACATCAGAAAAAGAAATAACACATATGCAGTGCTCTTCAAACTGGCACCCAGGGGAACAGCTTAGCTAAGAAAACTGCTTTCTTTTTAAAATAACGATAAAGGTAAGGAGCTGTCAGAATTGTGAGTCAAGCTCCAAGATAAGAAATCGTACTGCTGGATGGGTGCGGCTGCCTGCTTGTTTGGTCGCTCTTGGGGTTTTTTTAAAAGATAAATTTGTCTTTCAGAACATGTCTGTTGGCCAATCTTCCCTCTGCTGAAAAAAAAAAAAAAAACCAACCAAGGAGGAAGCTCACGACCATTAAAACGATAAATGAAAGGCAGGACAGTTTCCGAAGAGCTGAGATCATGCTTCACAGGCCCTTTAAAGTAAGACACAACATATGAGACACTGAAAAAGGAGTAAATTTAACATTCCAAGTAGTTTGATAAAATATCATTCAGAGAAGTTGTTAAGCAAACTCTGCAAGAGGCAGAGCCCATTTGCAGACCAGAACCCATCAAGGGAAAGAAATAATTTCAAAAAACTATTTTTCAATTGTAAAGCTGTTGAAATATACGAGTATTTCATCAGAAGTTCACAGTCTGGAGGAGGCTAGCTCAGCAAATGCATCCAGGAAAAAAAGTAACTTGTACATCGGAGGAAGAACTAAGGCAAATCCCTTAGGAAGGGTGTAAAATTGAGCAGAGGGTAGGTTTTAATCCAGCAAAACAATGGCTTGAACACAGCCGAGGTAGGAGTACAGAAGTACAGCAGGAAAGCACACAGCACAAAGCACTCGATGGAGGAAAAACCACAACAGGTCTCGCTGCTCTCTCCAACTTCCCCACTACTCAGCGAGCTGCAGTAACTTGGGGACAGGCAGCACAGCCCAGGACTTTGCTGCTCTCCAAACAGCAAGGTGGTAAGCAGCCACAACAGAGGTTATACAACAGAGGCGATTTTGTAATCATTTCAGTTTAGAATTTTCTTATTCGGGAACATCAGAGGGGAAGAAAAGTGACTGAGCACAAGGCAAGCCCTTTACCAGAATGACAGATTTTTAACTAAACTCTGGATATTGCTGCTGCTGAACACAGCTTGAAATGAAAACATCAAGCCCACAAAATAGCCTGCTCTTTCCCAGCACGGCACTGGCAGAGAAAGGTCCCGACGCTCTCACTCACTTTGCTACACACGCCCTGATTGAGGACATCCCCTTTTCCCACCAAAACCAGGGCACCAAAACCCAGCTGGTCAATGCAGCTCCCCAGAAAGCTCCAGCACATGCCCTCATCCACCATTTCGACATGCACCCCAAAGATCCCTGCTCCAGACCCAGCATCTCCTTCCTCATCCAACAGGGAGATGTTGCCCTTAACTTCAGTTGGAGCACAAGAGTAAACAAAAGCTTTTCTTGAGGAAAAAAACCCTCATGATTCACCACGGAGCCAGATTTCACTTTTTTGGCTGTTGTTTTTAAAAAGAAGGTATTGCAAGGCAAGGAGGGCAGGAACCAACTGCAAGCAGTGGGCTTGCCAATTCGGGCACTTGAACTGCCCCATCTCCAATTGCCCCTGCGACCCACAGGGACCAAACCCAGCTGTCCCCAGCAGCACTGCCAGCTACATCCCAGGCAGCAGGTATTTTGGGGGCTCCCCCAGCTGCCCACTGGGCACCCAAGCCATACTTATGCCACCCTGCGTGTCCCCAGAGAGCAGCAGGGCTGGGGAGGGCAGGTGAAGGCTCCCCCCAAAAGCGTATGTCTGGCCACCCCTAACAGCAACCAAGGTGATCATGGGCAGCTCTTGCACTGCTTCATCCGGGGGGGGGGGGGGGGGGGGAAACGTAGCATTTTGGTTTGGGGGTTTGTTTTTTTTTTGTTTTGACCTCACTGCAGCCCAACCTCCACTCAAAGGACTCCCGCAGTCCCCTGGCAGAGACTCTGCCAGGTACACAGCCCCCATGTTCTGACCCTCCACACAGCCCCCGCCTTGGCACGCAACCCTTTGCACCCCCCTTCCCCCCAAGCACACAGTCCCTGGCATCCCCCCTCCCCCCTTTGCAGCCCTTCACCCCCCCAAAACGCCTTCCCGTGCCCACCAAGCCCTTCGCAGCCCTCCCGAGGCCCCCATTCGTGCAGCCCCCTGGACACCCCCTCGCAGCTCGTGTTTTCCCAGACACGCAGCTCCCTGCAACCCCCTGGATGCTCCCTAGATCTTTACAACCCCCTCACCCCCCCATGCCCCTGGGCACACAGCCTTTTGCAAGCCCCTCC
>JADKXX010009249.1:0-80612 GCA_017310255.1 Butorides virescens | reverse complement strand
CCCCCCCGCGCGCTCCCCTCAGGCTCCTCACGCCTCCGCGGCCCTCGAGCGGACCTCGCCGCGCGCCCCGTGCACCTCAAGCCTTCTCCCGCCCCGCCCCGTCCCGTCCCGTCCCGCCGCTCCGCGTCCCCTCTCCGGTGCTCACCGCGGGCAGGCGCGAGCTCCCGGCCCCGCCGCGCATCCTCCGCCGCGCGCCGCCGCCAAGCCCCAAAAACCGGCGCGCCCCCGCGCAGGCGCAGTGCGAGCCCCGAGCGGGAGGCGGTAACGGCTCGCGCCGCACGGCGTCTCGCGAGAAGAGAATACAGGCGTCCCGGCGTGAGGAGAAAATCGGGCGGGGAATTAGCTCAAATGGTAGAGCGCTCGCTTAGCATGCGAGAGGTAGCGGGATCGATGCCCGCATTCTCCAGCTGCTTTTTGCCGCCCGCGTTCGGCCTCTGAGAGATCCACCGACGTTTTGCCTTTTTTTTTTCTCACAAATTCCTTAAATTCTTATTTGCTTCCTTAAAATTCCTAAAGATACGTTTTCTTAACCCGCAGCTACGGCAAGCAGAGCGCTGTCTGCACGGCACTGCCAGGGGGCCATTTGCTGTCTCATTTAATATTGGACAAGGCCCGATGACAGGGAGCAGCGCCCACTCCCTCTGGTGTTTCCCCCCGCAGCTCTTGTTTAACATCTTTATCAACGACCTGGACGAGGGGATTGAGTGTGCCCAAGGTAAATTTGCAGATGACACTAAACTGGGTGGGAATGTCGATCTGCTGGAGGGGAGGAAGGCTCTGTGGAGGGGCCTGGGCAGGGTGGATCCATGGGCCCAGGCCAACTGTGGTGAGGTTCAACAAGGCCAAGGGCCGGGTCCTGCCCTGGGGTCACAACAACCCCACACAATGCTACAGGCGTGGGGCAGAGTGGCTGGAAAGCTGCCTGGTGGAAAAGGACCTGGGGGTGCTGGTTGACAGCCAGCTAATATGAGCCAGCAGTGTGCCCGGGTGGCCAAGAAGGCCAATGGCATCCTGGCTTGTATCAGGAATAGTGTGGCCAGCAGGAGCAGGGCAGTGACCGTGCCCCTGTACTCGGTGCTGGTGAGGCCGCCCCTCGAATGCTGGGTTCAGTTTCGGGCCCCTCACTACAGGAAAGACACTGAGGTGCTGGAGTGTGTCCAGAGGAGAGCCACAGAGCTGGGGAGGGGTCTGGAGCACAAGGCTTACGAGGAGAGGCTGAGGGAGCTGGGGGTGTTCAGCCTGGAGAAGAGGAGGCTGAGGGGAGCCCTTATCGCCCTCTACAACTGCCTGACAGGAGGGGGGAACCAGGTGGGGGTCGGCCTCTTCTCCCTGGGAATGGGCGATGGGATGAGGGGAAATGGTCTGAAGTTGTGCCAGGGCAGGTTTAGGTTGGACATTAGGAAAAATTTCTTCACAGAAAGGGCTGTCAGGCTCTGGAATGGTCTGCCCAGGGAGGTGGTTGAGTCCCCATCCCTGGAGGTATTTAAAAGAAGGGCAGATGAGGTGCTTAGGGACAGGGTTTAGTGGTGGGATGACAGGGTTAGGTTAACGCTTGGACTTGATGATCTTAAAGGTCTTTTCCAACCTAGACAATTCTATGATTCTATGATTCTCTGGCCCCAGCCCTCATCTGCTCATCCCGTCCGGGAGCCAGAGAGCCCCAGAGACCTCCTCACCTGGGAGCCCCCAATAGAGACGAAACACTCATTTGCCTTTATTAAACTTGAGAAGGAATCAAAATACCTCAAGGCGGCATTGATGTACCTGCCATTTAGTCAAAAAAGGCAAGATTTTGCCCAGTGAATTTATCCAGGTGCAAATTCTTCACATTCTGCTATTATTCTACTGCAACAAGCCACAAGGAATAATCAAATGCTTTAAAGAAAAAGAGAACAGATTTTAAAAACTGAAGCTGTATCACAAAAAATCCCCAAGCCCATAGGAGTACAGTCAGCTGGCATTTCTATTCCAGTCACAAGCTGAACTGGAAACCAAAGGTGGAAAATAATTCCGCACATTTACTCTGCTTACATGTCTGAGGAAACGACCTTTCTGGCAAATTTCAATGGCAAAGAGTTGGGATTCAGCTTTCAAGCTGCTCACAGCTGAGGAAGCTGCAAAACATCCTCTCCCCAGATCTCCGTGGTGGGCCTGGGGCAGGCTCACCCCTCTGCGGAGCATCCACCTGAGCCCTGGGGTGGCTCATGAGGGATGAGGTCTGGCTTGGAGCCCGCGCTCTTAAATCCCAGGGGGACTTCCCAGCACATTCATCAGATCCCCAGACAGGACCTGGGGCATGGCGGAAGACATCAGTGGGTGCCTTCCAGACTGACCAAATCTTCTGCAACATCCTTCCATTAAACCGCATCTTCAGAAAGAGTAAGAAGCCGTAATATTACTGGGTCTCCTTTTAAAAAGAATAAACCTGGGGAAACACTTTTTGTCTGAATAAATCCCGAGTGCAGAGATTTTTGCAGAGCAGCACTGCTTAGCTCTGGTCTTTTTGCTCATCTATAGCCATGCTGCACCCTAGGCTTGAGTCCTGCCTATTTTTGACTCCTGCAGGTCTTTCAAAATCCTTCTAACCCCACTGGCCTTCTTTGTAGGCAGCTGGATGTTTAAATAAGACAATTCTTAATTAATTCCCAACAGCCCAAAAAAGAACTGGATTGAAGAGAGGATGCAGTGGCTTCTTGAAGTGATTATTTGGCACAAACACCCATGAATTCTCATGGGTAATTTCATGGAGGCAAGAGAGAGATGTCTCCACCAGCAGCGGACATCTACCAGTCCTTTGCAGAAAATGGCAATCGTAACATGCAAACTGAAGGCTGAAAAACAGATGAGTGTATGCTTGCTGCGGGGGTTTTAAGCTTGAAGATTTCATTCTTGCCTTTTAAAGCTGATTTAACACTCGGGCTTCTGAGTCCCAGACAACTCATGAAATAACCAGCTGTCACTACAACGGTCTTCAAAGCGTCAACAAACTATCTGAGTCTTCCTATGCAGCAGGATTCAACAGGAAAGTAAAATCCATCGCAGTCTCCTGTTTCATCAGCTGCTACGCAGCTGGCATGAAGAGGCTGGATGGTGAAACACATTTGTGTCTGTGGTCCGGTCCTCTCATTTTGCCCTCTCGCTTTGGCCTCATCTCAACCCTCAACCCCTGCAACAGCTTGGACCACGGGCAACTTGGGGATGATGGAAAGCTAGAGGAGGACCGCAAGTCTGGTCAACCTGATGCTGCATCGCCCTCTGCAGACTGGCAGGCAACAACTGCTGCGGGTCGAGGCAGAAGATGCAGAAGAAAAACAGGGCTGGGCGAAAAATTGGCCTGACCGTACTTTTTTTGCAGGTCAGTGCAGTGCAGTCTGGAAAGACCCATTTTCTTGGGGCCCTGTTTCCACTGGCCTCATGGTGAAAGACTGTATACACATGGATAAACTATTGCAGATACTCACAGCACTATTCCATTATAATGATTCCCACCTCCCCAAAAAATAAAGCCAGCATGAAGCGAAAAGACCAGCTTTTCTTTTACAAGAACAAGATGACCACATCAGAACAGCTAAAAATTCCTCCCTAATGGCTTTCTTGTGGGAATCTCTAATGAGCTGCCACAGTATGGAGCATCCATATGTGTGTGTGCACACGTGCGAGTCGGGGTGAGCATTTGCCTGTGTTTGCCGAGGAGCCTAAAGCTTGCTTGGACACCTCACAGCTCCCAGCCACATGCTACCAGCATCTGGTTTTTGACCCCCCCCCCCCCCTTTTTTTTTTCTCCCAAGGCATCAGCTAAGCCACAGTGTCAGGTTCTCCTCTCTGGCTCTGCAGATGCTTTTGCTCCCCAGTGCTTTATCAGCCCGCTGGCTCTTCAGGAATGACCCAAGTTTTGCATTTCCCTCCCCTACAAAGCCTTCCTTCAAGTCACACGCAAGCTAGAGGAACAAATGGCTTATAGCAACGGATCAAGTAGGAGTTAAAAGAAAGCTCCCAGTCCAACAGATGGAGCTGGGTGCATGCTTACAACTTGCTGTTTTGATAGCCATGGCTGAATTTATGTAATGAATTTGCTGGTAGGCATCACACGGTCAAGGTAGCAAAAGATCTGCCACTACCCTGAAAGTTTTATTGTCTTTAATTGCAATTAAGTATATGCACAGGGGCATCAAGAGAGCAGAAAGGACAGAACAGGAAACTGCAAGAGCAAAGCTTTCAGCTTATGCTAATGAGCTTAATTTAAGTATCCTTTTGTAAGTTTGCTCTAGCACTATAAGCGTAAATTTGTTGTCCCCGCAGCGAGGGCAGCCAAATGGACAGCAGGGAGATAGAAGCTGATAACATCTTGGCATGGCTGCCTGGCTTGTAAAGTTTTTCACCAGCACAGATTAGCATGTTGGGGGTGCTTTGTCCAGGGCAGGAGGTCTATAGAAGGTCCACATGACATAAACCACTCCGAAACCTCTAACAAACACTAGACTTTTTCCTTTAGAGACTCCTAACATTAGCGGCGGAGCTGCCCCTCTACTCTGCTCTTGTGAGACCTCACCTGGAGCCCTGCGTCCAGCTCTGTAGCCCTCAGCACAAGAAGGACATGGAACTGTTGGAGCGGGGCCAGAGGAGGGCTACTAAAATGATCCGAGGGCTGGAGCCCCTCTCCTAGGAGGCCAGGCTGGGAGAGTTGGGGGTGTTCAGCCTGGAGAAGAGAAGGCTGCGGGCAGAGCTGAGTGCGGCCGTTCAGTACTTAAAGGGGGCCCATAGGAAAGATGGGGACAATCTTTTTAGTAGGGCCAGCTGTGACAGGACAAGGGAGGATGGTTTTAAACTAAACCAGGGTAGGTTTAGACTGGATCTAAGGAAGAAATTCTTTCCAATGAGGGTGGTGAAACCCTGGCAGGGGTTGCCCAGAGAGGTGGTGGAGGCCCCATCCCTGGGAACATTCAAGGCCAGGTTGGATGGGGCTGTGAGCAACCTGATCTGGTCAGCGGTGTCCCTGCTCCCTGCAGGGGGGTTGGGCTGGGTGACCTCTAGGGGTCCCTTCCAACCCAAAACATTCTATGATCCTAAGCAGCAAGGTGCCAGCAGTGGCTGGATAGGAAATGACACCTTTGCTGTCGGGCTGAACGACAGGCATCTGATTTCAAATTACCTGGTGGACTGGGGGATGAAGCAACCTCTTCCCAACGTTTGGTTACTTCCTAACATGAGTGGTCTTTCCGAGAGCATCACACTAAGCAAGAAGGGCAGAGCCATCCTTCACCGGCCGCAGCACCCCACCCATCCACCTGCCAGTGACCATCCCAGCAAGCACCAAAGCCAGAAGCTCGTGCCATCCCCAAGCTTGTTGCTGAAGTTCAGCAAGTTTCAGGTCAGATCCAGGGGCACAAAGACTGTTCTAGCAACCCCTTCGTGTGGGCAACCTCATCTTTCCTGGGAGGGAATGGGGAAGAAGTGCACCCTCTGGCATTCAACTCTCTTCTGAGCACTAAGGAAGGTGGGGTTTAGCTCTCTGAGCTCTTCTGGTGATCAGTTCCCATCTCTTCCAGAAGGAAGATAATAAAAGCAACTGGGGGGAAAACCTCCAGTGCTCCCCCTGGGGTGCAACAAGGGCTGTGCTTCCCAGCCTGCGCTGCCATCTCTTCTGCCGGTGTGTCAGCAGCCGCCGGAGGGAAAACCGGAGCTGGCCTTCTGCCTCCTGTTCATTTGCAGTATGATTAACTTTCACACCATTGAGGATGGGGAGAGAAAACGGGTTACTTCAACCTGCAATTAGTGTGCCATGCAGCTTGAGCAATGGCAGGGTAAATCCTTGGAGAGGGGAAGAGCCGGTGGGAGTTTGGGAGGAGGAGGCGTAGGACCAGGGCTTGCTGCTGAGAGGCAGTTTTAGGGAGGCATGACCAGGGCTGTTCCTGGGGGACCCTTCCAGGCTGTGTGAGCATCCAGCATGCTCAGGAACAGGGCCTGCCCATGCCCTAGCCCTGGTCGGGGTGGCAAACCCCCAGGTGAGACGTCAGGGAGGCAGTGATGTGCTCGGCATCACTCCCCATCCAGGCGGGACAGGGCTTGCCTGCGGAATGGAGAAACTATTTGCAAACTCCAGCATCTCTAGCCACACTTTAACACTGTGGTAGCCTAATTTTCGGATGGATCCTTCCATGGCAACTACTCCCTTGCTCTGGGCTAAACCCTGGCGAGTGGCTACATGATCAGGGGTAAGAAGTTAAGGCTGCCTCTATCATCACCAGGTTTTGTGGGATGTTTGCAACGTTACTAAGCCGGGTATGATCGCGTACAGAGCGCAGCTCTGCGAGCCCCCGGGAGGAAAAAAGCCATCACAACCCCAAACTGCTTTTCTCCCTCTAGCAGGCACCATGTGTACAACAGCAGAGGTTGCGTAGTAACGGCAGCAGGAAGGCGTCAGCTCTGCCCTCCTCGCTTCCCGCAGAGCGCCGAGAAGAGCGAGGTACGTATCAGCAGCAAAACCGGGCTCCTAAAACTCCCTAAACTTTCTCCTCTGCTTCCTGGAGAGGAGCACGTAGGGATTTTGAAGCTGTACATCGCAGAGGCTGCTTTGTAGGGAACAGCTGGTTGTGCTTAATTGGACTGTTGCGTGAGCCAGGGGGATGGGGTGTTTGTAGGAAGAAGAAACTGGGTGAGAAGCTAGGATTTTGGGGCGGGAGGAAGGGAGGCGACTCAAATATGTTGCCTAGAAAGCTCTTGGCACTTCAAAACCTTGCTTTGCTCTGTCTTGTGAAAGTCTGAACAAGCTTTTACTGGGGCTAAAAGTAGCTTTTACTGGGGCTAAAAGTACTGGGAAACAATAGGGAGAGAGGGCCGGCAGCCGGAGGAGGAGGGAGCGAGCCCAGCGATGACGAACGCTTTCCAGCCACGTCCGGGCGCTGGCACCCGTGCTGCCGCCGCGGGATGGGGGGTGCAGGCAAGCTGCCGGCCACGGGGGTTGGGTGGGGGCAGTGGCATGGGGAAAACGCCCGGGGAGGTCAACAGTCGTGGCAGCAGCAAAACTCCGACGCACCCGCCCTCCATCGCTCTCACGGCTTCATTTCAAACGGCGTAGCGGACAGGCCTTTATGGCGGCGAGGGGCAGCTCGTCTGCTCGTCGACGTGTTGCACTAATGAGGGAGGCAGAGTACGAGAGAAGGTGAGTCACGGATAGGACGGGAGAAAGGGATGGAGAGGGGGGACATCCCAGGCCCTCCAAGCTGGCCCCCGCACACAGCGCTCCGGCAAGCTGGAAGTCAGGGAGAGCACCGAGGAACGGGTATTTTTGTTGTCATTCCCAGTTCAAACAGTTCCCAGTTCCGACCTCCCAGCGGCAGTACAAGGGGGGGGGTCCTGTCTCCCCTGGCCGAGACACACCCCCCGATGTTGCCTCTCCCCTGGGTGACCTGCGTGCATCCCCATCAGGCTCCGGGTCCCAGCATGGGGCAGGGGTTGCCCTCTCAGCCCGGGTGGGACACCCTCCCATTTAACGTTTGGTCCTCCCATCCCTTGTGCATCCCCTCGCTACAGGGATTTCCCCCTCTCCTATTGTTTCCTGCAGGTCCCAGTGCTCCTGCTCTGGGGGGAGAGAGGGGTGGATGGGGAAAAGGGGCAACAGGGGAAGGGGGAAAAGGGAAAGGGAGGAAAAAGACTAAAAGAGAGAAGTGGGGGAGAAGATGAAAAAGGGTGAAGTAGTAGGGAAGGAGGAGGGAAAGGGGAGAAAAGGAGGGCAGAAGGGTGGAAAAAGAACAGAAGAGGGAAGGGGAAAGGGAGAGAAAAGGGAAGTGGGGAGAGCAGAGCACAGGAAGAAGAGGGAAGAAAGGGAGAAAGAGGGGAGGAAGGGAGGAAAAAGAGAGAAGAAAGAGGGAAGGGGAGAAGGGAGAAAACAGGGAAAAGGGGAAAAGAAGGGAGGCAAAAGAGAAGTGGGGAGAGCACAGGAAAAAGAAGAAAGGGGAAGGTGAGAAGGGGAAAAGAGGACAAAGAGGGAAGTGAGGAGAAGACAGGGAAAAAGAGGGAAGGAAGAGGATATGGAGGAAATAGATGAAGAAGAGGGGAGGCAGAAAGAAGGGAGGAAAAAGAGAGGGAAAAGAGGGGAAAGGGGAAAAGAAGGGAGGAAAGGGGGGAGAGGGAAGCAGGGAGAAGTCAGGAAGAAAGGAAGAAAGAGAAAGGAAGCGGGGAAAGAGAGGGGAAAGGGGGAGGAGTGGCAGAGAGGGCGGGAAAAAAGGGGGAAAAGGAAGAAAAAGAGAAAGAGGAAAAGGGGAAAGAAAGGGAAAAAAGGAGGAGGAGGCGGGACGAAGGGGACAGATCCCGCCCCGCCCAGACCCGCTCGCCTCCGCGCCCGCCCCGCGGGGGGGAGCCGGGGAGCCGGGGCGGGGAGGAGCCGGGGAGCCGGGGCGGGGAGGAGCCGGGGAGCCGAGGCGGGCCGGGGAGGGGAGGAACCGGGCCGGGGAGGGGAGGAGCCGGGGAGAGGAGGAGCCGGGGAGAGGAGGAGCCGGGGAGGGGCGGAGCCGAGCCGGGCCGGGGCGGCGGCGGGGCGTGCAGGCGGAGCGGCGGTAAGAGCGGCGGGGCCGGGGCGCAGGGGGCTCTAGGCGGGCGGAGGGGCCGGGCCACCCGTGCCCGTTACGGCGTTGAGCGGTACCTGCGGTCCGGGGAGCGGGTGGCGGCCTTGGCCTTGTGGGGGGGGGGGGGGGGGGGGCCCGCAGCGATGGCGGGCCTGGGACCCAGGCGGCGCTCGGGGGCCCGGTGCCCCGCCGCGGGAGTCCCGCTCAGCTCGCAGGGGGGCGCGGAGCCTGGGGGAGGAGGGAACCCCCTTTTTTGGCCTGGGGGTGTGTGTGTGTGTGTGTGTGTGTGTGTGTGTGTGAAACTGTGAGGAACCGCAGCGGGCAGCCTCGGGGGGCGCTTGCTGAATGACGTCATTGCTTTCCTTCGCGCCCTTCCCTCGCGTGTTTGCAGGCGCTTGGGTGGGCGCTGAGTTTCAGCGCCGCGGGGGGGGGGGGGGGCGGGGGGGCCCCCCCCCCCCCCCGCCCCGGCCCGCAGCGCCTTGTCCCGGGCCCGAACGGGGAAGGGCCGGGGCCGAGCGCCCCCGCTCCGCGAAGGCCCCGAGGCAGCGGGAGGCGGGGGCGGCGCCTCCCTCCTCTGCTGGCCCCGCCTGGGCCGGGGGGTGCTGGGGGTGCGCGCCCGGACCGAGCCCCCGCTGTGCAGAGCCCTGTTTGGGGCACCCGTCATTTTGTGGTGACTGGGGGGGGGGGCAGGCAGTGATGAGCTGCAGCCAGTAAAGCCTGGCGGGTGGGGTTTTTACTGCTCGCATTCCAATGTGATGGCTCAGGAGATATTTTTATTATTATTTTTATATATTTTTTTCTTAACGAATATTCTGTAGCCTGAGTCATGTTAGCGAAGCCAAGACATCGGGTTTGCATTTTGCCACCTGCTGGAGTGCTGGCTTTAATGCCACCCCACGTAGGCTCAGCCTAGAGCTCAGCTATTGGCCTTGGTGTATTTTTGTGCATGTTTTACCTGGAGCTTCTCTGCAAGGTGCTGTGTTTACATCAGTTCAGAAATGCATGTTGACTGCAGAGCAAAAAAATAAAATTCCCACTTACCAGCTTCTCTGTACTTGGACGTGCCCAACCGGAGTGACCCCATGCACCAGTCCAGGCTGGGGGCTGGCCTGCTGGGAAGCAGCTCTGCGGAGAGGGACCTGGGAGTCCTGGTGGATGACAAGCTGACCATGAGCCAGCAGGGTGCCCTTGTTGCCAAGAAGGCCAATGACACCCTGGCGTGCATTCAGAGGAGCGTGGCCAGCAGGGTGAGGGAGGTTCTCCTCCCCCTCTACTCTGCCCTGGTGAGACCCCACCTGGAGCACTGTGTCCAGTTCTGGGCTCCCCAGTTCGCGAAAGATGAGGAACTCCTAGAGAGAGTCCAGAGGAGAGCAACTAGGATGATAAAGGGACTGGAGCATCTCCCCTACGAGGAAAGGCTGAGGGAGCTGGGCTTGTTCAGCCTGAAGAAGAGAAGGCTGAGAGGGGACCTCATCAACACATACAAATATCTCAAGGGTGGATGTCACAAGGACGGAGCCAGGCTCTTTGCGGTGGTGTCCAGCACCAGGACAAGGGGCAATGGGCACAAACTGAAACATAGGAGGTTTCAGTTGAATATGAGGAAAAACTTCTTGACTTTGAGGGTGACAGAGCCCTGGCCCAGGCTGCCCAGGGGGGCTGTGGAGTCTCCTTCTCTGGAGATATTCAAAGCCCGCCTGGATGATGTCCTGTGCACCCTGCTCTGGGTGACTGCTTGAGCAGGGGGGTTGGACTGGATGATCTCCCCAGGTCCCTTCCAACCCTTGTCATTCCGGGATTCTGTGATTCTTTCAAAGCTTGGGTATCTAATCGTGGAGGAACGCTTCTCCCATCCGCCTAGGTTCTGCCTATCACACACATACATGTGGCCAGCAGGATTTTTAATCTAAACCCAGGCAGTTCCAATGCTCATCTTCCTCATTCTCTCAAAAATACCCTAATTTTAAGTATAGCCCAAGGTCCCACCATCAGTCACGTGTGCTGCATGGGTAATACTCAGGGGCTGTGTGGCCCAGTACAATAGCGAGGGAGTAGCACCAGTGCCTCTGAAAAGCTCATTCTGGTTAAGCTACCTTGGAGAGGGATGGGGAGCATCTTACAAACTGTTGCCGTATCTCTCCAGGATCCGTGTGCTTTTTGCCTCTCGGAGGAGGGCCTTGCCGAGTCCCAGACAAAACCACTCCAACGCTGCTGGCTCATACCCGTGCTTGCAGCAGGCTGGTGTTGGAAAAACACAATCTGTTGTCTTTGCACAGCGTAACTGGTGTCTGAGAGCTGGGGGGGTTGAAGGGGGTTGTTGCTTCTCAGTCAATGAAAAAAAAAAGTTTGATTTTTTTTTTTTAATTTTTTTTTTAATTTTCTTTTCAGATCTTGTCACAACTGTCAAAATGGAGCTTGACATCCAGTGTGAGGAGATGAGCCCATCTAGATGGGCTGAACTTCTGTCCACAATGAAGTCCTGTAAAACCATCAGGTAGTAACTAGTTGTGTGTCATCTCTTCTAAGAACTGTTGCGTTTCTCTCCTCTGTTTTTCAGCCGCAGAACTGTTGACCTGTGACTTAGCAACTGCACAGTAACAGGAAGGATTCTACCTATTTTTATCCATAAAGTTAATTTAAAGGGGGGAAAGGCGTACCATAGAATTCAGCTAGGTAATGTGGTTATCTAAACATTTGAGCATTGCTTTGGTAATTCCATCTTTCTCCCCCAGGAGAGGGAAGGCATCTCTCTGTGCTCATTAGGTTGCTGTCAAGTAACTGTTGCTTAATAGTCACTCACAAGCCGCATGCCATCAACTTTTAATTCTTCACTTGGCTTTCAAAAGTACCTGCCTTGTGTGTTGAGCAAACCAGTGGGAGGGAACCATCTCCTGGAGTGTAAGCTGTAGGACAGGATTCAGAAGAGTTGCTTCTGCACTCTTCCCCCTCTTCTGATTGGGAATTCACACCCCACGGGCTGGCATCGTCTTGCATGGGCTGGAGAGGATGGGCAGCATCAAGCCAGCAATGGCTTGGAGGAGGTCCGGCAGGTTGAAGGTGGCTTGCTGTTGTTTTGCAAAGGAGCTTTTTGCAGGCAAGCTTCATGGGCCTGACCTTGACTTCCCAAGGACTGCCTTGGGCAGCAGAAGGCAGTGGGATGGTTGTACCCTGGGCAGAGGCTGGGCTGCTCAAGACATAGTGGATGAGAGCAACTGCGGCTGGGATTGTTAATCCTGTTGAACATGGTCCCATTGGGAGCCAAGGCTTCTTGCTGGAGGGAGGGGAGGAGAAGCCTGCTAGAGCCTCAGTTTTCATAGTGTTGTCTAAGGAGAAATGACCAGGCTACTTTTGGCAGTCCTGGCTGTGCCTCGGGCTGTAGGGCTCTTCATGACACCTTCCTTCTGCCCCATGTCTTTTCCACCTCCCTGCCTGTCCTGGGCTCCCAGTCCTTTCCTTGGCTTTCCTTCCAATTCAGCCTCCCCCCCATCAATTCAACGACAACTAGAAAAATGCTGATGTCTGGTGGGAGAAGGCAGTGCCACCCTGCTAACTCGCAGTTTGTGTACTGAGAGTCATGCTGGAGAGAGATGGTGCAGACTGGCGTGACTTGCCTACATGAGACCAAACTGCCAATGGGTGTCCCTGGGGCTGGCTGGAGACCCTGGCTGGTCTCGGTGCAGAACCTGTTTGGGAGCCTGTAAGGTGGCCTCTGGTTAGACATGGCTTCGGGTGCCGGGTGGTTTGTCGCTGTCAGTGTGTAAATGAAGGTGCATCCTCCAGCTGAAGCCATGCCAAGGGGGTTGACTTGAGTCATGTGCCGTCTTCTGCACAGCACGGAGGAGTTCCACAGCTTGGGGAAACTGCTGTCCAGCCCCTCCTGTGCAGCAGCCCTGCAGAGAGAGCACATCTTGGCTTGGGGCATGCATCACCCAACAGGCCACACATGTACTTACAGAGGTGTCCCAGGGACTGCAGAGGAGTAAACCGCCCACTTTGCTTTCACAGGGAATGCTCCAGCCAGGGAGAGCAGAGAAACGTTGAGGACTAAAGTGCTCCTTCTCTCCTTCTCTTTCAGGCTGGATGACTGCAATCTCTCCAGCAGTAACTGTGAGGATCTTTCCTCCATCATCAATACGAATCCGTCCCTCACGGAGCTGAAGCTGAACAACAATGAACTGGGAGACGCGGGCGTTGAACACCTGTGTAAAGGGCTGCTGATGCCAAGCTGTAGCCTACAGAAGTTATGGTAAAGCCCCGTTGATGCCTTGTTCCCACATGTTTGCAGTCTGCTGCAGGTGAAGTCATGAGGTAGCCTAGTGTGCGATAGCCACACCAATGCATCTTGGCAATTACCTGGGTCAGAGGGTTGGAAAACCCCAGAAGTTTTTATCTAAGTGGTATACTTATTGGAAGACACCAGATTATCAGTCTGTCTTCCTTTGTCTTCCAGCACCGAGGGAAGGACAAGTAGGGTTTTCCCAGCCAAGCAAAGGCTTTCTGGAGACTTTCTTTAGAAGAGGTAGCAGATCTTCCCCCGCCCTAGGGAGCTGGATTTTCTGTTTAGGCTGGTTTAAACAAAAGGATGACCACAGTGGGCCCCACTCTGCTATTAGCACATACCTGACATTTTCAGCAATGCATTTTTCAGAGGGTTCTTCTGCCAGTCATAAGCACTATGTTCAGCGCCTGGTCCAGTTTGCTCACTCCATTCTCTAGCAGCCAAGCAAAAGGGTGTTCTCATGAGCCTTGGCGTTTCAAGAGCCGTTAGTCTTTCTGCACTCTACCAGATGGGCTCTGCCTCAAGCCTTGTCTTCTCAGTTGGGCAGGGCCATCTTGGTTCAAGACAGCATGTTTTGCAGAGGCACCAGCACCACATTATAGCATTAGTGGGCTTCCCTCGGCAACTATGGTGCAAGAGCTTTAGTCAAAGCCAGTGGCTGCTGCCCCTGCTCCTCCATTACCCTCAAAGAGATGCTACCTTCTCTGTCCAGCATATCTTCTGCAGGGTACTGGAGTCCTCCAGCTCCTGAGGTGGGTCTAGGATCTTTATGACACTACCTTGTAAAAATAATTTGCCTTTTAGATCAGATATGCCTGCTTCAAAGTCCCTCTGCCCCCTGCAATGAGGACTCGCTGACAGATAGAGGGAAAGTTGACTCTGAAGCTAATCAAACAGCGACTCTCTGATGGGCCTTCAAGAAATAACTATGATACTCTGTACTGGAAGACTTAACACAAGTAATTTTTCAGAGAGTTTGTCCTAAGCTTCAAACTTCTCCAAATGCTGAAGTAACAGCCTGGATTAGGCTGTTTCAGTTCTGTAGAAACATAATTGTCTGGTTTTTGGGGTTCTGGTAAGGTGCCTGAGGGAATAAAAGAGCAACCAAACCCAAGTCTAACTTAGTATCACCAAGTACAACACCTTTCCCTTGCCAGAAAGTCTAGTCTGATCACTCTAGACACCCCATAGCAATACCAGCATGGTTCCTACACTACTTCTCCCAGCCTGAGTACTGAAGGATCAGCTTCATAGATCCTTCTTGTAGTACACCATTAAACTTTTAAATGATACCCAGGGATTTAAGCCAAGTTGGACGAGAGTTTTTTTACTTTTAGCTACTCTGGATCACATTTCCAGAGGGGGCAATAAATTGTAAGATGCCATTGCCTTATCTCTGGGATGAGCCTCATGAAGATTTGAACACTTATAGAATGTTTTGGGTTGGAAGGGACCCCTATAGGTCACCCAGTCCAACCCCCCTGCAGGAGCAGGGACACCTTTAACCAGATCAGGCTGCTCACAGCCCCATCCAACCTGGCCTGGAATGTTCCCAGGGATGGGGCCTCCACCACCTCTCTGGGCAACCTGTTCCAGTGTTTCACCACCCTCATTGGAAAGAATTTCTTCCTTAGATCCAGTCTAAACCTACCCTGCTTCAGTTTAAAACCATCCCCCCTTGTCCTGTCACAGCTGGCCCTACTAAAAAGATTTTCCCCATTTTTCCTATGGGCCCCCTTTAAGCACTGAACGGCCACAATCAGCTCTGCCCGCAGCCTCCTCTTCTCCAGGCTGAACACCCCCAACTCCCTCAGCCTGTCCTCACAGGAGAGGGGCTCCAGCTCTCGAATCATTTTGGTCGCCCTCCTCTGGCCCTGCTCCAACAGTTCCATGTCCTTCTTGTGCTGAGGGCTCCAGAGCAGGACGCAGGGCTCCAACTTGAATCCTTTGTGTGCTATAAAGCAGTTGCGGTGCTACTTAATGTAGGGTGGAGCCTTCTTCTGCTGGAGGTGTTATGTGAGTGATTGCACTGAAGAAAGCATGGGAGTGATTGTTTGTGCTGCAGGTATAACACCAGCTGATAAAATACTTTGGCACACCTGTAAAACAGCAGTACTAACCTGGGCATACTGGTAATGCACTGTCAGTGCCACAGTGTCCTTCCCAAGCTCAAACCTCTGCAGATGCACCTCTGTGAGAACAGCCTCCGTAATTCCGGGGGTGCCTTTCCCTCACCCTGGTTGCCTCTCTCCTTCAGGCTGCAAAACTGCAATCTGACAAGTGCCAGCTGTGAGACTCTTCGCTCCGTCCTCAGCGCACAGCCGTCCCTGACAGAGCTGCACGTGGGTGATAACAAACTGGGAACTGCTGGAGTGAAGGTGCTCTGTCAAGGGATGATGAACCCCAACTGTAAGCTGCAGAAGCTGCAGTAAGTAGTTACTGGGCTTTTTTGGTCATCACATGGGTCACGCTTGTCTTTCCCTTGAGACAAGCAGGAGTTTTGTTGCCAGATGTGGATTTCTTCCTATTTTATCTGAAATTGTGTGATGCTTATTCGTGGTGGTAGGTCTTGTGGGTTTGTAAGAGCTGGGTGTCTTATTCCCACAGGCTTTGTTTAGCCCTCCTGGCAGCAGTGGCTGTTAACGCAGGACCTCTCAGATGCCCAGGGAAAGTCTGATTCTGCTGCACGTGGTCCTTGTTTCAGCTGAGTGGGACCCAGGTCTATTTGCAGCCCCCAGCCCCTCTTGGGAAGGCTCAGCGGCGAGGCTGTGCGATGTGTGGCAATGCAAAACTCAGTTCTGTGTTCCAAGGCAGTCTGGGCATTGGTTTTAATGGAGGACTAGTGTAAAAATGGGGTGGGTAATTAGGCTTGTTAGGGTCCTCTGAGGTCTAGTTTAATCATAGAATGGTTTGGGTTGGAAGGGACCCCTAGAGGTCACCCAGCCCAACCTCCCTGCAGGCAAGGACACTGCTAACCAGATCAGGTTGCTCACAGCCCCGTCCAACCTGGCCTGGAATGTTCCCAGGGATGGGGCCTCCACCACCTCTCTGGCAACCCCTGCCAGGGTTTCACCACCCTCAGTGTAAAGAATTTCTTCCTTATATCCAGTCTAAACCTACCCTGGTTTAGTTTAAAGCCATTACCCCTTGTCCTGTCACAGCTGGCCCTACTAAAAAGATTGTCCCCATCTTTCCTATGGGCCCCCTTTAAGCACTGAACAGCTGCCATCAGGTCTGCCCGCAGCCTTCTCTTCTCCAGGCTGAAGAGAATGAATGCCTCCTGCAATGAGCAGAGAGACGCTGTTAAAAAGTCTTATGGTTATCTCTATTTTCCTGGGTTGCCTGGTCTCAGCCCATGTTGGCATGTTTTCTGCCCTGGCTAACACCCACTTTGCCCAGCTGATGCCTTGTGGGTAGCGGGACATGGAGAAGACTGTTTTTTTTCCCCCTGGACTTCTTTTCTTCTTGCAGGCTGGAGTATTGCGAACTCACAGCTGATATTGTGGAAGCTCTCAATGCCGCTCTGCAAAGCAAGCCCACCCTGAAGGAGCTCAGCCTGAGTAACAACACGTTGGGAGATACAGCTGTGAAGCAGCTGTGCCAGGGACTGGTGGAGGCAAGCTGCAACCTAGAACTACTACAGTAAGGAAGAGCTGGTCATCTCTAACTGCAGCTAGTCCTGCTGCTAGTCATACCACCCATAAGACAGGAAAAATTGTCAGGAATGCTTGAAATTTAGGCCAGCTTTTTTGCTGGCTCAGATTTCTGTAACTGGAAACTGCAAGCAAATGTCTGTGGCTTTCAGTTTTGGGTTTTTTTGATCGTTTTTTTTTAGCACGTGATTCTGAGCTCTCTCTCTTGCTTGTTGATACAGTGTGAGCATGTACCCCAGGTTAAACCTGCAATTACAAGGGGTGACTGCTTGCCAGTATCTGAGAGCAGAAGAGCAATCGCCCTCAGGGGCTCCAGTTCTTATCCCGAATTACCAGCCAGCTGAGTATATTTATTCAGATCCCTTTTTTGCCTCAAAACTGGATTTGGACTCATATCTGGGGTAAAGCCCCTGAAAGGGTTTAGGGGAGAAGCACAATTCGTTTTATCTTACCCCTGTGCTTCAGCAGGGGTTGGCTGCCAAGGACTCACTGTGTGATACAGCCAAAAGTTCCTCTTAAATAGGACAGTCGATACAGAGGAGTTTGGCAAAAAAAACAATCCTGGCATTAATGGATATGAATGGCTGGGTGAGAGTAAAAGTGCCCTGCAGCCTTGTGGAGTGCAGGAGCGGTGCTGAACCCAGTGCCCACCCTAGGATACCTGTATCACCTCTGGGCCTTGCAGGGTCTAACAGTGCCCAGCGGAGCTGCACTGGTTTGCAGCAAGGAACCAGCCCGAAGCCCCTTCTCAGTCTGAGCTGGGGGTGGTGGGCGTGTATCTAACACAGCCGGTCTGGAGCAGCAACTCCAACTGTTCTTTTTCCTGCAGCTTGGAGAACTGTGGCATAACCAGCGATAGCTGCCGGGAGATCAGCGCTGTTCTCAGTAACAAGTCATCACTGATAGATCTCTCCGTGGGGGATAACAAGATTGGGGACTCCGGTCTGGCTCTGCTGTGCCAAGGACTGATGCATCCTAACTGCAAAATCCAGAAGCTATGGTAAGGGTAGGCAGAAGTTGCTTAAATCCCTCTTGCAGCCTCTGAGCTATCTGTGTTGTGCTGCTGGTTTGCTCCCAAGCAGAAAGTTTCTCAGTTACATCCCCTAGTGAAACGAGAGTGTCTCTATTGGAAATCAGTTACTTCTCAAAACTGGATGGAGGACCCCATGAACAAGCAGGACCACCCTGAAACCGCTTGGATCAAATTCTGGGGAGAGGGTGAATGGAAATTTGTGATGATGTTGTTTTGGCTTCCTATTATCTGTCTACCAGAATTGCATGTTCCTATTTCTTTTTTGTGTTGGAAACAGAGCTTTTGGTCCAGCAGACAGAAAGTAAGGAGGAAGCTGTGTGGTATGATGCGTGAATGGGTTTTGTAAAGGGTAGAAGAAAATGAGGTGATGCAACCAGAAATTCAGAATGCTTAAAAAAAAGGACTATTTCTTCTCATCTAAGTCATTCTTAGGGGGAAAGTATTATTTTGTTTTCCCTGCAGGTTATGGGACTGTGATCTCACAAGTGCTAGCTGTAAAGATCTCTCCAGACTCATCAGTACAAAAGAGACCCTCACAGAGATCAGTCTGATAGACAACAACCTGAGAGACTCTGGGATGGAAATGCTGTGTCAGGCACTCAAGGATCCCAAATCGAAACTTCAGGAGCTATGGTGAGCTGCTCTCAAGTTTGACACTGACTTCTTTGGAAACCTCACTGAAGAAAGATATGGGTGAAGTAATGCCCACCAGATAGATCCTTAGTTAGGATGGTTCCACGAACAACTCCTGCCAGTTGTTACCTAAAGGATTTAGGCTTACAGAGCTAAAGGGGTTTGTATTTCTAAACTCGTAGGCACTTTGAAGATCTGTCCCAGTCATCCTGTTACCAGCAACAGGAGACCAAGCACCTTGCAGAGCTTCTGTCTAATATATTTTATCATGCAACAAATGGCAGCTAAGAGACTTGAAGTTTGAAAGGCCTCACGTAATAGCAAAATGAGTGCTGGGATCAGATATCTCAGGTTCTCCACTGGATCCAAGCTCTCTCATTGATGAGCCAAAAGAGGGCTCTAATGACATAAACCCTTCTCAGCATCCTCTCTGCTGACGGCGTTACCTTTTAGGCTGGGATGGTCTGGTATCATGTGGCCAAGGAGAGGAAAATTGTTTTTTCACATAGAACTTGAACAAGCAGCACTTGAACTTTCCTGCATTGCAAGTTCAGCTCCTGCCCCCAGCTGCAATCTTCACCTGCCGTGCTGGCCTGGGGGTTGGTGAGGTGGCTCAGGAGTGCACAGTGGAGCTGAGAGGGGCTGTGAGAGCCGTACGCCTTGTCTCTGATCGTTCCTCTGCTTTACAGGCAGGTGCCTTTCCTAGGTGCACGCTCAGAGACAGGCAGGCATCCCAATTAGAAAGAGTAGGAGAGGTGCTTCTTAGAAAGGATTGAGCAGACGGGCGGTTGAGAGGAGTACAGTGATTGTGGGAAGGCTTTGGTTCCTCTGTCTGGGCTCCTGTGAAGCAAATGTGAAGAAGTGAATGGTGCCTGATGCTCTCTAGGTCCCCCATCTAGATCTCACGCCGCTTTTGCCTTGCAGGGTTAGGGAGTGTGGGCTCACGACTGCTTGCTGCAAGGCCGTCAGCTCTGCTATCAGCATGAACAAGCACTTGAAAGTACTGCACATGGGCGAGAACAAGTTGGGAGATACAGGTGTTGAAGTCATGTGTGAAGGGCTGCTGCACCCCAGCTGCAACATCCAGTCCCTATGGTAAGATGCACCCTCAGAATTTGTCTTCTCTCTTGCTGTGTTACCCTTCCAAGAACGGCGTGCAGAGGGAGGAAGATAGCAGTAGATGGTAGCATGGTGGGTTTTTGCTCAAGTGAAACAATTCACTCCACAAACTGATGTTTAACTAGGCCACTAGCAAGTGCTTCCAGGTATCCTGTTGCTCCTGGTCTCTTGCAAGTACAGACGGTCACCCATGCGACGGTGCATTCGTAGCCATCTGTAGGTGCTCTCCCAGTTGCAGAACTGTGAGTTCATGGTGCAGTGTACCTTCAGAATCTAAAGCAAAGTGTGGGGAGGCTGGAGGGGTCTTTGCTTTGTTCTGTGACCTTCTGCCCTTCTCTGAACTCCCCCACAGGGCCTCTCTCAGGTGGGACACAGAGATGGAGGAACTGCTGGTCCAGGGCTGGTGCATTAATTCCCATGCCCACCAGTTGCAGTGCAAAGCCTGCCTGAATTCACCAGTTGCCTCCTGCTTTCCATAATCTCTGTGGGTACCAGCACAAGTACTGGTCCAGCCTCACCAGTAGGAGCAGGAGGCCAGCTGGAGCATCCCCTCTAGCCCTGTGGTGGGACTCGCCTCCCCCATCTGCTTGGGGGCAGGGCACCAAGCTCTGAACTGGTGTGGCTGTGGCCTGGGTGATGCCTGGGGCACCGTGCTTGTCTCCTCCATGCCATTTAACAGAAGCCAGAGCTGTGCTTCAGTGCCTGAGACTTGCAATGGATTAGCTGAGCAGATGAGTCGTGGGAGACATCAGCAAGAGTTGAAGCCCAGAAAGATGTTTGCTGACCAGTTAAAGCTACTTGATTCTCAGCTGAGAGGCCTCGGTTGCCCTTTTTAGAGAAACGATTGCAGTCTCAAGTAATAAACTTTAGAGGTGATTTATGATCAGTTTAAACCAAAGAGGGGATTATCCATGATGTTAAAGTTGAAAATATCTTCTTAGGGTTCCTTCTCCCCCTGTAGCCACGCACTGTTAAGCTTTAGGAAGGGCTTTTAGGTGTTCAGCAGTCACCATGGGGGTGGCTGTCTTTATGGGAAGACCATGGACCAGCCTGTGCTGACGTTTTGGAGATGCCAGCCCAATGAGGACCTGTGGTCTCTGCTGGGGATGTCCGTGCCTGTTGCCTGAGCGTGGGCTGGTTTCTGGAACCATCGCTCGCTGCACTGGCCTCTCCCTCCTCTCCCTGCAGGCTGGGTAACTGCGATCTCACGGCAGCCTGCTGTGCAACCCTCGCCACCCTCATGGCTACCAAGCAGTGCCTTACCGAGCTGGACCTGAGCTACAACTCTCTGGGAGATGGAGGCATCAGGAAGATCTGCGAAGCCTTGAGGAATCCCAGCTGCAATGTGCAGCAGTTAATGTGAGAGATGTTTGCAGTCCTGCCTGTGTTCCCCCTGGCGGGTGGTGAGCCCCAGCGAGCTGGGGGGGCTGCGGGGAGGGGGATGTGAGCACTGGCTTTCTGGGAATTGCACCTGAGGGCAGCTGGGGGTCAAACACCACCTGCATGTTGCAAAACACTCCTTGTCCCTTCCAAGTGATGTGACCGCAGTGCCTTGATCTACGTGGGTCCATAGGGCCCAAGAACAACAGGAAGGTGGTGCTGGGGAGGGGGTGATAGGGTCCTATGTCGTAAGGCACGATTCTGGCTGCTGGGCCAGACTCTCCAACCTGGATGGGGGCCCTTCCTGTTACTGATCTTCCCATACCGGCCATTTGTGCTTTTTACTCTTTGCTTAACGGGAGGACGCTCACTGAACTAGCTTGCCTTTTTGTTTGGGTGTAGTTTGTATGACATTTTCTGGAGTTCTGAAGTGGATGATGAACTGAGAGCCCTGGAAGAGTCCAAGCCTCAAGTGAAGATCATTTCATGAGTGGTGACTGCCTGCAGAGCAACGTCAAAGCAACGTCCTCTTCTTAATCTGAACTTTTTCATACATAAAACTAATTAACTTAATAGAGAATTTGCTTGTACCAAAAACGTTTGTGGATTCCCTGAGCGGGTGTCCGGGGAGCTGATCAACCTTCTGTGCATCTCTGGATGTACTAACTCCAAAGCTTGTGGAAGTGGTGTACATTTTCACTGCAGCGTTACTATCCTTGAAATAAACAGTTACTGGGCAGCTTCTAGAAGTGGGGTCTCTACCCTTTAGGAGCTCTTTAATCCTATAATCCCTTCTAATGCATTAGTCAGGCTTTAAAGAGAGCTCCTTTCCAAAGGCAGGAGGAGAGCTGCCTACTCTATTATTACTGGGTTGGTGCTTTTACCAGACCTCTGGCAAAGGCGCTCCAAAAAAACAAATGTTTTTTAATCTAAAATGGAGCTCTCCCCTGCTTTTCCCTAGAAGAGTTCTTGGAAAAGCAGTGGTGGCCGAGGCACTAGAGGAGAAGGAAATGAGCAGCTGTTCAGCTGCACAACTTCAAAATTGGTGTCCCTTGAAAAGCGACCTTCCTACAAACAAAAGATGCTGTCTGCATTTCTGCTAGTAGAAGAAATGATTAAATGGTTTTGATATGTTTGCTCTGGCAAGAGTGGTTCTACGGGAACTTTATTAAAGTCTGTTTGCAAATAATTAAATGCTTCATTTTTCTACTTATGAGAAGAAAAATAAGATATACCTGTATATTCTTTAAGACAAATCCATCATTTCTGAACTACAGCGCCTTGTTTTACATGTTTGCTTTTGGTAAGCTGTAACTGAAGCATGTCAGGACAAGATCTTAGTTAAAGCCTCAGGTAGACAGCAAGTCTAGAAGATGTTCCCCTGGTTTCAGGAGACACGGACTGGGTTTTCTTGCTGAGTCAAGAGTTTTAATAAACCTTTGTTCCAAAGGAAAATGCAGCTGTTGCGCACCTAAAAAGACCGAAACAAGCTTTAAAAACGTAGAAGACAAACCTGCCATCGCCCTGGGGTGGCCTTGCAGGAGGAATGCCAGAAAAATCCCATTCCCCAACATCTCTCTTCCTAGAGCAGTCACTTGGTGTTCCGTTCTCTTCCAAACCCTGCCTGAGCACCCAAGTTAAAGGCGTCCTCCGCGCTTTGGCTGGCGATGCTCACAGTTCATCCCATACAGGCTTTTCTTTCACTTAGGGAAAGCTTTGATCTAAGTGTAGTTTCTACTGTAGCCTTCACAAGTCTCAAACGGTGCCCGAGAAGTAGCTTACTTGTGTCTTCAGGCAGGTGTGAAGGACAGGATTTGGTTTTTCCTCAACACATGTCTCTCTTCAGGCTACCCAAAATGCTAAAAACCCGCTCCTTTTTGCTTCGGGAGCTATTTGGTCTCTTTTGAGGCAGAAGCAGTTCTTGTGTTTAGAAACCTACCCATCCTGAGGGCTCTTCAGTAGGCTTTTCATGTTCATGGTCTCTCCTGGATTTGGCATGCACGGGCACATTTCAAGCTGGGGGGGGGAAGATAGGGCTTGACGAGGAGCGAGAGCACATGTAGGGGGAGCCACAAAAATCAGGCATCTGGCTGGGTGTAAAGACAGCACTCCCAGAAAATTAAGGAAATATTAGAAGTGGGTTTCTGAGGGTACCTGGTGTGGTGGATAGAAGAGGACGTCTGAGAGGGAGGTGGAGGTGCTCTTGGGCTGCTCCCAAAGCAGGCTGTGGTTAGGCAGGGTTTGGAAGTGAACGGAACACCCAAGTGGCTGCTGCGGTGGGTTTGCATTCCCTGCAAAAATGCAAGCAGGGGTTGGAAAGGTCCCTGTAGCACATGCTGCTTGTCCCCTTACAAGCTTCAGCAAGAGACATTTTGCCATCTCAACGAGGATGGAGCATCTCAGGCCAGGCCAGCCCTGCAGAGCTCTGCAGGTCCCCCCAGGGTGGGGAGGAACCTGTGCACCCATGTGCTCTGCTTTCGGACAGCGTGAAGTCTTGCGCTCGGCTCTACAAACCAAGTGTAAAATCCCGGGTTTCAGGAGCAAGCCACTGTAGCAAGAGACACTTGTGCTCATAAGCAAGACTCAAGCAAGGATTTGTATTCCTAAAAACTCACCTGGTTTTATTCATCTGTTAGGTCCAACTCACATCCGTGACAGACCTTGTCACATCCGTAAACTCGGGAGAGTTGAAAGACAGAGAGAAATTTGCTCCTGCGTGTTGGACACGTGGGTCTTCACCATTTTAAGCTAGAAGGAGGAGGAAGTCATTGAGTCACAAACCTGTCATGTGGACGGGAGTCAAAGCCTTGCTCATACCAAGCTCACAGCTGGAGCACGCAGCAGCTCCTGGGATGTCGCAGGCACGTTCTGGTTCTCAGCAAATGGTTGGACCCGCTGTACCAGCGGTTTGCAAATACTGACTTTCTGTGAGCAAGTGTTGGGGTTTACCTGGTATAAGGAAGCTTAAAGATCGACTTATGCTGCCAAAATAGAAGGTTAAGAAATCCAGGTATGACTTTCAGTTTTAAGCAAATTCTAGAGGCTTAAAAAACATGCCCCTTGAGATCAAATAGCAGAGGACTTAAATCCAGAGCGAGCAGGTTTAGTATTTCAGATCCCGGTAGCAGCAAGGGTGGTTTAGTGTCTGTTAGAACTTCAGGTTTCCGCTAGTAGTTCAGGATTCTGCAATAACCTTACTTTTTCACTCCTCAGAGCACATGATCTCGAGCAGGGAGGTTACCGTGTTGCGCTTAACTTTGCCAGGAGCCCTTAAGCAAACATCACTGGCCTTGCAAACGGGTTATACCCCAACTGAAGCTGCTGCTTGCTTTGGAAGCGCGTCACGCCGCGGCGGTCCTGGCATCCCTGGCTGCTCTCTCGCTGCCCAGGCTTTTCGGGAAGGAGTTCCAGCGCAGTGAGGCCCCAGGCCCCAGCTCCAAATAATACGGATGCTAACAGCAATTTCGGTGCTCCTGTTGAATCTGAAAGGGGAAATCAAGCCTACCCTGTTTAAAGAGTTAACCCCAGTGCTCCCCCCTTCCTTGAAAACAACGCTTGCAGCCGGAGTCACTCCCAGTCCTTTACTGAAGTAGCCTGAAAGGGAGCTACTCCTTGCTTCAATTCCCCTTTTGCACAGAAAATTAGGATTTTTCATTACCATTTCCAACATATCTCTTCCTTTCTGTGTGCTCGGTCACCCCTTCACCGCTAGCACCTCCTTTTTGTTTCATCTCTTTTACCAATGGGGAAAATACACACTGACAAAAAAAAAAAACCCCGAACTAAAGGGGAAAGCACCTCTCCCCATAAAGCAAGAAGGGTTTTGACCTACTGCACCCCTTCCCCTGCCCACAGCTGCAAACGAACCACAGGCCAGGCATTTCTCCTCCTGGGCCACAGCATCACAGCCCCCCCCCCCCCCCGCCCCCTTCCTCGCTTCTCCCACTTGTCTGGCACCCGCTCCAGAAATGCCAGCCAGCCAAACGCCTTCCCAGGCTGGCAAGACTGACAAATTGACGGCTTTGTGGATATGTGAAGTTAGGCTTGCTTCCCTGGGCTAAAGCCGGCGGTACCCACGGCAGGAGGAAATGCAGCCCCCGGCAAGGAGGAAGAAAGGCGCTGGGGTCAGATGCCGGCACGGATGATAAGCCTTTCCAAGCCGGAGGGCAAATCAGTGGCACATGGGATTCGGGACCACATAGCTGGGGGGATGGAAACTTTAACCGGCCAATATTGTGTCATGGCCTATCTCATTTGCAATTAACGGCAGTTATGCCATGGGAGAGGTGAATTGTTGGCAATTCCTCAAGCCCGTGAAGATGTTCCAGAGCAGACGCTCAACAAAAGCCCAGAGACGGGCTGCCCTGCCATCAGGCTGGCACACAGCACCCACAATATCCACCAGAGGGAAATAAAGCACCAGCACAGCTGCTGTTTGCACAGGCACCCTACAAGCAAATCTTCCAGCGCTGCTGGCTGTTTCCCACCTCACCGGTAAGGACCGCATCCCAACAACCACAACGTGTCCTCGGGACAGCGCACGCACCCAAAGTATCCTGCAAAGCTAGCGCTTCCCACCCTAAATTACTTCTTTACACCCTAAGTGTTGGTTTTGTCTTGTTTCACACTTTAGATGCTTAGACTAGATATAAGGAAGAAATTCTTTACCATGAGGGTGGTGAAACCCTGGCAGGGGTTGCCCAGAGAGGTGGTGGAGGCCCCATCCCTGGGAACATTCCAGGCCAGGTTGGACGGGGCTGTGAGCAACCTGATCTGGTTAGCAGTGTCCCTGCCTGCAGGGAGGTTGGGCTGGGTGACTTCTAGGGGTCCCTTCCAACCCAAAACATTCTATAATTCTATGATTCTATGATTAGTTCAGTCCCTGCTTATGCTTTGCAGATGATTGAAGCACCTCTGCTCCTGGGTGCATTAATACCCCCCAGGCCTTGCTGTCATTGCCTAGGAAACACCGCCTGCTGCCGTGACTTCCAGGCACCGCTTTGCTAATTGAGCACCTTGGAGCTGGGTTGGATGCATCAGCTCCTCTCTAATGCACGGTAACCGCGAATCGAGTAAGGAAGGCTGCACTTAGAGATAATTAGAATATAAAGCACCAAAGAGCTCTCTCTGTAGCACCTCCTACAACGAGGGAAATAAAAGACTGGTTTGTTCAGCCCCGACTGCAGTTGCTTTCTTCGCAGCAGGCGCCCAGGGGATCTGTTCCCCGTTCCGTGCCACAGCATGCAAAGCAAATCGGAATTAGACATGCTGCATGGCACGCAGCCATGCCTCCTGGCTCCGGCGGGACCAAAGATAGCTGTAATCCCAACAAGGTGGGTTACAGGCAGCTCATGGATGCTGTGGGGAAGAAATACAGCTGGATTTGGGTGGCTTAAGAGAGAGCAAGCAGAGCTCCCGAGGCTGGGGAGCCAGAATGGGACTGATCCGAGGCTTCACAGGGAAAATCATCAAAGCCTGGGTGGGTTAAGGAGTGAAAACCAGATGATGGAGGAAGGAAAGTGCTGGAGGATAGTATTTTACCTCCTTTCTCACCTCCTTCCGCAGCTCTTGGCCCTGTAATCTCCATGTAACTTAGCACCATCTTCTGAAAGAGAGAACCACTCCTGCTTTTCAGGTGGCTCGTTGCCACTAAGTGTTTAAAGCATCTTTAGGCTCCTGAGTTTTATGCCTGGCAGCCCTGGAAGGGTATGGGATGGCATTGGCACAGCTGAGCCTACGGATCTAGCTCCAGTAGTGTGTGCAAAGACTTCCCATTCACCGCTGGCATCCAGCTGCAACAGCCCCAACATCCACAGGACATACTTGTCAAAAAACAGAGATCCTATTGCTTTGGATAGAGAAAGAAGAGTTAAACCAACTGCCTGGGAAAAGCAGATGGAAAGTGCGTACTCTTAGCCTGCTCATTTATCCTGTGTTTTTTATGGGCTTGCAGAGCTGGGAGGACTTCACATACCAATATGGACTGGTTTCGCATGAGCAGCAAGGGCTTATAAATGCTCTCCTACAAGCACCTAGAAGCTCAGCCTTTCTCCTTCATGTCCTGCCTGGTGCCTGCTGCGCCTCTCCTGGGAGCTGCAAGGAAGCTTGGTGTGGGGCAGCTCTCACTGTGACCCTGATGGCCAGATTTTCCAGGTGGGCATGCAAAACACCAGCCCTCCGCAGTTTCGCTGGAGTTAATTAAGCAGCTCTGAGCTGCCTTTGTCAATATTGGCTGATGTCTGGCCGAGCAGGACGGTAGCTTGTTTTTCTAGTACAGACAACCAATCTCTTCCCATGTCAGCGGCAGCGTGGCTGGCGTATGCTCTCAGAGGGTTCCCAAGGACCCACTTTTACACCGTTGTCCTGGTTTCGGCTGGGACAGAGTTAATTTTCTCCCTAGTAGCTGGCGTAGTGCTGTGTTTTAGATTTAGTAGGAGAAGAATGTTGATAACACACTGATGGTTTAAATGTTGCTGAGCAGGGCTTACACCAGTCAAGGACTTGTTCAGCTTCCCATGCTCTCCCGGGTGCACAAGAAGCTGGGAGGGGACATGGCTGGGACAGCTGACCCCAACTGGCCCAAGGGCTATTCCATACCATCTAATGTCATTCCATACCATATGATGTCATGCTCAGCATATAAATCTGAGGGAAGAGGAAGGAAGGGGGGGACGTTTGGAGTGATGACGTTTGTCTTCCCAAGTCACCATTACACATGATGGAGCCCTGCTGTCCTGGGGATGGCTGAGCACTCGCCTGCCCATGGGAAGTGGTGACTGAATTCCTTGTGTTGCTTTGCTTGCGTGCGTGGCCCTTGCTTTTTTATTAAACTGTCTTCATCTCAGTCCAGAAGTTTTCTCACTTTTACTCTTCTAATTCTCTCTCCCACCCCACCAGGGGGCGGTGAGCAAGTGGCTGCACAGTGCTCAGTTGCCAGCTGGGGTTAAACCACGACAACCATTTCTGAAGGCACAATTTTTGTCTTAAGTTACCCAGTGTTGAGTTAGGCACCCAGGAGGAACCAGGAAGGGGATCCCCTTGGTTTTACAGGGAAACACAGTGATGTTATTTACACTGAGGGTGATGAAACCCTGGCAGGGGTTGCCCAGAGAGGTGGTGGAGGCCCCATCCCTGGGAACATTCCAGGCCAGGTTGGACGGGGCTGTGAGCAACCTGATGTGGTTAGCGGTGTCCCTGCTCACTGCAGGGGGGTTGGGTTGGGTGACCTCTAGGGGTCCCTTCCCACCCAAAACATTCTATGTCCCCAGCCTGCAGGGCCCTGGCAGGGCTGTTGGTGCGCTAGTGGAGTAGCCAAGCTCCTCCTAGGATTGCCTCTCATGGAGCTGCAGCACTTTTGGAGGGGGACTTTGGAAAAGAGAAGAAGGTTGAGATGTCCTCTGTTACTGGCAGAGTTGGGAACGTAGGTGTGCGGGGGCGCCTGGTCTGCTGTAGGCTGTCATTCGTAGGCGGGGGAAGAGGCGACAGCCTGGTTTAGGTGATGGGGCCATGGGGAGGACAGGGAGAGGCACGTGCGGTGTCAAGCCTGTCCTGCCCCTGTTGTGTGACAGCAGAGAAGTTGCTCACACTGGTGTGGTCGGGCTCGCTTAGCAGTGCTGGGGCAGCGGCTGTTTTATAGCAGAGCTATTGCAAGGAGAAGCCTGTGCCCACCAGTCATAGAATCATAGAATCGCTTTGGTTGGAAAAGACCTTTAAGATCATCAAGTCCAAGCGTTAACCTAACCCTGCCATCCCACCACTAAACCCTGTCCCTAAGAGGGGGAATGGAGGGGAAAATGCCAAATTTGGCCAGTTTTGTGAACTGAATGACAACGGAGTTTCTCACCTGTGGGGCAGGTTTGGGTTACAGCACCAGGACAAGGGGCAATGGGCACAAACTGAAGCAGAAGAGGTTCCAGGTGAATGTGAGGAAGAACTTCTTGACTTTGAGGGTGACTGAGCCCTGGCACAGGCTGCCCAGGGGGGCTGTGGAGTCTCCTTCTCTGGAGATATTCAAAGCCCGCCTGGACGATGTCCTGTGCCCCCTGCTCTGGGTGAGCCTGCTTTAGCAGGGGGGTTGGACTGGGTGATCTCCCGAGGTCCCTTCCAACCCTTGTCATTCTGGGATTTTGTGATTCTGTGATACCTGGGCAGTGCTCTGTGGGGTAGCTTGCACCTTTTCTGCACACACTGCCGGGCATGGGGCTCCCACTGGATTCACCCTCCCCACCCCGGCTCCAGCAGCTCAGCAACCCTAACTCAAGCTGAGTTTCTCTTACCCTCTCTCAAAAGAAGCCTGCAAATGTTTCTCAGAGCCTTATCTCCAAGGGCAGCAATCCAACACTTTTTTTTTTTTTTTTTTTTAGTTAAGCAAGACTGACAGCTGGAAAAATGCATTTAAGTGAGCATTAAGAGGGATTAATAAGAAGAGTCCTGGAATGAGTTCAGCTGGTGCCATCTGCAATGTGCCCTGCATGTGCACAGGGTTCGTGCTACATGAACAGCTGTGGATGGGAAGCAAAGCCCTCCAGCCCCAGGGTGTGAAATATTTGGAGAGAGCAGCTAGTCCAGAAGCCCAGTCCTGGCGGCTCAGAGACCAGCTAGCCAGTGGGACATATGCCAGAGCATATAGTACCTTAATAGTACACTTATATATATGCTTAATAGTACCAGTATAATACTTAATAGTACTAGAATAAATCTCTGCTTGTAAATTAAAAAAAATAAACCCAAACAACACAGTGGTTCTGTGTTTGTACCACTGTTTAGCAGTCCAGCAACCGCCTGGAGCCTGGGCAGCAGAAAGCCTTCAAGGACACAGAGCAATGTCATTTCTTCTGGATTTCCCCATCCAACATATCCTCCCTAGGCAACTCCCTCTGGGACAGGGAGATCTCGGGCTCTAACTGCATTCTGATCTTCCCAGCATCCTTTTTGACAGTGTTGCTCCAAGATTAGTCCAAAATTCACCTTCTAATTTCACATGGGCTGCCGAGGAAGCCCATTAGTGATGGCTTTGGCTCCCTTCTGGTCAGGGCCAGACTTCATTCAGCTCCTGTTACAATATTGTATAAAATCAGGTCATCTTTCCTATCAGCACAACTCCCAGTTTTTAAAATCAAGGAGAAAGGCTAATCGGGAATGAAATGGGAAAACACGCTCTCCAGAAGACAACATCAAAACAGAGAAAAATTATTTTCCTGAAGCATTTGGATAATGGAAAATGTTTCAAAAGCCTTTCCATGCCTAAGGAGTTTCTAAAACACAGAACAAAATAAAATCTAGTTGACCAGATGCCAAATTCAGACTATCTAGTAGTCTGCCCAAATCTCCACCAATTGTAAAATACCTTTTGTAAAAAAAACATTTTACTCTGTAGAAACACTTGGTGCTCACCATCACACAGCTGAAAATCTCTGTTCAAGAGCTGGGTGGTTTAGCCCTCCTCCAGACCCAGCTCTGAGATTCAGCTCAGCTTAGAGCTGACCCACCCCATTGCTTGAGGGGCTCGGTGATGGAGACACCAGCACTGGTTAAACTATCTTGCAGGGGAAACTCAAGCTCTAAATGTAGTAGCCCAGGGCTACTAAAATGATCCGAGGGCTGGAGCCCCTCTCCTGTGAGGCCAGGCTGGGAGAGTTGGGGGTGTTCAGCCTGGAGAAGAGAAGGCTGCGGGCAGAGCTGAGTGCGGCCGGTCAGGGCTTCAAGGGGGCCCATAGGAAAGGGGGGGACAAGCTTTTTAGTAGGGCCAGCTGGGACAGGACAAGGGGGGATGGTTTTAAACTGAAGCAGGGTAGGTTTAGACTGGATCTAAGGAAGAAATTCTTTCCAATGAGGGTGGTGAAACACTGGAACAGGTTGCCCAGAGAGGTGGTGGAGGCCCCATCCCTGGGAACATTCCAGGCCAGGTTGGACGGGGCTGTGAGCACCTGGATCTGGTTAAAGGTGTCCCTGGTCACTGCAGGGGGGTTGGGCTGGGTGACCTCTAGGGGTCCCTTCCAACCCAAAACATTCTATGATTCTATGATTTAGAAATAGTTGTGCTGCTGGTGCCCCAGACTGTTTGTTGCCCAATTCAGGTAATAGTTTCATTTTGTTTACTTAAGATTAGGCTCTTTCATCCCAGTCTCCAGGCTATTTAAAGAGGAAATGGTATCTTTTTGCTTTTTTTTTTTTTTAAGTCTTTCTGCATGGAGACTCAGGGGTGCTGGGGGCAGATGTTTCAGAGATGGTCCCTCTCACCATCCCAGTCTCTTCCAGAGCCCTGTGCTGTACCAACCTATCCCTAATGCTGCCATTTTCCTAAGTGATGCAAAAGATTGAGAGCTTTTGAGAAAATACCCTCAGTACGCAGCCTGCAAACTTGCTATTCTCACTCACATGAACCAATTCCTTCTCTAAGAGAAAAAAAATATCACTTACATTTTTGGTCAAAACCACACTAAACGAGTGCCTTCTGGAGAATGTCCTTGACATCTGGCTTTAAACGCATGTTAATGAACAAGCCAATGCCTCCAAGCAAAGTCACGGCTACCAGAAGAACGTCTTAATCATTAACCATAAAATGCGCAGTTTCCCTGCAGTTTAGGAGGCAGGGGTTGAGATGGAGATAATGTTACAGGCCACCAGGATGCGTGCAGAGCCCCAGCGTGCCCGGGAGGTACCACTCGTACCCCTTGGTGTGTTACTGTCAGCCCCTAAAGGTGTTTTTCTCCCCCCCAGATGCTGGTCTGCAGTGAGGACAGGGCTGGACTTTGGCTGCATACATCCCATGAAGACTTTGGTTGGTCTCTTTACTACTCCAAAAAAGGTTTCTAACCCAGATTCCTCTTACCATCCCGTTTTAACCAAAAGCCTCCAGAGATTGCTGAGCAGGTCTCAAGTTCCGGTGGTTTTTCAGATCTGCCCTCACCACGATATCACACACAGGAGGGAGGGTTCAGGTCAACCCCAAAATGAGCACCTGGGCTCACAAAAGCTCATGAAGTTTTTAATCAAGGCATCCCCAAGCTGATTTGTTTCTATTTTTTATGTATTCAAACATTCACATGGCCTCGTGCGAGTGCTGGCTAGCTACACTTTGTTGAACAAACAAAACCAAAATGCGGCCCTGGAAGGCAGAGCTTGCTTTGATTTTCTTAAGACTGAGGACAAGTGAGATCTGGGAGCACAGAAGTCATGCTGGTGGTTTGCCTTGCAAGGACACTGCCCTGGGGGCTGACCACCTCCCGCTGTCAGCCCAGCATCTTTATCAGCTGCCCCACTGCCCTCCGGTCGGTCGCTCTGGCTGCACACACAGAGTATTTGCTTTCAAATACTGAAGCCAAAATCAGTTGCTGGAAAGGACGTGGAGGACCCAAATGACCTGGAAAGAGAGGAGGTTTTTAATGTGTACGTATGTGCGTACAACAGGACACATCGAGCTGGCTCTGCAAACAAAAGCAAAGTCTGCAGCCATCGCCAGGCACATGGGGGCTGGATGAAGACCAGATTCGGGTTACTGGGCCAAAAATGTTCCCTTTCTTTTCTCATCTGTTTGCAGAGCTTGTGCAGTCCTTTCCCTACACCTTAATGCAGAATCCAAGTAACTTTCTCCTCGAAATAGGAGGCAGGGCTGAATGGCATCTCAGTAACCGGTCAGTGCCTGCAGTCTTCATAGAAACCCTGATGTAATAAAAATAATGGATGCATTAATCAAAAGGGCAGTGATAAGCGCATGGTCTTTTCCTCTCCACTGGTGGGAGGTAAAGGTTAAGCTGAGAAAGCTGTAATTTAGCTAGGGCTTGAGGAGAAGGCACTAACCTTTCCCCTTCTGGGTGACATCCTCATCTGCGTGCTGGGGTTAGAAATCCCACACAGAAGGCAGCCGGCCTTCACGTGAACTGCCCGCTCCTGTACAGGCTCGGCCCTTCATTCTTCAGGGAGGAAACCGCTGAATTCACTCCCAGTGACCCAAAAGCGACTGGGTAATGTAGGCAGAACTTACGCCCAAAGGTTCCCCTGGGGAAGGGGCAGAGTCAGGATAGGCAAAGCTATGTTGCAATTTCTGGGCAAAAGGGTGTAAATAAGCTATTGACCCACTGAACTCCAGCTGCAACAGGGGGATAAACCAGGTAGGAACACTCAGCACCCCTAGATCCTGAGTCCTGCTCTCTCGGGTCAGGTTCTGGTGAGCACCAGTTGCAGCTATTAACATAGCTTCTTCAAGCATCAGCATCATCCACCGCTGCTGCCGCTGGAACGATACCACGCTCCATATATAATGCAGTTGGAGCGTGCAGCCATGGAAACCAGTGCTTGGTATGACTCAGTATTTCTTATTTTGTCTTCTTTTAGTTAAATTGAACAGCAGAAAGGACCATGACCATGAGATCCACCTGCTCCCCAGGAAACATCGTTACCTGGCAGTTACTCGGCACTTCTATAGGTGTACAAATACCTATTTATATAAATATTTTGTAAAAGCCTGCATGTTTATAGATAAACCTAGCAAAAAATATATAAAAAATCAAAACTAGTTGGGAGAGTTCAGAAAGAAAAACAAATGAGGATGTTATGGAAAGCTTTCGGTTTACTCATTTTACTTTAGGTTGATCACACTTTCAAACTGGCATGAAAAGACCTCAAAATGAATTTCAAAAACCTGGATTTGAGTCTTGATCCAAAATATAATTCAATGTAAATGAATGGTTTGGTTTATTTTATTCTTAAAGAGAAACCAGTACTTTTCCAAACAACTCTCCTGAGGGATTTATGAAATTATGAAAAAACATTTTTCCTTTACAGCTGTAGCCTTCTAATTAGACTTTCAGTCTAAGGTGAATTTTTAAGCCCTTCAGACCTGAGACATTACACACAATCCTCTATAATCTCTTCCTGAGGAAATTATTGGATTATTTAATAGTCTTTGCATTGGGTAATTATAGCAGGCTTCCTTCCTCCTTTCCTTCCATTGCTTGCTCTCTTTCTTTACACCTGCAGGAGGCTCGGACGGCCAGTCTCCGCCGACTTCCAGCATGCCCCGATTCAGTGAGACGTAGCATGAAGCGAGAACGTGGGCACGGGGGGATTATCCAGCATGGGAGAGCCGGCGTTTTAAAAGAGAAGCTGCAATGCCCTTGCCTTCTGCATACACAGTCGAGACCAATGCGACACGGCAGCTTCCTCGCGGGCTGTGGGAGGAAGCACAGCGGCAGGGAGGGAGAACAACCCCCGTGCAGAGGAAATTCTGAGAGTTTCCAGACGGCCAACACCAGAGCAGAGGTTACTAATGTTAGGGGTGATGGCAGGCAGCGCTTTTTCTCTACACAACCATAGGTTAAGCGTCTTGCTAGGTGGGAAGATCTCAGTCTCCAAGGCAGGGCGCAGGCAACATTCTATGATTCTATGAACTGGTAGTATTTCGACCCTGTTCAAGGCTGTACCTCTTGGCTCTGCCATTTTCCCAACTTGGCGGGAACTGGGAGCTTCTCATGGATGCCCTCACAGGATGCCAGAGCTCCCAAGCTCTGCCGCATGCCATTTAAAATCCGCCACTGGGCCCCTTCAGACAGCAGCTGCCAGCCCCGACTTTACAGCACCTCAAAAGTTGTGGGCTTCGAATACTAGGAAGGATGGCTGATTCCAGAGTCATATTTTATTTCTGTAAGAAGGGAACAATAAAAGTAACATTCCCTAGGACTGGCAGCATTTGCAAGGCTTTTTGAATACATTTAGTCCAGCACACGGCACGCTGGGCTGGGACTCAATTGCTGTGTGCTGTTGTGGCTCTGCCAGGGACCCCCCGTGACCTGTAACACGTCCCATCGCCTCTGCTTGCCCTTCCTAGCGCCGTTCCTCAGACAAGCACTTCAGTGCCACGCCACTCCAAGGCTCGACCCAACTCCTGGCCAGGACACTTTCTCCTAAGGCAGGGTTTGGTGTGCTGATGGAAGGCAGACTGGCCCGCATTCAGGCTTCGCTGGCTGATCCCTGGCTCATGAGCCTGGTCAATACCCATCACACACAGACACAGAGAGCTGTTTGCACGTCCTGCTACAATCGTACTTAATGCCAAGTCAGGAGGAGCTCTGTGTACTTTGAAAGTGAAAGCCGTAACAAGTTAATTTTGCATTAGGAAAAACCAAGTAGCCTATTTAGTAGCGAGCAGCTTTGTTGCCTGGGTACCAAGTACAGTAGCTCCTTTCTCCTCCCTGCCAAGGCCTTATAAGCGCCTGCTGTATTTTATTTCAGTCCAGAACCATGACAGCTATTTATTCATCCCCGGTGAAATGCTCCACTTGCTGCTTCACACGGACCCAGGCTGGCATCAGCACAATCCCGCCTGCGTGCTGGGGGAGCTGGCCCAAAGCTGCCTCAAGGATCTTTCAAGGCAGGGTTTGAACTCTGAAAAGCCTCCCTGCCTTTGCGAGGCACAGCAGAGCGCCGCTTCCACCCGCCCGCTTTTCTGTACGGTGCTGGAACAACGCGGGGCTGGGCCGGGCTGGCCGGCAGCTCTCCCTGCACCAGCTCGATCCCACCGGGAGAAGAAAAAGCAGCAGCATCTGTCGACTTCTGGCTGCTGGACTTGTGATGCTACAAACCCCAAGAAGCTGGGCTGACTTGCTGCAGGGAGGGCAAACTGGTGTCCCGAGGTGTCAGTAGGTTCAGTCACCGATTGAGCACAGCATCACTGACGAGCTGGGCATCAGGAACCCACAGCGTCGCAGCTGCACAGCAGGACACAGGCTCAGGGGGGCTGGCACTCGCATAGGACAGCCAATTTTCTTCATTCTGGGAATTGAACGGAGGAGACAGCAAGTATGTTAAAGTCAGAGGATGCACCTTTAGTTCCCACTTCTGCAGACTCTGGCAGAATTGAGCTGGGTTCTTTCCTTCCCACCGGGAACTGCAGGACACATTAGGTCCCTGGCCAACGTGGCTGCAAGCCCCAGTGGCCCCCAGGGGTTTCCGCAGCCATAACGAGCTAGGATAAACAATGACATCCCTCTGAAGCAGTGAAACCCAGCTCGTTCCGCTTAAGCTGCAGTGCAACCTCAGCCCAGCTAATAGGTAGGAGAAAGCAGAAGCGCTTATTGATACTTGAAACGCACAAAGGGAGGGAGTTGATCTGCAAAGTAACATTCTCAAGCAACTGCTTTTCAGAACCCTTCGCACCTCAAAGCCCTTTCAGATGGGAACACCAGCCAGCCATGGTGAATTTTTCCCCGTTAGCATCCCATTAGGGATTTTCCAAGGTAGTTTCTGACCCTCAAGAGGCCTAGCTGTGGAAAACCAACACAGTTCTCAGAGGAACCAGTCACAATATTTATTGGTAGCCTCAGCTCCTTCCCACTCTGGCAGGTAACTCTGCTCCTTGGCTTCGTCATGCCTGTGGCCCACCAAGCCTACCACACCACACCCGGGGGAATCCCATGCTCCTTGAAACTCACCTACATGACAAAAGGCACAGGATGGAGCATATTTTTCTTTCCTTCGGGGCCTTTCCTTCCCCTCACCCTCAGAAGCCACAGTGAAATGCTGGGTTAGAACTGCAGTTCTGGGACTTACCTGGGGCAGCCTTGCCAGGGGACTTCATAGCTCAGGTTCTTCTCAGAATAACACGAGCCATCTCTGCTCTAGGAAAGGGCTTCCCCTCTGATGCAACCTTTCATTAGTCAGCACTACTGGGACTGAGCCCCCTTCCCTTTTTTGGTTCTGAGAAGCATGACAGACAGTGGATGAGTCACAGGACATTCTCCATGGGCTTCCCGAGAACTTGAACTTACCCTTGGCCTATGAAACGAGGCTTCCTGCAGCATCAAGACACCCATCACATATCAGTCCTTCCCAGCTAGCTGCAAAGAACCCTTCTAAACTGTTTGTTTCCAACCTTTCCATTGCCACTCCTATGGGGTTTTCCATGTGCAGTAGTACCTGCTCCATGAAGCCTTCAGTAGCCTAGAGAAGTTACCTGGCTATTCGTACTACAAACACTTCAGCTGGTGCGTCAGCAAAACTCACACATGCTGGAACTGTCACCTTTGGTTTTAGGGTAGTTAACAGGACCAATACCATAGAGTGCTTAGACCTGAACCTTCTCCCACCTCTACAACTACAGACTTCATAAACTCATCTTCAGTCTACTCTTCATCACTTGCTTGAACCACCTCTCTTCCTCACGCTTTCTATTAGCACTCAGTTACACCACAAATACTAAAGACACATTTAAGCAAAGATGTATCCCACAGCACCGAGCCTAAAGCTGACATAAGCCTGCCTTTGAAGGTAAGCAAGAAAGTACTTCCAGCATAGATTAAAGCCAGAAACAGCATCTATTGACCCTGCAGATATAACAGAGACTTAAGAATATAAACTATGATGTTTTCAAGTGCTTTATATTTATTATAAAGTATTAATAGTTGAGTGTATGGAAAATCATTCTCTACCCTAGAGAATAAAATGACAGCTTTACAAGTTATGCTATACAGTACATGAAGTGCTGCGCATTTTTCAGCTACTTGAAACAGCATTTGCTATACAAGTGAAAAAGGGTAGACTTAGAAGTTTATTATTTATAATACAGTGTGTTAGAAAGCACAAACAAATAACACTCAAAATAAACAAGCTCCCAAAAATCTAAAGAAATCTTTAGATGACATGTACACAGATTATACTCAAGTTTCAATATACATGTTATTGTTCCCCACGAGACGCTCCGCTTTACTGGATTGCTGGAACATGATGGAAATCGGAGGTGCAAGAAAAGCACCTCCGAAGCCAGGTAAGCATTGGATGGGCAGAACAGCAATTTCCTGAAGTGTTCTCCACAGTCTTTGGCTCCACTAATTTCTTAACAGCCATATACTGTGGCAACACAAGAAGAAAGATGGGCTCCAATTACAAGAATTGTCAATCCCAATCCAGTTATCTGGGGAGTTGCTAGAGCAGTTCAAGGCACTCTTCCCAGTGCTGCCAGCCCGCAGAACCCCCTGTGCAGGACACAGCGTTTTGAGAGACAACCAGGCTGGGCTAAAGCATCTTCTTGAAGGACATGGAATGAACAGTTCAAGGACAAACTCCTTCAGAATGTCCAGTTCAAAGTTCATTCATACTTCACAGGCACACCAGCTTAAGAGAGACATTCAGGTATATTTAGGGAACACGTTAAAGCATGATGCTTCAACGTGTTCCGTTGCTTTATGGTTGAAGTGGTGTAACAGCTCAGCAGCTTTGAAGATAGTGTTCATGGGGCATGTTGAACCTAATCTCACAGTAAAATTTTAAGCCTATTTCACAGTTTAACAGTTGTCTCCTTCACTTTTCCTTCTCATTAAGAGGCAGTGTCTACAACAGATCTTTTACAACTGTTCTGCTTACAACATAAACCATAATGCCAACACCCCCCCCAAAAACGTACTCACAGTAACACTGTTTGCTCTGATGCATGTGGTATTGACACTTAATTGTAAGCTTCTCCCAAAATATAAAATACCTCCTAGATCAAGAAGATTTAAAGATATTGCACTGATGTATTTTACTTTTGCCTCCCAATCTCATTCCAAGTATTTACGAAACTGTAAACAAGTCGTTTTTATACAGTCTTCAGTACTGTACACCTGCGTTCCAAGGAACTGGAATTCAGTGACACCTTCGTTAAGAGATACAGTAGCCTAAGCACAGTGTAAGTTCTGTCCAGCTGCCCCCTTCGTACAGTAACCGACAGGCCACTCCTCCCGCATTCACACCTTCAGCTTCCTCTTCTGATCAAAGTATGCATCAAATCTGGATAACGCATATTCCTGCAGAAATAAGGGACATTTAGTACTCAATACAGTAAACAGCTGAGTTTTCTTATTTGGGATGAGGAAGCCTAATGAAAGCATTAGCTGTGTTACCTTCCTAATCCATCACTTTGATGCATTAATTAGCTCTATTTGAGGAGGATAATCTCTCTAGAGGAGTTCTGCCCTCTTGAAACTTCCTCCAGTCTCATTTCAACTCTAACACTATTATCTGCTGCCAGCATGTCAGAAAAAAAGGAACTAAAAAGGTCAGGATTTCACCAAAAATGATGGCTTCTGCCACACCTCCTGCAGGAGGTTTAGCATACGCGAAGTTGTATCACTTTACAGTACACCAAACATGCATCAAGAGTTGGACTGATCCATTTCTCATCTACAAGCTACCTGGCATTGATAGCGTTGCACACAGTATCAACACGTTCTTACATGTGCACTTTGCTCCATTTCCAAATTCACATTTACTGCACACTAGCTTCCCTCTGCAAGGCCTGACACGTAAGGCTATAGTCTCTCTACGTAACAACGAGGAGAATTTCTGAAGTTTTTACGATCTTAGATGTTCTTTACACTCACAAGGAAAGAGTGCAAACTAGTAACGCACTGGTCTTAAAAAATTTTACTCCACTTAGAAGATATCAGTTATTGCAAGAGGCCATTTCACTTACTTTCCGATAATGTACTGCAGGTTACTTAATGGGGTATACATTTTTAGTTACAGGAAGCGATGATTAAATAACTTACCAGGTAACCAAACTCAATGGATGAGATCTTTGCTTGTATAATAGACCACAGACCCCAGAAGAAGTGTGATGCAAGGGCAAACCTGAAATTACAAAACTATGTTTATTGAAATACCCAGCTAAGTCACAATACCTTATTTCAGTATCCTGGTAGAACAGCATTCCCTAGTTTGGGGATGCCCACACTTTTTCTTCAAGTGTAACACTGTAAAAATAATTCCATTAGCTTCCCCGTGGAGTAGTATTTTGTTTACTCCACTAATAGTGTATTCCACATGTCTAAAAGTTGTAATGGACAGATTTTTCTTTACCACATATAAATGGCTTAGAGTCTCTCTTGGCTGATTTTTCTCCACCCAGTGAGGTGTAACACAGGTATCACAGTGGAAGTGTCAAGATACAGTTGCGAAAGACAAGTTACCTGTTAACTTCTATCAACACTTCTTCTTCTAGTTTGGACTTTTCTTCATTGCTCAGATTTTCAAAGCCATCATGGAATGCAGACAGGTAACTGGAGATAAAATGAAGCTAGAAGGCAAGTAAATAGAGTTACAACTCTGTCTCAAGATGTATTCGCTCCTTTCAGAACTAGACAGGCCTTTTAGTAAGTTGTCATTTACTTTTTCTAAACATTGGCAGTGCAGGAGTTAGCTCTAAAATTAATGGTGGTTCTACTAATTGCTTGGAAGTCTGACTGAAGAAAAGCCATAATATTAGGACAACAGACAATGTTTTGCTACTGCCAACTGATTTCACAGCTGTGGTCCACAACGACTGGAGTTTGTGTGGTGGATAGCAACACAGTACATAGTAAATACTCTACCCTGAATAGCCATTATGAAGTTTCTATGATGTTTAAAGCAAAGGTAGTCAGGATTACAGAAAGTTTTATATTTAAGGAAGTCATAGAGGAAAGGTCTTGGGACAGAGCTAAGTCCAAAACAGAACTGGAAAAGAGAGTTAATATTTGAAGACTGTAGACACTGGCATTTTATTATGTCTTATGTGCCTACCTGTTGCTTCTTTGAAGGATATTTAAGAGCGCTAGCTTTGAAGAATGGGTACTTCTCATACGTGTAATCATACATCCATTCACAGAAGTGATTCCCAATGTCAAATCCTCTGAAACAGACAGAGACCAAGTACCTCAATATTTGCACACTAGCAATGTGTTTTTGCTTAAGCAAACCTAAAAATCAAGTTTAAAAGCACAAGGCTACTTAGAACTTACTGCAGTTTTGCTAAAGGAGGTAGAGAATTGATGACTAGAATACAACTTCTTTGCAAGTTACTAAAATCAGTTAGCAAAGATGGGCAGTTAAGAATGAAAGTTACCAGCTGCATGAAAATACTAGATTTTGCTACCAAGTTTTATATCAATGGAGACAGTTAAAATACCTGACGTATACACTGCATCTCAGCACGAAGTCATATGCATCTCTAACATTAGTATTGCAGGCAAAGAGGTCATACTCAAAGTATTTAACATATCTCACTTTCACACTATTGGAATTCAGGGTTCCATTATGTTCCAGCTATGCTAACGTTTAATGATCCCAGTGACTTCACAAACTTAAATCATCCTTAGACACAGGTACTAGGTGAATGAGGTAATAACAGAAAGCATTTTGTGTAACCATAGTGAATCCTAGTGAAAAACCTAGCATTACTCTCACCTGCACAGATGAGCATGCCATTTGAAAGGACTGAAGAAAAAAAAAAGCAGAAGCAAGCCTGCCCTACATACAGTTGTACACACACAATCTACCATTCTCCTCACGTCCCCACTAGAAAGAAATTTTGACATGCAAGCAAGAAGCCATTTGTGCATAAACAAAGCCTCTAGTCTGGACAACCAAGAAGGTCCAACAGCTTCGACTCTCCTGCATGCCTATACTCAATGCCACGAGGACCAGAGCTGCTCTGATTAGTTCTATATGCTGTCCACTGCTAATAGAGCAGAACACAATCCACTAAGAATAGACAGATAATCAGTAGTGCAGCACTTGCTCTCACTGTAGCATGTAGAAAGTAATACACCTTCCTGCTGAATAGAAAATAGAGTGATTTACCGGTAGTTGTAGCTGCTGTATTCAAAGTCAATGAGCATCAGCTTTTGGTTTTCTGAATTCTCTCTGCCTTCCAGAAGCAAGACATTACCTGAAAATTTTAAGACAATAGAGCATATTCAATAAAGTCGCAGGAAAACTACAGAAAAGCAATACTGTATATTAAGAAACATTGTTTAGATAATCCAAATTATCCCTTACCTCTGTGCAGAAGAACGATACGAGAAGCCAAGTTGCACTGGCCATACACCAGCTCATTGGAAGTCGAGATACATACTATAAACCTTGTAAAACTGGAAGCATGAAAGTTTCCTTCTGTACAGACAGAGGTATCCTTGTTCTCCCAAGGGTACTGCTTCTCCAGTGTCTAGCCTGCAGCTAACTCAGGTGACACTGTCAGCCTTAGCAGCTCTTGCTGAATTGTTTCTTTCCACAGCTTGAGATCTAAGTTATGCAGCATCTCTCATGCCTGCATAGCACTATCATTGATCACACAACACTTGGGACAGGAATTGCTTTTCAGCAGCCTGAAACCTACAGACTGATAACTTCGCTATTCTAATACATGGCACAACCAGTACCTATATAAAGAAAAAGGCTGAGCTTTTCTAACAGGGAGAGTGCTTTATCTGTTTTTCAATTCACTTTGTCACTGTAATTCATCTGCAAGACATTGAGTTTCCCTCTGTGAAGTGCCAACTAGTAAATATATCTAGAGTAATTCCAATTTCTGCAATAGTTTGTCCCCTCTCCACAAGTACATCTGTTCTCTATGCCATACCCCTGCACCAACAGACCAAGCACAATATATTCCAGGCCAATTCCTCAGACGTAGCTAACAAGGCCGGGACTCCCGAGAACAATGCAGCCCTGCATAGTCCTAGGATGCATCCATCCTACCAGCTCAGCCCAGCTTACCCACTGTACAGCTGACAGGGAGCACAGACACAGCATACCCAACACCTTCAGCCCTGCCTCCTTTTCATCTCTTTAGACAACTGGCTCAGAAAAATTGCTATTCCCTCCATGACTCCCAGAGAGAATGTACTAAAAAAAGGTGGGTAAGGTTCTCCTAATGTTTCTTACCAGTACAAGCTGAGAACTGCGGAGTCAAACTACCCTAGTCTCCATTTTCACCATTCACTGTACTTTTTCAGTATCTTTCTTTTAAAAGGACTAAGATATATCCTACCCTGATCATATATATTGCAGACAGCTAAGAAAGGTATGGTCTTAACAGAAAATACCCAAGGCTCCAACCACTGACTGACCTTGACTAACAGAGCACATAGACATGCTTGGCTTAATCCAGTTGTGATACCAGAGGTTCTCTGAATTAGCTACTGTTTCAGATTCAGCTGCCAGGGCAGTACCTCGATAGTGAGACTACCTCTCAGAAAGCAAACAAGTGACCAAAAGGCAGCTTAACAACACATCACTGAGCAAGGTCATGAAACATTAGCAGCTTACCTTCTTGACAGTCATTGTGGCAAAATACGACTGGTGATGAAGTAGCTTCAAGCATAGCTCTAGAAAACAGCAATACAGGATCTTGTAAGTAACGAATCACTAAGTTCAGTTCCACTTCCAAGTAAAGAATGGATTTTGTTCTAAGAATTTGAAGCGCTGTTCATTTCTAGCAAGACCCTATTTTCTCAATTAGGAGCCCAAGATCAGGACAACGAAGTTCAACTTCACTGATCAGCAAGTAAGATCAGCAATTGGTAGTCACAAGACTCAGGTTGGTTACAGAACCAAAACCAACCCCCAAATTGTAAAGTAAAATGTATACAGGGTATTACACTGTATAATGTGTTTGAACAAGTATACAAATTCATACTGAAACTATGCAAATTGGAAGACAGTGGTAGACAAAGTAAGCTTACCTTAGATTTTTCATTTCCTGGGAGAGATTGTAACTGAGGAGTTTGTTCAGTTGTCTAGTTCTGCATTCTCTGGTAAATTTAATCCTCAGCACTTGATTTAGATATCTGTTAAAAATAGAGACAATAGTACAGCATTTGTGACAGAAAGTATACTAGTCCTCCCATACCAAGATAGCATTTAAACTAAAAATCAAGAAAGTTTTAAAAAGTTACTAAAGATGTTACTATTCTTCAAAGTAAATTAAAGTTCCTCAAGTAACTATAAAACAGTTTATGGGTACAGTGAGAGCTTGTGCTCTCAGGCATTCAAGGAAGAATGATCTGCTTATCAAAATTACAACAGGTCACCTTTTTTCCATGCTTTAAAGTATTGCATAACTTACTTTTCCATTGTTCCAAAAAGCCACTTAGGTTCTTTATTAAATGGCATTTTCATGCCATGAAATCTAGCCATCTTCTCAGCTATTTCAGCAGATATGTCAGGTAAGCTTAGCTCTTCAGTACTTAGTTTCCTGCTCTGTAATAAAATACAGTATTCTTAAAATACAGTTAATTACAAAAGTGCAATTAATTACAAACACTAGCATTAGTGTCTATATAGTACAGTACAAAATACTAGCATAGTACTCAAGCAATATGCTTTTTTCGTCCTGAATGAACTTACAAAATTACTGTCCTTGGAAAAGCAAAGTTAGCCAGCCTAGTTTACTTATGACTTAGTCAATTCTCTTCTACATCAAGACCTGGGGAATATCACATCTCACACTAAGAATATCTTCAAAGCAGATTGGGTATAAATATTTAAGAACATCAAAACCATCTGCTCTTGTTGCTGTTAAAGGAAAGTGTTACTCCATAGCTTCCAATGCTATGTTTGGTATCTAACAGGCTTTTTATCTTCATTTATTACTCTCTGCTACAGCTGAAGAGTTTTTTAGATCTCTCTCCCTGGCAAGAGCTATAATTGGGCTCTCCAACACCCACTATAGCTGTATCAAATTACAGCTAGCAATTACTACAGGCTGCCAAGTATTCCATTCCCACATCCCTGCTTTTCTGGGCAGTCCAGAGAGCTTCTTGTCATGATCAATTAAAACAGCTAGTAGCAGCCCACTAACTAATCATGAACAGGACTTACGGGAATGAATTCCTCCAGTCGGCCTTGCGGAAAGATTCCATACAGCTTTGGGCCAAGAGCTCTCTCTGCAAGAATGGCAAACATAACACTTTCCAGAACCATGGCTTCTGCCCCCTACAAAAAAAAAAAAGCATTAATTGGTGCTTGCACAGGAATGTAGTTGGTACTTGTACAGGAATGAACTTAGGTGTGCACAATAGCTAACTGCTACAAAGTGAGAAACCTTGGTCTGCTTTAAAAAGACGACTCAATATTTTACTAACCAAAGTTTCTTGACTAGTAACAACTTGTAGCTAGCATAGGAAAAATACAAATATTTTGCTTTTAAGTTTAAAGCTGGGGAAGAAAAGTCTGTATTACTTAACAGGTACTGTTGGTGGGCCAGGTCAAAGGAAAACTATGCAAAAACCAAAACACCCTCTCCTCCCTAACCTGTGGGAACTCTGCAAATTCATTTCCTGAAAGAGTTTATCCTACTGAAGCACAGAACAGGAACTATAAATATTATGCTTGGAACACTGCCTCACAAAAGGACATTTTAACTATGCAAGTGAGTAAGTGAATGACTGAACTAACCAGTTTTCCATTTAGAAGAATGACTTAGGATTTGTTTCCTTTCAAAAAAACCAAAAAAGACCAACAAAAATCTGCTTACAAGAGAATAATTTAAACTCCTGCTAAGGAGCATGTGTGCGTGAATAAGCATTCTTCCTTTTCTAGCTCCAAACATACCTCAATTTTCAATAACTTTTCTTCAAGGTTTTCTTTGCATCAATAAACTCAGTCCGTAACAATCACAAGCAGGCAGCTTTTTAATATGAATGTTTAAAAACTAATAGAAATATGAAATATTTCTTAAAAACACAGTTAAAAATCACTGAAGTATAGCTTTCTTGATGGGTAAGAGTAGCTGTAAGTAAACACAGAAGCCACAGTATAAATCACTACTTCTAGCAAGTATGTTAACCAGAATCCAGCTGTACTCAAATCCTAGAGGTCTTCTAAGCCTCTGCCTACTTTTGAGCAACTCATCTCAAAGTCTGACCCATGACAGTTAAAAGCATAAGAATCAAGAGCACAAAATTAAGAAAGCTCTCAGATATTTTGGACCACAGAGCCCTTTGTGTTACTGTAGTCACTGCAATCTCAGACAGTAAACAACTCGTTCTATAGAAGTTCCACTCCTGAATACCCTCCAGGCAGTTCCATTGATAAATTATTTTTATTACTGGCACACACTTTATTTTTCTGGCACCTTCTCAACAAATTCTAGCATTTCATATTGAAGTGTAGGAAAGACTCATGTAACTATGTTCTGAAGCATTAATTGCAATAAAAGTTTAAAAAGTCATCAAGAATACCAACTGAGAGTTTAAGATTATTTGCATATGAATGTATTGTATCCATGTCCTCCACTGTTTTTCCATCTCAACTCCTCAAAGCAGAACTAATGCATCAAAAATACATACTTTTAATCATGTCACATGCCCTCAGCACCACAGATCTGAACTTTTCAGTTCAATTCTGAAGCCTAGTGCCAAGCACTAAAAAGCAGATTAGATACGGGTTACTGAATGTCTACTCCATTATTAGCAGATATTGAATTTGTCTGTGCCTGGTACAACACCAGGATGTTTTAGAAGTCTGATTACAGCAATCCTGTTGGCTGTTCCCATTAAGATGTCAGTTCCTTGCTTTCACATATTACTGAAAAATCAACTGATGATACTTTGATAACAGCAAGTGCCAAAGAAATAATCTTCATTAAGGCATCAGAAGTGACAACCTGAAATAGTGACACTGCCAGTTACTCAACAGCGCACTTCTAGGTTATTTCTGGCACATGTCTGCCTAGCCTTTAATACATGCTTAAAAATTTAGAACCTTCAGATAATCCACAACTACATGATTGCAAGTTTGTAAACTTCTTTGTCAGCAGCGTTAACAAGGATGGCTGCATCTCTCCATGAAAGATTAAAAAAATACAGGCAAATATTATTTAAAAGCAGCAGTATAAGAATATTCACTCTGGTGCCTCACTCTTAAAAGACAAAAAAGTTCACAGCACCAAAAGAATTTCCTCTACTGTAATGGAATGGTCTACAATAATACCATCACTGTATCTCAGGCACAAAGGCTTCTCCTTCATAATACCTGATGGACCTTTTACCAAGTCTCCACTCCATACAATGCTGTCAAGTACAAGTGTGGAAATAAACTACTAAAGGACAGCAGAAAATTCTATAGCATACTTCATATCATGGACACTGGACAAACTTAGGTATCCTAACTCTTCAGTTAAATGTCCACCTTATGACTCCTAAAGGATCAAGCATTGTAACTAAGTAAGTTACATATCTCAATGCCTTCAAATATTTTGCAATATACCTTGCAATATACTGCAAAGACAGCAACCTGTTTTAAGCTCTGAAGCTCTCAATCAGTTTCAAACAGATGTAACCATGAGCACTTGGATTTAAAAAGCTTCTGGAGAAGATTTGACCACTGACACTTTTAAATGAATACTTAGAGCTGAATGTTGCATTTGAAACCCAAGAATTATAAACACTCTTCACAAGACTTTTGCAGAACACAACTCCCATTCAGGCAAGGAGAGATTAATAGCCTTTCTATACTTCAGTTGGAATGGAAGCTCCTGCTTTATTCTTGCTTCAACAAAAAGTTCACTATAAAATACATGAAATAGTAGTATTTTGAGGAAAATCACCCCAAACATAGCAAAACCAAGGTAAATCACAGATCATCTCTATTAAAAGACCTTATGAGCTGACAAAAGACTGCCCCATCTCTAGTCACAGCTGTCAAACACCAGGCAGCTCAGAACAGCTACAATGCTTTTGCATTTCCAGAACATTCTGGGTTACCCAGAGGTTTTTCTTCTCTCCAAAGGATGACATTAACTCCTCTGACCAAACCCATCTATAATTTTTACCTAGACCCAAGAAAATTAACAAATCCATCCTGACAGGAATTCTTGAGTACACTGATCCAACAAGTAAGCACTATGAGATTAATAGTAGAAAACAAAAACCTACCAACATAGAATCACTATTTTCAGGCAACAAAGAAAGACAGTTCTGAAGTTCAAAGCCTTGTTTCCTGTACTGCAAAACCTTATGAGCTGCTGGCACCAGGGTGGGGCTTGTTTGGATTTTTTTGTTTTCTTTTATAACTTTAGGAAGTTTTTTTTTATTGGATTGGGCAAAGGGAAATATCAAGTCACCTCCATTTTTCATCTCTGCAGAGAACTGATGAGGAATCAAACCAGTACATTTTTCAGTACAATCTTGGTTCAACTGATTGAAGCTGTTCCAGTAAACTTAACTGAAAGTTCAACAAAACTTCAAAAGCAGTCATTCAACAACAAAAATTTTAAAGCCAGTTTCAACTCACTAGAAAAAAAAACAAATGCTTGAGCTGTTTCAGATGGCATTCCCATAAGGTAGAAAATACAAGGGAAGAAAAGCAGCACTTAACAAGTAAAAGGTACTTCTCCCTAATTGTTGCCAAAACCATTACAGAGCTGAAAAACGATAGTGCATAACAAGCAATGCATCTGGCCAACATACTGCAATGTTATCCCTTACTGAAAAAATACTGCCAGGGTAGAAAGCTAAATTATCAAATTCCGTTCAGATGACTTTATGAAAAATTACACTCAGCTAAACATTATGCTACATGAGCAGAAATGGTTCCAAATGCAAGAACTTTAAGTTTGCGGAACCCAGATGACCCAAGCACAATGCTAATTAGAAACACTTCATGTTCAAGAGGAAGGTCTCTCCAGCTCCATATACTTTCCTCAGAAGAGTTCATCAACATATTAAAACATTTAAAATGTTTTGAATGAATAAAAAATATTTATTCAATATTATAAGATATTTATAGAGATATAAAATAGAGGTAAAGCAGAGTACTGATTTTCCTCTACTAAGTAAAGAGCCTAGTATTAGAAATAGCAGTACTGATACCAATACTAGAAACAGTGAGAAACCATTTAGGATAGAACTGAGGGGGTTTTTCTTGTTAACGTGGAATGCTTAAATCTTTCCAAACTATGTGCAGACACTCACATTATAACGTTACTTCTATGAGCAACTAGATCTCTTTTCTTCATCACTGTTTCTGTGTCTAGAAACACAGCCCAGACACCAGTTGGAGCAACTACTGGTTTAGAACAAGCAGGATCACCACATTTCTCTATCATCTATAAAATTCTGCAAACAAATTTAATTACTCACTTGCAAGTCATTTTCCTTCTGAGACTGTACAGACTCTCCTTTATTACAGGACCTCTATGAATGAGAAAAAGCAAACACAATGAGAAGATGAAATTTAACATGATTAACCTGCAACCACCAGAACAAAGGGAATAGAAGTGCCAGCTACAATTAACTAGATGTCTCAACACTGTCTTGATCTGTGACAGCTACAGCACTAGTATCCACCTGACCTCTGCCCACCACACTATTTCAACAATTCCAAAATCTTTCAAAAGGATGTGCCACTGAGACCAAGCCACTCCTGTAAACAGCCTGAGAGCTGATTTTCAGGTATGTTTTTATTGCTTCCCAGTGTTTCAAAACAAGATTTCAATGTATCATAAGCTTAGAGGACCATTTTTAATTAAGAGAAAATTAAGTCCCTCTGCATGACATCTGGGATGATACTCTTCTTGCAGCTAAAGCACTTAAGAGACACATTACAGAGATGACAAAAGCATCACAAGAACTATTAGAAGAGGCATGTTTTGAAGCTAGAAAAAAAGCAAGTGCTTTGCAATTACCTTATTTTCCAAATTTCTTGTGACTAGAATTTCCTTATTTACAGTATGCTGTCTAGGCTACATGTACAATTACCACTGGTCAAGGAGAACAAAGTTTTATTTTATTTCTTCAAATGAACTGCCCATGTAAGCTAAAGAAGTCTCAGTAACTGCAGTATACTAGCAAAACTTTAACGAATTCCATGCATAATTTATTGTGCTAGGATTGTTAACAGTCATTATAAGGCAGTTTCAGAGTATCAAACCATACTCTTAGCAACTGAACCCTCAATGGCACATGCTTTTAATAGAGCTGCACATTTAAAATTCAAGATGTAATAAAACCCTTGTCCTTTAAAGGGCTCGAAGGTAAGGAGAAGAAAAAGCAAATATTTGCTTAGAATTAGTGACAGTTTGTGGCTGCTATTTATGTTGCAATTCCACCGTTGACTGTTTAAACCAGACTAGCTTTAGAGGCCCATAAAGGTAGCCTGCATCTTCACCTTCTGAACAAAAACATTTGATTCATAGAACCATGGTCATACCTTTCTGTTCCAAAGCTCTAACATGTCCAAAACAAGGGTGGAAATATGATCTTAATGGAATACAGTTAAGCAACACCAGCTGCCTTAAGTACAATACAACAAGCTAATGATTTACACAAGCTATGCAGTTACAGTATTTCAGAAACTATAGAAGAAGTATAGTTAACATGAATCGATGGTCTTTCAGCAAGTACTTCCCATTCCACTAGGATAGTAAGTTTAAAACAAGACAATATGAAAACTACAATTAGTTTATATTCCTTTCAAGGAAATTAATAAAGCCAAAACATATTCACTAAAGCTAAATGCATAACTACTCAATAGTATTAAAGTCATTTACAGAGGGCTTCTCTGAACAAGCATGTCCTACATCAATACCACTCTTGCATCTTACAGATTTTTCTTGAACAGTCAGAAAGTTACTCACCATCCAGGAGTCTTTCCTGATTAATGGTGCTCTCAGAATGGTTCAGTTCATCAGAAGGTAAGCAGATTAGGCTTTTCCCTAGAACCTGAACTGGCATCCACTTTCCAGAAGTCATACTGTATAAAGAGCTAGCCAGTTCTAAGAGTCCACCTCAAATTAGTGTTGGAGATAGCCTAATGGCATCTACTGTGCCATTAGAAAGAGACAGTTAGGGATGCATACTGCAGAGTCATCAGAAAAGGAGACTTCTGCAGCATCCCTTCCTCTTTTCTGTTCCCTCAGCATGGAGCATTAGTGTCCACAGGAGAATGAATACAAAGTAATCTGTAAATAACTTACAAATATGAATGGGAGCTTGGAGAGGATCAGTCTTCACAAGTGGCCATGTACTCAACCTAAAATCAGGAGTGTCTCCAGTACATGTGGTCAAGGAGAATGAAGTAAACAGGATGCAATTTTATGTAACAGAAGTTTAAGAGTTTAACTCTCAAAGTTTAACAGATGTTAGAGGTAAGATTTGATTTGTTTTCTGACTGCAATCACCTATGAGAACAGTGGTTCAAAGTAAAACATCTCATACCATGAGGTATCTGATCTACGTATTTAGCTCATGTGTTCTTGGCTAAACCAATCAAAACTTCAGTTCTTCCATAAACTCTAAGAGCTCACTCCAACTTATGTCCAATTCTGGGAGCTATTTACTTCAACAGCAACAGGGAGATTTTAATTACCCAAGTAAGAGAATGACTGAGTAACTGCTGGAGGTTTTTAGTCACACTCTCTATATGTAAGTATTAACTAGAAATGGACCCATGTTCTACACCTTTAAGATTTCTTTAAATATTTGTTCAGTGCTTCTTTTATTGTGAGAAGGTTTATTCTCAAAAAGCAGATTAAGAAAGCTCACTACAATTTTAGTAAGGGAAGACAGCTACAAGCACAGAGACAACAAAAGTTGTTATAGAGTCTACTTTGTGATCATGTAAATTCATTTAAAGGCAGGAAGCTTCAGGTACAAGATGAAAGTCCTGGAATGGGAGACATTGTACATTATTTGACCTGTGATCAGAAGGTGACCAGACAGTGTTTATACGTCTGGCAGTTGACACAAAAATTTGAGTTCCTCATAATTTTCTCCATAATGCCCCAAATTTCTTTGTCTTGTGTCTGGTAGAGGAGCTCTGCATCAAAAATCCCAATCAATGCTTGGCAGGAGAATTCTGTATAGAGGAGGAACTTGCAATTCCCCCCACCCCCCCCATAACCCTTAGCTCCGCCCACAAATTTAAATCTTATAATATAACTCCATTTTTCTGAGTTTACTCAGCTTTAGTAGGTTTCAAGACTTCAAAACACTGCAATACTTTTATTTAGACAAATTACTAGGAATTGAAATCCCAAGGAATTACAACATTACAAGGAACTGCCTGAAGTTAGATGCAACCTATGCAGGGGAACTTAATTATAGAAGCTGTTGGAAGACATCAATTTGAACTTCAGGGTATGGGAACACAAACAGTTTTAGATTCAGTGAATATTGTTCCTGCTTATAAGAATCTGCTGTTGATCACTGATCCCTGCCAGACCTGAACAAACTAATTTGCTGAAGTCCTAGAATCTAGCATGTAAGAACAATTCGCAGTTCAAGCCCTACAAAAGCCACAAAGACATCTCTAATCCTCTTCATTTCAAGTTACCATTCTCTTATGAGGGAGCAGAGGAAAGGAAGGGGCAGTACTTTGATATTTTGTTATTGCTGTAAACATTCAGATGCACAGACAGTAGCTGGTGCTACTTAAGCCTTATTTTTAAACAATGAAATCCAGTACTAAAGAAAATGAAAGCTGTAGAGAATGCTCCAACTTCAGAGATCTCATACTATACCGTGAATCGTGTCTGTCACCTGGAAACCAGAGTGCTCTAGGCACGATCGCATGGGCAAGCCTGCAGCAGAGAACACATGCATATACAACTAAAGTGGTACATTACCCCCAGAATACCCTTAACTCCACCCAACACAAATATATCCCCGTAAGAGGTGCTTGGTTTCTTTCAAGCCGTCTGCCAGTGCCAGGGATTTGTAGTTACTCCATGCTACAAACAGACATGGACACCAACAACCACAGAAGACGTTGATAATTACAGTTACACAGCAGTCTGCATTTTATTTAGTTACAAAAAATAAAAGGCAGCAAGGCAGGTATGGAAAAGATTTACCACAGAACTGTGGCAACCATTTATACTTATTTTGTGTCTGCTCACATAGAAATTGAGAGACCAGAGAGAAACATTAGGTATACACTGGTTTGTTTTTCCTCATTTATAAACAAGATTTTGTTTTGGCTGTTGCAAAGTAAAAGAGCCCCAGTGAATCAGAGTTCAAGGTTCTTTTGACATGTGTAAAAGAATGGGAATCAATCCCCAAGTTACCTTTTGATAGGTGAACTTCAAAGAATTTTTTTTTTTTGTTGATGCTATCTTCTGTTGAAATCCTATCAGTATTTCTAAGATGTGGGAAGTTTTGATTGTTCTGAATTTAAGTAAAAACACTACAGCGATCTGCATATGAAATCCAGCCTTAAACTCTGGATATCAAATGGCATATCGCTGGAGAATATTTTCCTGATATAGCTAACAGTTAAAGACATTTTGTCATGAGGAAGTTTTACTTTCAATGCTCCCCTTTAAATTTAGCAACTAAGCTGGAGCAAGAATAAGTGAAGCAGAGTAAGACATTTCCCTTTTTTCAGTGTAGAACATATCTGCATTGTGCCTCAAACATTTGAGTTTTAATGTGGTTAGTACTTCAACCTGTCACAAGCACAAATACTTGTCTTTAAAAATCAAGGACTTCTCTTGAGTATATCCTTGAGTGGAACTTTTTTAACATCCATGCCAGTGCAACCATTCACAATAATGGCTGAGCCAGCTCAGTTCAAGTCCCCCCAGCTCCCCCCCCAAAACAGTCATGCACACAAAAAATTGGCTTAAACATATCAGCTATGACAGAGGAAGGCACAAAGCCTTCCCTGAGTGGCAGCTTTAGCCAACTGGCATGGTTTGTACTGGATGAGTTTCATGTACTGACATTTGTGTCTTCCAAGATTCATAATAAGCAAACTGGGGCTATTTTCAAACTGCAAAAAAGGTTCCTTTAAAAGGTGGCTCAAAGAATTATGGTGCCAGTATCATTCGTTCTTAAGTTAGTATCAGGTATCTATTTTTCACTTCTATTCAAATTTTTAACTTAAACTTGTCTCCTGCACATACAACAATTTGGTGCAGATTACTATAGATCTATAGTATTTACAGTAAAGGAGTAAGAAGAGCTGATATTATCACTGGTTTGTGCCCCAATTTCAACAGAAAGTAAAATGGACAAGAGTTAAAACATGCTACAAAGGCTCAAACAAACAAGTGGTAACTACTAATACCCAGTGGCAGTTACAATTAAGTAATTGAGAATTAAGTTGTGATTTTAGTATAAGGTCTCAAAACTCAACTTACTTAAGCAGTGTCCCTTAATTTCTATAGGGCTTTAAATTTAAGCAACATTACTAAAAAATACCAAATTACTCCCTCTTAACAGGCTTGTCATAAGATTCTGCTTATGCCACCCAGAAATTCATAAGAATCCCAAGTGAGGTTTTCAAAATACCCAAATAAAACAGTTTGCTTATATTTTAACTTGCATTTAAGGTAGAGGGGCTGGAAGAGACAAATGTTTGTTGACAAAAATTGTGAACCTCAATGCAATCTGAAAGTTTTACCTTGGGACTTTCTCTGCTTACTTAACCTTTAGTGAACTGCACCAACAAGAGCAGTCATTTCACTGCCACTACGGAAATAAAGGAAGTTAGACATCTCAAAAGATCCTTCAACACCAAGAGTAGAAAGGTTAGAAAGTTATGAACACACTTTCAATTTTCAAACCGAATTAGTTCTGATTTTAGAGCCCAAAATTTTATTTTGATTTTTTCAGTGGATAGGGGCACAGAAAAGGCAAGCTAAAAAAACCCTGAGGGAAGAGGAGGGCAACCAAATTCTAGAGTCTACTTTACTTTTCCTTTGAAATATAAGGGAAAAGCCACGTTTCTTCACAGCACTTGGGCAACAGAATTTCTACCACTACAGGAGTTTTACAGCCCATGTTCCTACTCAAGCCTTCTACATATTAAGTCATCATTACATTAAAGCCATTAATAATTCTGAAAAAAATTCTTAGCATCAACCCTAGGAGTCATTTTGAAACAAATTTTCTCACCACCATTTTTTTCACTTTGCTTTTGGTTTCTCTTAAACTAAAGGAAAGACTATTTAAGCTTGAATTAATGAACTTCTACGCACTTTTCTTGTTTAACAGTTTAACTTTCCCAACACACAGTGGTGTAGCCAAGCATTTCATGCTATTTCAAACCACTGGAATCTTCTACGTATTTGTCGTAAAGTTTGCTACCACAGGAAAGTTAATACCTCACATAGTATAATAAAAGAATACTTTAAAGCCAGTTAAGTGACAGTATCCAATGAGACTTTTAATAATAAGTTTTGTCAAGGTAGCAGAAGCAGGAAGAATGGGCTGAGATTTCAGGAACTGTCAATCTCCTGCAGATATTGGACCAGTTATTCAAAGCAAGTGACTGAGTACTGGAAAATATCAAATTAATGGCTAATAAAACCAGACCCTTTAAGTCAAATGAAACAATTGCCAACATCCAAATGTAATTTTATGAAGCTGCAATTTTTCATAAGGTTAAACACTTATGTTAAGATTATTTATTTACAATATAATCCAAGTGTCTAGCAGAGATGGGTAAGAAAAGATCTGCTGTACAGTCCTACAGTAACAGCCTGTAAACTTTAGAAGAGATCACCTTTACAAAATATTCTTGATTTTAAACCTTACAGTTTGAAACAGATTTGCCAACCACTTCTCTTAAGGTTTGACAAATTTCAATGCTATTTACATTTTACTAACCAAATAAAAGTAACATTAGAAGAGTTCGACAAACATCTGGTTAAGCTTCTATGCCAGCTGCAAGGCATATCACACATTTAGGAAAGCATGTTTTGGAATGAGATGGCTATACGGTATTGATGTTTGTGCTTCATTTTTATTCTAACACTATAGATCAAATTTTCCAGCAACACAATTACCCGTGATATCTAACAAAATGCTTGAGCACTGTGCAAGTTTGACAAAACCTTCAACTTTAATTTCCGAGATTCGTAAGTGCTACCAAGATTAAAATTAAGCAGTTTAGTCTCTTGCAATCTTGCTAGTTATGCCAAAGTCCTACATATTGTACAGAAGCAAACTTTGATAACTTTTCTGAAACACCACAGTCCAAACTTAACACCATAAACAAAACATTACTGATCAAACGGACAGCAAATGAGCCTTCAGCTGATACACGCCAGTCAGGATCTGTATAGAAAGGAGTGTAAGTTCTAGACAATAATAAACTATAAAGAAAACTCCTTTAAGCTAGCAATCTACCCCACTACTGCTGAACCACATTCCCAAAAGGATAAAGCAGCACACACTTGCAGTGTGTCACAAATTAAGATCTCCAAACACATTACAATTAAGCTACAGAAACCCTCCCACTCCCAAAGCACTCCATATACTCACCATCTGCAAGATTGCACCATATAAGCGCAGGAGAACTTTCCGGGGTTCATCTGCAACTGTCTCAATGGTATCAGGTAGTGAGCACTGAAACAGCATGTTGCTGAGGCCACCTCTAACAAGAGAAAGGTAAGTTCATCAGCGCATGCATACATGTTTCATTTCCTACAAATCAGAGATGCACTAATCAGCCTTTTAGTATGATTAACTGATCTATTCTAACATAAGCAACAAATTACCAACAGTACCAATAACTCATAACATAGAAGGCTTCAATTCAAAAATTGGCAGCTTCATGCTTCTTAATCTGTAGTTCACCATCAAGATCTATTGATCCAAATTATAGTTCAAATTATGAACTGACTGCAACAGGCAACTAAGATAAGATATAGACTTCTGTTAATTATTTTCAGGATGTCTAGAACTTGATGCTGGAGTCTTGTCAGATATACCTGGTTGAACAAGCAAGATGACAGCAGAATAAGCTTAAAACCATACAGTGAGTATAAACCCCTAAATTCAAATTAACAGCTGGTATCACTGGGATGGCAGCTACAAAGATTTAACCTGAACACCTGTGCTATAGCATCACTGATGAAAGTCTTACCTATGCTATCATTCTTAGGGACTCATTTTCAATTTTGAAATTTACAGTTAAAGCAGTTCTTTATTTTAGAGAAACTGCTCATGTATTCACCAAAACTAAAGTCACACTCAATCTTATCAGGCAAGGCACAAACTAGGGGGCCCTGTGCTTCAAACATTCAGGGATTATACAAACCTGCTGGCTTTTCATATAATTACTGGTTCACAACAGTGTTCTCATCAGAAAAAGTGACAGCATTTGTTTCCTACAGGTTTATCAAGCTAGACAGATACTAGATTAGAGAAACTAAGTTTCTTGATTTCTAGTGGCCCACTAGGAACACCTGCCTACACAACCCACCTTTTCTTGACTACATTGTCTTTCAGCATCCTCTTCTTTATCAATATGTTCATTAAGAAGTTTTCAAATTTCCCTTCTGCAATAGATTTACCCTATTACTTCTTCCTCTACTATAAAAGGAAGAAGTATTGAAACTTCTGGTTTACTTGCAAAACAGAAATGCAAATCAGCTCTACAGAAAAAAACTTGTCTGTCTCACCAATAAAGAAAGAACTTTCAAAATCAGATACAATCCCAATATAGTAGCTAGCAGTAAAGGGATGAGGTAGCATAGATTTTAAAAGTAATTTAACTTGTAACATCTACATGACTTACTGCAGTAACTCTAGAATTTATACAGTGGTACCTCTGTCATGTTGTGATTTCCTTCACAAAGTAATGCAGTTTTTAATAACAGACAAAACCTCAGTATTAAATACTACTTTGCAGTGAGCTATGATTCCAGAAATCCGTAGCAGATCCAAAATGCTGCGGTTAAAATGCCGTTCTTAGTCCTAACCTGACACTCCTCTCAATGCTTTTTCAAATATTTTTCTGGGTTCTCTTACAATGCAGTGGGGAAGCAGTAAAGACTTTCTGGAGAAAAAGGCCACCAGGAAGTAGACAACCTCCATGTATTTACTGGGAGATGACAGAGAAAAAGGGCTGGCCTACATATCCAAAGTCAACAACTGAGAAGGAAAAAATAAGTATCAAGAAAATAAGGTAAAAGCAGCAACTGCACAATACACTCAGGAAGGAAGACAGAAGAGAACCAGGTGGCTTGGCAGACATCCAAAAAAGGATGTTTAAAGACAAGATATATGAAGTAACTTTGAACCACAAAGGTGAACAGGTAGGAAAAAAAAAAGAAAGAGATAGAAGGGATATCAAATGAAGAGCAAAACCAGACTATTCAGATGCAATCAGAACATTGGTTAGTTATACCGACTGCATTTCTGACATTTTTTTTTAAAAAAACATTTGCCACATTTTCTAAGCCTCTGATGTAGACTTTGGTGAAAGTACCAATACTTAAATAGAAGAACTAAGCACAATGAAAGCCACTTTACAAAAATACTGGACTAGAGCTCAAAATCCTGTACAAACATTTAAGTTACTTAAACACATGCTCAGCCTGCATACAGTGCATTGGAGCCCAGGAACTCTTCTTTTTATACCTCCTCAGCCAAGCGTGAGTGTATTACTGAGGCTGAATTCCATTAAACAGAAGTTTCACTGTAGTTTTATGCACTTAAGACTCCAAAAGTTACCTCTAATCAAGGAAATCCATATGGGAGTCTAATAAAGGGTACTGTTCTCCTGAAAGGTCAATAGACTCAGCAGCTTGTTTAAGGGTCAAAAGGGCATATATCACTCTTTCACAGATAAAGCTACCAGTTAGTCTACTGCTGCAAATTACTTGAAGAGAAGCCCTTCCACAAGGGTCACCTATTTTCAAAGCTTCCCATTGCTTTCCCCATACCACAGCCACATAAATTAGAGATGCTTATATACTTGCATTTTGATCAGATGTGAAACTATTTCTTTTCTTTCACACAATAAGGGCTGGACCCCTTCATCCTATGATACCAAGTACCTAACAGATGTTTGTGAACATGATTTGCACTAATGCAGTCAAAATGGCAAGGCAGACAATGTGTCAGTGGAGAATGCACACTGAGTGCTTGACTTTTGCGAAACTACAATCAGCAAACCAGTATGATGCTGCATTCTCTGTAGATAAAAGTGGTGAAAAGACTTTTGCCAAAATAAATGCAACTGTCAATCGGCATGGTTTTACACATTCTTAAGTTTCAGCCCAATCCAGAAACCATCAAGCTGTTTTGGAGTGATCTCTCAGAGGGGAAGTTTCCAAGAAATGCAAGAATAACTGTGCTAAAACTGAAGGCTTTAGAAAGTAAGTACCAAAGTCAGCAGTACACACTAGTAAGGATGAAAACAGTATTAAGCAAATCAAATTACAGACTACCGTCTAGGAACAGCATCAGTCTTCTAAAAATTCTCACCCTTCATAAACTTATTATGACCATATCAAGTGAGGAAAAATTATCTAAAAATACAAATACTATCTGCACTGGCTTTCAAGGAGTTGCTAGTTTTTAGTAAGGCTTTTAAAATACATTTAGAAATGAGCATGATGGGGTTTGATCATACTTTTATATATCAGAGCTTTGTCAACAGTTTATGCTCTCTTAGCTAACTGGGGGTAGATTTGCATGTATTTCGTGTATCAACAGAAGTAGAAACACTAGGAAAGCAAACTCAGGACTCAAGGGGAGACCCTGACAACCATACCCTTTGGAACTGTAGGCAACTCTACATTTGACAGGGTAGAATGATCAGGCACTAAGATGCTAGAGAAGCAGTTCATAAAAATGAAACTCTGAACTAACAGTGGTTTGACTAGCATATAGGATTGATCTAAAGGAGAGGCAAGGATCTCAAACACATTATATATCGCTTCTAGAACGTCCCCAATTTACATATTTCTGCTGCCAACGTGCTGAGTCACAAGTACTTGTTACTATATCTGCTACAAGATGATTCACATCATCTATACACCGCATTTATCCGCTAACTTCTAAATTTCAGAACGGTCAGGGCCAGGCCAAAAAAAAAAAAGGCGGCTTTTTCTCAGACGGGAGCTCCGTGCTCGGTGCAGCGGTTTCTACCGGCTCCATCACTTTTACCACCAAGGTCCGCGGCCCCTCACCCGGCTCAGGGCCGAGGCGCTGCAGTACCAGCCCCTTCGCACCGCCACCCGCTGCGGGGCGTGGTGGGGGGCGTGACGCGACGAAGCCGGGGCCTCCCGCCTGCCCCCGGCCGCGACGCCCCGCGCCGAGGCGGTGGGTCCGGACGGCCCGGCCCTGCCCTCCAGCCGCAAACCGCGCCGCCCCAAGAGCCGAACGCAAAGGACGGATGCGCAGTCGCTCCCCACGCGGCAGCGATCCCGCTCCCCTCCACGCGGAAAAGGAAATTTAGAAAAGATTTAAAAAAAAAAAAAAAAGAAAAAGCAGAATAGGGGCAGCCTCGTCTCCCGCACCTCCTGCGCCAGGAAGCGGCTCCCAGCGCCCAACCGGCCCCGCCCCCCTCCTACCCCCCATCCCCCAGGACCAACCACCACCCGCCCGCCTCGGCGCTGACCTGATGGGGTTGATGCGCAGCTGCTCCTCCCGCAGCCCCCGCCAGGCCCCAGGCAGGAACTCCTTACACCACAGATACGCCTTGCGCCGCGTTCGGGGCTCGATCGGCGGCTCCTCCTCAGGTGGCGGCGGCGGCAGCAGCAGCGCGGAAGGCGGGGTCGTGGCGCCGCCGCCGCCGCCTCTGCCCGCCGCGACGGGATCTTTCCCCTCAGGGTCGGGGTGGGCGAGGGGCGAGGGGGGCTGCCCGGCGGCGGGGAGGACGCCGCCGCCCCCGCCGGAGCTGCAGCCGAGGAGAAGCCCGAGCGGGGAAGGGTCGGTCTCGCCGTTACAGAATTTGGTCTTCATGGCGTGAGGCGGGCGGGCGGGAGGGCGCCGGCAGCGGGGAGGGGGCGCGGCGGCCGTTAGGGCGAGGAGCGGGTGGGCGGCCGCGACAAGCTCGCGCCCTCTCAGCCTCGCGCGCGTCCTTCCGCTGTCAGCGCCAGCGGCGAGTGAGCGGCGCGCTCGCCCCCGGCCCCCCCTTTTATAGGCAGCTCGGCACGCGGGCCCGCTCGCCTCACGCTTTTTTTTTTCTCTCTCTGTCCTGATTGGCTGCCGGCTGTCGGCTCCAGCCTGGAGCGGGGGCGGGGAGGGGGAGAAGTTGCCAGCGAGCGCGAGGAGCGCGCGCGCGCGCGCCTGCCTGCCTGCCTTGCGCTCGGTGATTGGTGCGCGAGGCGGCACGAGGCGCTCGCTCGCGCCGCCGCAGCCGCCCCTGTGCGCGAGGGGGCGGGCACGGAGCACGCCGATTGGCCGCTTCCCCCCCCCCCGGTTGTCCCGGTGACCGGCGCGCGCAGCTCGGGGTTGGCGGGCGCAGCGCAAGGTGACCCCTCCCCCTCTTTCTCCACACCGCTGTGGAGGCGCGGCCGCCCGCCCCGGCCTCCTGCCCCGGGCCCGGCCCGTTAGGTCTCCCCGGGCCCCGCTTCCCCTTCCCGCCCGGCTCAGCGCCGCCCCCGGGCGCCCCTCTGTGCCTGCCGCTGAGGGCTCGGCCCGGCGGCCACCGCTCGAGCCTGAGGAGAATTTAACGGGGGAGGTTCGAGCCACAGCGGGGGCTCGACCGGGGTGGGGCTGAACTGGAGGTGAGCACCGAGGACAGAGGGAGGGAGCTGGCCGGGGCAGGGCGTGCTGTGCCGTGTGTGAGCCGGTACTCCCTCGGGCTGGCCGTGCCAGGGCTCCCTAACGCGCCGCTGTCATTCGCTCCCGTGACTCTGCGCTGTACAAAGTGGGTTACAGCAATCGACAGTGCATTTATTTAAACCTCTGCTGCTTACGGAAAGTTACTGAGTTACTTGTTTGTCACGTGTGAGGGCTGATTCATGCCTGTATGGTAAAATGGTCTCTCTTGGCTCAGGAGAGAATCATACCTGAGCAGAAAGGTAAGCTACAAGAGGAAGAATTTCCACCAGCAGGGCTTCAAAGTTCAGTTTCTTTGTTAGTTTTGGCGGTGGCAAGACGTTCTCCTGTTACGGGAAGCATAAGCACCTGCCTTCCGGTCCTTTGCAGCACACGAGGAATGTCAGAGCAGCGATGTCGCAGCCAGCTGGAAGGAGCTGCAGCTTTCCTGGCCCTCCGGCAGCCGGAAGGGACGAGAATGTTGCCTAATACGTTATATCGCCTTGTCATAAATGAGAAGTAAAGGAATAAATTGAACAGCTTTGGCTGTTCTCCCTTGTTAGTCTTTTATGGTACATAAGAGAAGCTTGTGGGCTCTTTTAACAATAGTTGCCATTACGGTGGCATTCATTGTTAAAGCTAGGGATTGCTGGGTTGCAAGGGACTTCTGACACGTTCCTTCCCTCATCCCTCCCCAGACTATTTCACTGCGTGGGCTGCTCCCTCATTTTGTCTGCGCACTTCACTTCCACACTCCAGTGCTGGAAACCCCCCCCAAGTAGCCCAGGGATTTTCTGAGAACTGTCAGGAAAGCTCCAGAACTGGCTTCAGAACTGCTTTGTGCTGGCAAAGCAGCTTCAGCACAACCAAAACTCTTCAGTTCTTCACTTACAAAATAAAATCCCTTAATCCAAGCACAGATTAGGATGCTGGAGATGGCAACACAGGGCTGAGGAGAGGCCCTTTCTTTTGCAGGTCCCTGCTGAAGTACCTGACAACATCACTCATGTTGAATAGCTAAATACCAAAAAACAGTTCTACAGATGGAAAGCTCATCCTGCAACAAATGCTGATGATGTCTCTACACGTGGGAAGAAGTGGTGGAAATACCAGAAAAATTTGCCTTTCAAACAAGCTCCTTCTGTGCTTGAGCTTCACGCTCCTTTGTCATAGTGTGAGTAACAGGACTTTTTTTTTTTCCTAGAGTTATTTGATTTTTTTCTGGATTGCTATTGGTGTGGAAAGAGAAGGCAGAAAAGCCAGAGAAATAAAAGATTCGTTTTTCCTGGGTAGGGAGAACTATTCACTTTTACTAGACAAGAAAACTCCAATTTGTTGATACTGGCCATTTCACTGACATTTGTTCATACCAAGTCATAAGCTTTGCTTCAAAACCTCAGATAATCTCTTTCAAAGCCTTGGAGAGTTTAGAAGGAGATAGGAAAATCATGGCTCTATTTGTGTGATACCCTTTTGATTACCACACACCCTTTCTTAGTGTCAGTCTAGTTTGCCTTTCAGTCCTGTAATGACTTCCGTTTTGATAAGTATCCTGGATCCCTATGAAGCCCATATGCACATTTTCTTTAGACATTTGTTCTGCTCATTACACCATTTGTTGTTTTAACACTTTATTAGTAGTTAGTAACTCACTGTATTTTATTGCTGAGTTTACAAAAAGGGTGTAACTCGCTTGAAAACTGTTCAGTGTTTTACAGCAAATGCGGTCTATCTCCTGGGGAGCCACAAGTATGTACAGTGCAATAAAGGCAAGAACAAAGCAGCAGAGGAACTCGTGATAGAAATAAAGGTGAGTAATCGTAAGGGTTTGCAGGTTTAGTTGATATGAAGGCATATCAATATGTTGCTTGCCAAAATTATTTTTCTTTCATTATTCCCAGAAAGTAAATGTTGGTTAGGGAATTCATTGGTCATTAAGATGACTTTCATCTTTAAATTGTGAGGAATAGTCATTTCAGCCTGCTATTGTGCGTTTCCAGTGTGCTTGATTTGAATGGGCAGGAAGCCATGTGGCAGCAGTGGCATGAACTTGGTCTTACTGAAAGCCTAGGCAGCAATGCCAAAGATGAATGGTCTGAAGGCATGATGCAAAACCCAGTAGAGTATGTGGAAAGGCAGGTACAGGTTTCACTAAACATGGAAATAAATAATTTTCTGCTCTTACCCAAGAACTTCCCTGGTTGGGCTCAAAGCATGCGGGAGGAGCAACGTATGAGAAATTCTCTTATTCATGTAGTGTATTTTAAATGGACAAACAGCGAGAGAGGCTCTCATTCTGGAGCTACTAAGCTACTTTTAAGTTTTAAGTCCACATTCAAGTAAAACAATCAGAAAGAAGAAAACAAACCTATTTCTTCTACTTATATATGTGTTTTTTTTCTGCTCTTAAGGAGGTATCTATTACACTTAGATAATGCATATAGTCAAATTCAACAAAACTAAGGCTTCTGCTAACATCAGAATATATTGAAACCTAAAAGGCATCAGAAAAAAAACCTCAAAGAAGGGAATTAAGTAGTGAATTCTTGGCTCAAACACTCCAGGACTGAATGGTTAAAATACTGGACTTAGACTTGAGAAACCTGGTTATATTCTCAGCAGCAACTGACCCCTCTTTCCATTTATTGTGCACTAGAAGCACCTTGTTGTTAGGTAACAATGCAATATCCTACCCAATGGATTAGTCAAGCAACCAGCCGTCTTCTTAAGTAACGGAAAAAGGCAAACGTGTCTTCGTGTTCCTGATGTCAGATTTTACACCATAGCAACCAGGCTGCGTTAGCACACTTTTTTTGTGGATAGCAGACACGGGTTCTATACCTATGTTCAATTCCTGATTCCATCTAATAGGTTAATCTACTGTAGCATCTAATAAATTAGACCCATTAAGAGAATAATCCTTCAGCTGCCTGTATCCCCTAGATAACCTACCTTTAAAGCCTGTGACGGAAGTAACAGTGAGTAACTAGGGTAGGGGCATAGACAAAACACATAGTGACTAATTACGCTGTAAGCAGGGTACAGTCCGGACTAAGATCCCCTCTTCTGGGGTGAGCAGAGGCTTGAGAGTTTGTATGACCTCTGCTGTCAGCGTGGAGGGAGACACAACTACTCATCACAGAGATCTCCTTCTCCACAGACAGTAAAAAACAATTTCTTTTCCCCTGTAACTTACTTTTCCCTCAACCCCATACCATGACCATGTAATCTATTACTTCAGTGGCTGAACTGCATATAACAGTCAGTGAGTCCACTACTCCCTTTGAAGTAATGGAGACACTTCTTTACCAAGTCTTGATGGAAATGTCTACTTTCCTCTGGTTCTGAATGCAGCCTTAAACACGTATTCAATCAGGAGAGGGCATATGTCTCTTCCCTATGACAGCCTAACATGAACCATTTGTTAATGTATTAATTTGTATGATTTACTAAAGCTGCTTAGAATATTTCCCCCCCGGTTTTCTGTAATGCTTGTATATCTGCAGCAAAGGGAATTGCAGCTGGATAGATGCATGACTTTATTCACCCCAGTTTGCACTGGTGCAGGAGAAATTGCTTATTGCTCACCGAAGAGCTAAGTCTAGAATTGTGACTCATAAAGCACTTCATTTTCTTTCACAAGTCTTTCTCACTATTATACCACGCAGCAGCAGATTTTACTGGCAAGATCAAACGCCAGCTAAGGCCAGACCTGCCACGTGGCGCAGAGAGAGTGACACTTTTGCAGAAGGATGCAGATACTTCAGCTGAAAAGCTTGCAGACTTCTTAAGAGCAGTTGTCGATAAACATTGATTATGGACCAGGAGCAGGTTGCTGTTGAGTTTGTGAATCCCATTTCTGGAACTGGACTGAGGCCAGCGACTTCAGTGCAGGGACCGTGCAGTCGTTGCGAGTGTGGGTGAGAGTTCAAGGCTGTCCTTGAGTCCCTCGGCCTCTTGGCTCACCTCCTCGGCGTCCTGCTCACAGGGGAGCATTTTGGGATAGCAAAATACTCTCAGCCTAGTTCTGCATTCAAGTTGCACTTGGAGCACAGAGCCTGCTTTCATTTTGCAGCTCCTTGGTTCTATGCCTGGTAAGACCCTTGACGAATTTTAAACAAATATTAAGGCTGCTGTTTCTTGTTCCCTGCATCAACAGCCAAAAAAACTGCTACTCTGAAAGCCAGAGATTACGAAGATTTGAAGTTGAGTTAGCCACCAGTCTAAGATGCAGCTGCAAGGGAGAGGCTGCGCGGCTGTCCCGCTTCCTCTTCCTCAGTGATAGGAAGGGTAGTGGGATCGTGGCAGACAACGTTCTCCTAGATCCGTGTCTCCATACTGGGTGGAAAAATAGGCCATAAGCAGCCTAGGGAGAATAGGGGAGTGAAGTATTTCACACAAAGCCCCCTTTGCTCATCCCTTATCAAGAGAATTTGCAACCTCTTCTGTGCTTTGACCCTAAGAGAGAGAGAATTTCAGGACTAAATTTGAGATGATCATAGGTGGGTTTATGTTCCTTCTGTGTCTGTTTAGTTTCCAGCACAAAATACCAGCAAAACCCAAGGTGCAGCTTTGGCCCCTGAAGTATTCCTGCCAGAATACACAGGGTTAACAAGGGCTAAAGATGACAGATTTACCCTAGACACTGCCCTGGTATTTATATGTCTCCTGGGAATGCAAGGGAAGTGTTACACCAGAAGCCAGCCCTACCGAAAGGATAATATGCTCATTCATTTGCTCTGTTGGTCTGATACCCACAACGACCTAGAGCTTGTGCAGTGCCAGGTACTCCAAGCAGTGTGCTAAAATAACATTACCTGGCTCAAATCCCAGAGAATGACTGTTCTTGGAGTCAGACTGACCCAGCTTTTATTGTATTACAAATCACTTAATTTCATGCTCTGTACCAATTTAATCTCATTGAATAAACCCAGCTGGGGAACTTTCTCAGGATCTCAGGGAGATGTAAAAATCCAGTAGGGATTAGCTAAATATTACCTTATTTCTTCTAAAAGCTCAGGCTTTGAGACTCCTGGTTGTGTAGGGTCCTGTGGTACAGTAACAGCCTCAGACGTAGCTGCAACCTGCAGAACTGTACAGCACGAGGTGAGTAGCACTTTTAATACAGTCCCAGTTTAGTAATCTCTCCTATGAGTTCAGACACTTCAACATCTGTTTTACTTTCGGACAAGAGTCAAACTCTTCTGCAAACCGATCCCAGCTCCCCCCGATCCCCAGCGGAGTTCAAGAGTGCAGCCACGCAGCCTTTGTCAAACAGGATTCCTGAAGCAACCTCTCCTCCCAGCCTGGGGACTGCGCAGAAACCCCCTCACAAAGGAGTCCGAGTCCTCCCAAGCTATGCTCAAAGAAGAAAACAGTTGCTATAGTAACCAGTTCTCTACCTGCACTGAATCAGCTCCCTCTTCCCTCTTAATCTCCTCTGGTTTTATTAGTTCTGGGCGAGAAACAGCTTGTCGGGTCAGGGCTGTGCTTGGTTCTGCAGGCTGGAGGGGGTGCGTGGAAGGCACTGGGGGGCTCCTCACCCATCAGGTGGTCCTTGCCTGCTGGAGCATGTCCTGCATGAGGGTTGCCACTGCTTTCGTGTTGTGACAGAGCCACCCAAGCTGCAGAGAAACAGGCTCTTTGCTTCCTTCCTTGCCCCCGGCTCGCAGTGGAGCCCTGCTGCTATCTTGTCCGAGAGCAGACTTGCCACTGGTCCGTTGCATATCCTTTGCAGCCTCACTGGGATAGACTTCAGCCTGCTAGTGGAAAAAGAAACTGGATACAGGCTCTTTTCTGTGATAGCACGTTTTTGCAACTCTTCATAGGGTTAAAAGTGACCATAATAATCACCAAAACCACTCAGAAAGTTCTAAACTATGCTAAACCTGAATCTTTTCCAATATGTCTACTGTGGCCAGGCCTTGGACTAATAGTTTTCTGTATTATGAATTCCACTGTGGAAGTGTATAGCTGGGAGCCAAAGAAACCTGCTCTAAGGAAGAACCTGCCAGAGCCACCTCTAGCTGTTCCAAGCACGCAACACAGGCAAATCACCCGCACAAGCTGGGGCATGTTCCCCTGACAGCAGGTGGACCAGCGTGTGGTGGGTGTGATGTGGTGACTAGGGAGGAGGGAAAAAAGCCACAGAATTAATTACCATGGATGTAATAGTGGTCACGAATAAAAGGTTGCAGGACAAAGCCGGTAACGCACTACAACAAGGCATCAAGCACTGCCACTGCTTGTGCTAAATGCTCAGAGCCTGTGTGCTGCGAAGAAGCCAAGGGTATTCACTAGACTCATGCATGCACAGAGCAGGAGCAAAGCAAATTAGAAGAATTCCTTCTTATGTTCATGCAGCTGCCATTAACATGACAGTAAACACTCCACATTTAAATACAACTCAATAAAAAGATGCAAGAGCGCACCCACATCAATAAGTTGCTTGAACAACAGCCAGTAGTAAAATAAAAATGTGTGTACATTTCTAAAATATTTCAAAATCTATTATTGACCCAAATAATGAGGTAGATCACAGACTAATCTTAAAATGACTTGGACTTCTAAAATACCTTTTTTTTCCCCTCCCCTTTTGCTTATTATTGAACAATTTGCTATGCTAAGCATGTGTAGCAACGGACTAATACCAAGCTGAAATAACTGATTTGTGATGGAACTTGCAATTCCAGTATTGCTGGTTATTCAAGCACGCTGCAGTTTTTTCCTAAGTTAGGATGTAAAAGGGTGGATTCCAGATATGGATTCCAGACACTGTAGTTTCGACTCGGGCACTGATTGTACTTAAGTAATTGGCATTGTTTTTATGGGACCCTGGCAGACTTTGTCGTTTAAGCCAAGGAGTGGTTTCTAGCTGGTTATTTCCTCGTGGGCAGTTAAACCTCGATCATGGGCATAGAGTAAGGAGGTGGCAGAGAGAAGTTTCCTAGTCTTTGGGGAGCCAAGCCTGCAGCAATGGCAGCAATGGGGCTCTGCTGGCAGAGCCTGAGGCAAGGTGCGTATTCTAGGCAATAGCTTCAGCTATCCATCTCACGCAGACACGTTTGTTCCTTCCCAGGGGTAACAACCAGCAGCCTGAAGTTACAGAAAAGTCATTAAAAGTTAGAAAATGTTTCCAAATACACAGCGGTGTGAGTATTCATGAGGAACTGCCTGCCAAAGACATGGTCACCAGACTTGAAGCATGCACGTGCTGAGGAGCAGACAGGATAAATAGAGGAGGATCAGCAGAGCAAAGAAGTTAAAGCATTTCAGGGAGCTGGCTGTGTCCTTCTCCCTGACACACACATCCACCCCCACCCCTACACCCCACCCCCCCAAATCCCTGTGCTGATTTATTTTATCAAAAAAAAAAAAAATCTCTTCCGAAAGATGAGATAGCATTTGCAAAGTCAGTCCTTTGCCCTAGTATCTTTGACTAACAGTATCTGGTTATTGTACAGGTCTTTAGACCGAGATGATCTTTTTATTGCCATATTGGCATATAATCAGCAGAGTGGATTTTTCTGTGAAACACTCCACATCATCCAGACAAATGGCCTTCATTCAGAAACAACTACTGATAACGCCCGGGAGGTGAGGGTAACCTTATATACAGCCAAAGTGGTTTTGTGACATACCTAAACTTCAAAACTGCCAACTGCTTTTTGATCCCAGAATTAAGCTCACTGTTAATTGTTACCGGAACAGTGCTGCACCCTATCAAGTTTTTTACTGTGGCATTTTGTAATTAACTCATTTAATCCTACTTTTTTGCTTTTTGACACAGAGGAATAGCACGATTACTCGTGACAACTAGAAAATGGTCATCAAGCAATTAATCCAGATTAGAAACCCTCTGAAAACACAATGAAACCCACTGCCTCTTTAACCAGAGCATGCTGTACTCCATTACAGGTATTTAATAGATTTATGAATTAAATACAATATGATATCACTAATTTCTCCTTTCCATTCTGATGATAACTTATGCCAACTGAACTGACAAATCTGGCTTGTTATGTATTAACCAGTCATCTGGGAATCTGATTGAGTAACACAGCAGTTGTTGCAATACCAAGACTCCCATATAAATCATGCCTAAGTCCTAAGTAAATACTGGTTCAAATATTGATTCACATGAGAGATATGACTGCAGTTTAAGAGGTTACAGGTGCCGGCTGAACTACTCTGGAGAGGACCACTCCCTCCGTGTTCATTTGGGATTCATACCAAAGTGCTCACTTTTCTTTGAATTCGTGGGCGCAGAGCATTCCCCTTCATTTGTGATGTTGACGTGCTCTGTATCAGAACCTATTTTTGATGCTCTAAAATCAAAGGTATCGCATCGTGTATAAGGACTAAGCTATTCAGTTGTTTACACTCTGGATAGATGTAACATCTGGGAATAGGGGAGTGAGACACAAGAAGTTATTTTTTATGGGGCACTGAAAGCAGGGGGAGAGGGGGACATGCAGGTTTTTTCCCTGATATATAGATGCTATAGCAACTGCTACCCAAAAAAACCCAGAAGAGGGAATTTGAGGTGAAGGAGAAATCCAACAACAAAATGAAAAGCTATCTTCCACACTTTGGAAGATAGGAGGAGTCTCTCATCAGTTGGAGAAAGCTTAAGGGAAAAGGAATGCCCCATCCCATTTGTTTTTACACTAATGAGAGGTATCGTGAGCCACGTCTACACTAGCAGTCCGCTCTTCGGTTGCAATATAGGTATCTCCTTCGCTTAGCCATGAATCCCAATCGTTCTTCTGAGTAGGATGAGCACAAATCCTTCTGGATACATTTCACAGTTACAGATCTAAACAAGAATGAGTTTCCCCAAAGTCTCCTGGGCACTTCTGTCTTAGCAAGTCCTAAGCCAGCAACCAGAGAAAAGAGCACGTGTGCTCCATTCCAACCAGTCTGAATAAGTGGACTGTGAATAACACAAGCCAGCTGCTCTAAATGTCCAAGTCTCGTGGATATCCACTTTTAAAACTGGCTCTGTAACTGCTATATTCACTAAGCAAATTGTTAAGAAAAACGTTTGCATCACAGAAATGAAGTTCCTGTTTTGAGCAATTTAAGATAAGTGCGTTTACATCAAAAGAGCTCAACCTTTTAAATGTAGGAAGCCTGCCATACCTTTATCTCTTAGATTAGTGCATTGCTTTTCTTTTTTAAAGCCACAGAAAATAATTCTGTGCATTATCTTAGCTTCCAGAGTAACGCTGTTTTCTTAATAATATTTGTAAGAGGAGCAGTTGGAATTAAAGCTTAGAGCGTCACACCGTGTGAGAGATGACATAAATCGTAAAAGTTTGGAAGTAAATACCCAATACCTAACTAGCCAGGGAATTCAGAGTAATTGGAATCATAGAACATCCTGAGCTGGGAGGGACCCACGAGGATCATTGAGTCCAACTTCTGACTGCACACAGGGCAACCTAAAAGTTAAACCATCTATCTAAGAGCATTGTCCAAATCCTTCTTGAACACCAGCAGGCTTGGTACTGTGACCACTCCCCCAGGGAGCTTGTTCCAGTGCTTGACTACTCCCTCAGTGAAGAACTTTTTCCTAATATCCAATTAGCCCAATGAAGTATTCTCCAAGAGGCACCTTTATATTGCTTTCCACATTGCCATAGCACATGCAGAAAATCACGGTTCTTTGAACTGCTCTCTGCACAGGCTCTCCTTGCCACGGACACTTGCCATGCATGTGCAACTGAATACTTTTGGCCTGCAGGATCTGCTGTGGTTGAGCCTCCCTATGCTCCATGCAATGAAGGACAAGAGCAAATTCAGTTATCTCTCTGTTCCTCCTAATTGCCAATAGCCGTGAGACAAAATCCCCACTTGTATTATTCCTCAGCACATTGTGCAATTTAAAACCCTTTCTTTACATATGTAACTAGCTAGCATGTTGCTCTGAATTGTGCAAGAAATTCTTTTGTCCACTGGTTGACAAACTAGTTAGTGTTAAGGGCCTTTTTGCTATTGCAATCTAGCTGCTGCGGCTGAAACAAACTTCTGTTGGTTCCCACCTGGTCTCAAGTGATATTTCTTTGGCCTACAGAAGCCACCTTATCTGCCACAGGAATTCAGCTTGCCAGTCCTCTTCAAAATGAGCCTCCTTTTTAGGACAGGATTTGACCAGATGGAGACCTGCCTCAGCTTCTCTGCAGGCTCTGACATGGGCCTGGCAAATCTACCCACCCTGAAGGAGCACAGGACCTCCAGCAGCATGTGGGACCTCTCTGATGTGACTTCCAGTGGGACATCAGGGATCACGACTACGCAGCTCTCCAAAGCGTGTGCAGGTAATGCACACAGCGAGTCATTGCTGCATCCGGGCAGGAGGATGAGTGTGGCCTCAGTATTCATTCCTCCATGTATTACGGTGGGATCTGCACGCCAGCTGCCTGGGAAAGCTTGTGCTGCCATTTGGAGAAATGCCAGGAGCAAGTTCAGTGGCAGCGGACATCAGCTTGGGGAACCAGAGCTGTGTGGTACCCAGCAGAACGACAGCTACATCAGACATACACTGAACCGGACTAATTTAGGAAACAGCTTCAAGAAGTGCTGCTCTGGACCCAATGTGCTCCTTTCCTGCTCAGAAAAAAAGGTCTCCTCCACCACTTTGCAGTTCTCAGTGCAACACTGGAGCAGAGAAAGTATTGTAAGGAGTGGTCAATTATTGCGTGGGTTCAGGGAAAGAGGGCAATTTTGTACCAGTGTCGCAGCCATTACTATATTTAGAGGCTTTTCTCCCAGCTTTAGAATACACAATAACATAGTAAGAGTTAAGACATGTGCTTTCTGGGCATGCTTGAGATGGAAAAGTACCAAAATATATCTCTATCTCAGCAATTGGCTCTGCGACAAGAAATAATTCTAGCTCATCAACCATGTAAACAGAAAATTATTGTGATTGCAGGCCTCCATATGAACAGAAAAAAAATCCAACTTAATTCTGACTCCAAGCACAATACCTGTAAGATTCTGTCCCTCTGAGGTCTTCAGGAAACTGTCTTACAGCGCATTCAAACAAGAATCATAGAATGGTTTGGGTTGGAAGGGACCCCCAGAGGTCACCCAGCCCAACCCCCCTGCAGGAGCAGGGACACTTTTAACCAGATCAGGTTGCTCAGAGCCCCGTCCAACCTGGCCTTGAATGTTCCCAGGGATGGGGCCTCCACCACCTCTCTGGGCAACCCCTGCCAGTGTTTCACCACCCTAATAGCGAATAATACCAAGAATAATGTCTTCCAAGCACAAGTAGTTAATTCGTTTTCTTACTCCCGTATCATAGATTTTGCCAGATGTTGTTCTGCAAGGCTCTTTGAAACCAGCATTTCTGCCAAGCCAGGAGCTAGTGGACAAGAAATCTTTTCCTTGGGGAACGGATGAAAAGGCCTACTTAAGCCTTCATAAGAGGTTTCCTTCTTTCACTTGTGACTGCCAGGGCTATAGCTGCCAAGGCTATTGCTAAAAAAGGTTTTGATTCAAGGATGGATAACTTGCTGAGTACTCTGACAGGCAGGGTGTGCAGGGTCTTGGTAAGATGCTCCCCATACAGATGCTTTGAAGCATGCAGCTATCCTCTTGCCTTGTGGCTTACCATTCCCCTCCTCCTAGAGGCCCACTGCTGAGGACCTGACAGATAAAACTGCGGCCACGCAGCATGTCAACAGAAGAGCAGAGCCAGGCCATCTCTTCCTGGTCCTTAGAGGACACCGGTATCCCCGTACCTGCCTGGCAGTTGGTGTTCCCTGGCACAGCCTCAGCGGCCCTGTTATCCCAAGGAGGTGGGAGGCAGAGGCTCAGCAGTGATGGCCCCAGCCTGGGTCAGGCCATTCCGGCACTTGTGTGTGACCGGTCTGTCAGGACAGCCCAAGGGACACCCCAGCGCTGCCCCTTTCTGCCCTTCAGAATCCTTCCTCGAAGCTGCATGGCTAACTGCCACGGAAAGACACCGCTCAGTTAAAGTTCAAACCAAGCTTGGAGCCAAAAAACCAACTCCTGCTCCCTTCCAGCCCTGAATTAGAATGACTTCAAAACAAATAGAGTGACCTCAAACCCCAAAAATAGATGTGCTATTTGATCACCACCTGCCTTCCTAGAAAAACCTATTTCCACCATTTGCACCTACTGGCAAGCCCTACAGGGCTTTCTATCAGTGTCTGAAGGCTACGCAGCCCAGCAAGCTAGCCCTGATATAGGTGACTTGCCATCTGCAGTGATTTGTCCCCTATATTGAAGTCTACAGAGGCCTGTTACACTTTTCCCTATTAAAAACCCCACCTATCTCCATGTAAACTTGGTAGAGTCATAACCTTAACAGGACTTTCTTGTTCTTAATAGACTGTTCGCTTACAGTATTCCAGTGCTCCACGTGTTCCTTTCATGGTGCAGAACAACTTGGGTCCCAGGATCTCCTCCAGGATTTTATTACACCAAGGGTGGCATTTCACCACAGACATCTGCATGTCAGCTCAGCCCAAAGTCTTGTGTACAGTCAACAGCACCAAGGGCAAGGTTCACTTACCCCTGAAAATTCTTCAGACAAGTGCCAATTTCTTTCCTTTGGCTATTAAAGGAACCCAGACCGGGCAGCTTGGGTGTACACGTCTACTTTGCCGATGTGTAGAATGAAGATGAAAACCATCCAAAGTGACTCTGAATTCTGTCTGAACAGGATTTGCCTCCTGACTGTTTTCCCACTGTTCACACAAAGGAAGGGAAAGCCAAGCCATGCACCGGCAGCATGCCAGGAGCATGCTCCTTCCTCCAGCAGGAGGGCCAGACTTCCTCTTGCTTTATAACCTTTGCAGCAGGGTCTCTTTCCTTAAAAGCACACCATAAACAAAAGAGATTAGATCCACCTAAATTCAGTATAGTCCTTAACACCTTGGGTGAGACAGGCTCTGTTATTTCCTTAAAGAGCATCTGCACTCCAAAAAGATGCAAAGTGCCCACATGAGAATCGGTCCATGCGTGTTCCCAGTTCTCGCCCTTACGGGGGCTTTTTGGTCCCCATCACACATCCTTTATCTGCCTTGGTTTCAAACTTGGTAACTTGTTTGTGATAGGGCCCCCTTGAAAAGACAGAAGACTGTCATGGACACAGAGGAAGGAGAGGTAGCAACTGCTAGAGGAAGATACAAGCAGCTGTAAAAATACTACCATGTCTTAACAGCAAAAATGAGATCAGAGAGAAGGGAGGTGTTGCTGATTTGCGCCGGGAGGGCGGGAGAGCATCAGCCTGCTGGGAAGAGGGCAGGAGGCCAGTTCTTAGGTGGTGGCCAAGATTAGGTAGACTAAGTTGTTTGGGGTGGGATGGAGGTCTCTGTGTCCCCTTGTCTCCTCAGGAAAGATGGAGAGAAGGATCAGAGCATCAGCACACTTGCTGCAAAGGCAGAAGGGATGATACTTTCTGGTTTAGCCTAGCTGTTGCTTTTGGATGATAACCAGTAAAAATAAAGCCTTACTGTTTTTACTACCACATTTGAGAGGTCAGCATGAAGTACAACACTGACACCAGGCAGAGAGTAACACAGTGCAGAATCTAACAGCTCCCTCCTATCCTTTTATTTTAGACTGTGCTAAAATGAAACACTTGCCTTATCTGCAAACGAACAATAGCTCCGCGGCAACATAGGAAAGTTAAACAAGCCTTAAGTCAAGGAGATGTAGCCATTACCCCTATGCACTAACTAAAGCTATAGACCTAGACTTGTCTAGGAAAAAAAATGCCAAAGGTTTTGAAGTGTCACTGACCTAAAACTACAGCCCTGGGGTCCATCATGTTCCACCTACAAATATTTCCCCCAGGTCCTGATCACAGGCTAGCAAAGTCACAGATTTGGAGGTTTTTGCCTTTAATGTAGCTCCCATCAATAGCAGATAATGCTCTAACAGTGGATTTCATCCATGCGACGACATAAATCAGAAAGAAAACCCTGACATGGAGCCCGTCATCAACAGAAAGGCACCACATGGTGACTGAGCTGATGCCCTCCCATCAGCTGTACAGCTGTAGCGGGAGTTGCTGCATGTGGCCGAGAAGGGAAGTGGTAAACTGGGAAATTTCTGCTCTTTTCTGGGTGTTCACAGGCAGTTTGCAGACGATTGGTAAATTCTCTTAAAATGCTCTTAAAAGAAAGACAGAAATGCAGTTTGGAGCGTGTAGTTTCCTTGCTAGAGCTGCATTAACTCTGAGTAACTCTGCCATACTGCATCACACTGCGCAGAATAGGATCCCTCTGCTTCCTGAAAGTTTTTGTGCCGCTAGTTACTGAAATCCCAGCCAATATGCTTTGCACAGAGTGCAGGGTACTCATGATTCTCCTCCCATGCTACATCAATTTAATTAAAATATTACAGACTTCTGGGCAGGGCTTTGTTGTTCCAAGATGGGGTTTTTTTTAGTGTTCTTAGCTTTCCTTTCAGCAAGGTGTGTTCTTCCACACCCACCCTTTGGCCTTGAGGAGGCCAGTCCCTTAACAAACCATGCTCTGTTTGTTTTAGTAATTCTTACCCAAGGCCGTTATCTTAGAATCCTGTTTGTGCAGCTTTGGACAAGATTCAGTACTTGGTGAGGAGGGTGAGTGAGGTGGGAAGGATTTCTTAGTGCCTTTAGTATTTAATACGTTATCTTACCAGTGACTATTAAGTAGATGATTTACAAGCCTGTTGACAAGCTTGTTGGTGATGTGAATCTCTGCCCTCACCATAGGTGTAAACACAAATTGAGACATCAGCTACGGGGAGGGGTGAGGGCTATAGAGAACTACAATTTCTGGACCACGCACAAAGCACCCAGGAAACCTTAGCAGAAAGGGCTGTGGTGGATAGCCCACTGCAAGTCCTCCCACCATCTTCTGGAAGGTCTGTTCACAACAGCAACACGCTAAAATCACATCCATCATCTCTTGCAGTTGCAGCTGCAGATTCACAGCTTGTGGCGCTACTCCACATAGCAAATTTGTTAATTAGAGCTGTGGATCTGAGAGTCCAGGACTGCATAAGAGCCACTTGCCACCACCAGGCTGCTGCAGCCTGAGCAGTATCGGCTGCTGCTGGGTGAGCTTAGCAGCGGGCGTGGGAATGCCTGGAATGTCTCAGCCAGCAGGTACTTGAGTGATCCCTGCCCTAGGAAACGCCTGCACTTCTCACAGAACTAGTCCCTCTGCCCACTGCCTCTCTGAGGCAGTAACAGTGGACACCCCCTTCTCCCCTCAAAGCCCCCCCATGAGTCAAAATCTCTCCAGCTCCAGCCTGAGCCCCAGCTCCCCTTTCTGAGGCAAAATCATCACAGGAAACGGAAATTCCACAAGTCAGCAACATACCGGTGCCTTTCCAAACACGCTGTGGTCTGGATAGGGCTTTGGAAGGCAGGCTGCTTTCAGAGGATGGTCTCCTCCACAGCCGTGAGGCCAGACGTCTGCAGCCTGTCAGTTCAACAACTTCCCACAGCCAGAAGAAGTTGCTGATCTGCCTGCTTGAGGCAGGCAGAGCTACCATAGTTTTGAAGGCGGCCATCTCTGCTTTTGTAATCATCTTCCCTGTGCTGTCTGCACCTTCCTCCACCTCTCTGACACTGAAACACCTTGGAGACATTATGAGTAAAATTTTCTGACAAGTGCTTGTCCGGTTTTCCGTGTCTTTTAAACTTCCCACCTCTGCAAAGCAATGCTTGGTAAAAGAAGGTCGTCCCTACCACCAGCCCTGCACTCACCACCAGCACCACCAGGAATAGCAAGGGCTTGCACTAGGGTTATTCTGGGAAAGAAGGAGGTCAGTATGGAGCCCTTTTTAATATTGTATCCTAAAGACATATATTTTCCTCAGAAAACTGTTCCTTGCAAGATTCCCAAACTGTTCTAAGCATGAAATATCTCTGCCCATCGGATTAATTCTTATCACTTCTGGACAGATAAAATGACTGGCAAGAACCATCTTTTTCTCATTTATAACTGGTTAAGAAACTTCACTTCTGGAAGGGAAGATTGTAAATCGCTGTAGCTGGCACTAAAATTGACGTGAAGTGTAGAGGCATCAATCTCGGGGGGAATGAAAGCGGGGCTAGTCGCCAGCTCAGCAGCGTCCATATCTGGAAAGACACCAGTCAATAATGTCTCCTTTCTTGTCTCCCAGTTCACGTGTGTCACTTACAAAACGATGCCATCAGCCAAACCAGACACTTGCAAGTTCTGAAAGAGTTTTTATACCCACCCCTTGCCCCAGCCATGAGGTTTGTGTTAGGAACAGACTACCGAGTGCAAACGAACCAGCTATTCCAAAATACTTTATAGTCACTGCATGCAAATAGAGGCCTCCTAAGTAAGCTGTAGGTAGGTACCTTGAATAGAGGCAGGATAAGCAGAACTTTCTGAAAGGAGAATCAAAGCAAACGCCAATGTTTCTTGCACAGCAGCAGGAATAGTTAATTGACTGGCTGAATAGAAAATATTAATTCAACACATAAATATGAGAGGAAGGGAGAAATAAATCCACCTAGCGCAAGCCTGAAGAAGAGAAGACTGAGAGGGGACCTCATCAACACGTACAAATATCTCAAGGGTGGATGTCACGAGGACGGAGCCAGACTCTTCGCAGTGGTGCCCAGCGACAGGACAAGGGACAATGGGCACAAACTGAAACATAAGAGGTTCCAGTGGAATATGAGGAAGAACTTGTTTACTTTGAGGGTGACCAAGCCCTGGCACAGGCTGCCCAGGGGGGCTGTGGAGTCTCCTTCTCTGGAGATATTCAAAGCCCGCCTGGATGATGTCCTGTGCAACCTGCTCTGGGTGAGCCTGCTTGAGCAGGGGGGTTGGACTGGATGATCTCCCGAGGTCCCATCCAACCCTTGCCATTCTATGATTCTGTGTGATTCTGTGAAGTCTTCTTTGTGCTGGGAATCTACTAAAAGCTCCATGTCCAAAGGAAAGATTCCTCCAGTGTTCAACCCATTCATCTTCACTACCAACCTATGGCACTGGCAGAGGGCAGCTCAAGCTGTGCCGAGCGTGTAGAGCGCAGGAAGGCTATTAGGACACAATGCCCCTATTTCAGTATGATGAAACCCATCCTCAGACAAGCTGCTACTGCTTGGGGCTCAGAAGGAAAGGGAGTCCAACAAAGTAATTGGATCAAGGATCTTCAAGAGTGATGGTGTTAGTTACACAGGAGGCCCATCTCCAGTCCTCAGCCTCGGAGCCTCAACCGAAGCTGCAGCCCCAGCAGCGGTGAGAGGCAGGGTGGGTGCTACTTCCAGCTGGAACATTGAGGCAGTTCTGCCAAGGGCACATCCAGAGAAACTCTGAACTGCAGCAGCATCGCTACACGCAAAGTGTTTGCTGCTGTTAAACAGACGTGCGAGGAGGGGGGAGCACCCGGGAGAAGTGAGGTGCAGCTTTAGCACTTCGTACGGAGGAAACGTCCATTTCTGTAAACAGAACAGCCACTTCATGACTCGAGAAGGGCTGGGGGAGGCGGAAATAAATGAGACAAAAAGCAAAAGCAGGCTGAAAGGCAGATGATCTGCCTGATGAGAGCTGTTTCGCTGTGATTACACACTACTGCTGCATGCCCTTTGACTCTCCCGTACTGCCCTATAGTAATTGAATTGCTTCCCTATTTTCTTCTCTCCTAGTGTCCCATTCATTACTTGGACTCTGTTGCTGTTTTTCTTCCACAGTCTCAGCTAAGATTAGTGAGGCAGCTCCCCTCACCCAAAACACACACAGCATGTTTATTGCTATCAGCACACACCTTAGTTCTTGATCTCTCTGCGCTTTAGAGCAGGTCTTCCCCTTCCATATTCTGTATCCTCTTTGAAGACCATTTAGTTCCAGCCTTTCCTTCTCTAGCCCTGTTTCCTGTGCTATTTCCCTAATTATCCCACAGCTCTTGCATCCTGGATTTCTGCCTACCCCTCAGTCATGCACTTACTGCTTTACCTGCAGCCAGTGACATGGAGTATTAAGGGTCCTCTCAAGTCCTGGGTGTCTCTATAATGTGTGAGTGAGTTTATTATTTAGCAGATGAGGCCAGTGTTATTCTGTCATGCTCACAACTTGTGCAAAACCCTTGACAGTTCACAGTGAAGTTCTCTCAGAGCCTGTGGTGATCAGTAACGTCTGAGTTCCAGCTCTCCAGCCCCCTTGGATCAGGTGCTCCCTCCATCAGTGGTTCTCTTTCCGTAGACTAGGGTGTAGTGGGCATTGAATGGCAAAAGGCCTGAGCTAGCAACCATTCAAATTAGCGGGAGCCTTCCTATTGACTTCCAAGGTCTAAGTAACCCCAAAAAGCTCAGCAAAGAGGATATAAGAAGTGGGGGTAGTCCTCCATGATTTGGGGGAGAGGAGCTTTCTAATTAAGAAAAAGCAATCAGTGTCAAAAGCACCTTGCCTAGAGTACCAGGGTTTTAAGTCTTCTTTTAAGCGGCCCCTCTTATGCAAAGTAAGTGAACATGAAAGCCAGGAGCATCTGCCAAAGCTCTTAAGCCAGGGGGACCGTCTGTTCTGAATGCTAAGAGGCCTTCACTGAGGTCGCTCTGATCCAGCCAAGCCTCATGATCTTGCTTTTGAGAAGCATCTGACCAAAGGCAGCCCCAAAGTTGCAGCTCTTGGACAGGGCTTGCGGCAACTGTCATGTGGACCAGAGTAAGCTGAGAGCTGCTGCCATTACCCAGGTGGGACGCATCCTGTAGGAATGCACTGGCTGTCAGCAGCAGCTGGAATGAACCCCAGCTTTCTTCTGGCTCTATCAACCTACGCCCAAACTCTTTCAATGTAGGGACTGGCTGGAAATACCAAGGAAGATGGTGTCGAATATGGAGGGTGGGCAGTGTCCTGTCCAGGTGCTTCATGTTCCTTTTGTGTTCCTGCAGGCAAGAGAATCCCTCCTCAACTTTTCCCTGAAGCAAAGCAGAGTAACGGGGCCCTTCCTGGATTGCCAAAGGGAAAGGAGAGCCAGTCCTCCACGTGAACACCAGGATGAACTCGAGGAAAAAGGTAAGAAACAGCCACTTGAGCTCCTGCATGCCACTTCTAGGGCCCAAGACAGAATGAAAGCAGCAAAATTAAGGCAGTTTCAAGGTTTTACTAACTCAACAGCGCAGCAACATCCACCCTACAGTCTTCTGTGAACCCAAGTGAGCGGTAGTGCTGGCAGGACGGATTTCACTCAGTCCCTCGGTAGGTCTGATCTGCCCCAGACTGGAACTTCAAAGCAGGTGAGAAATGTCACCTGCTCAGACTAGTTGCCTTGCTTTTCTGGATGGTGACACAAGCTTCAGGGGAGGGGTGAATGTGGCATGCCTTGACTTGTACAGAGAGAGGAATTTCTTTTAAATCCTTATTGCTCTACCAGCTGTGAAACCCCAGATTTCTGGTTTTTGCGCAACACTTCTCCAAACAAAGGCACTATACTGACGCGCAAAATTAAAATCCATGCTCTGGGGAACTGCAAAATTGACCATGCCTTCTGAAGAAGCAGCTTCTAGAAGAACAGTCAGCAACTCCAGACTAAGGGCAAACTTTTTCACAAAATTGGGGGAGGAAACAGAAAAATCCCTTACTTTGGATTTCTGCTTTCTGCCACACAGTGTGTGAGTTTATCTGCTTCACTGCATGAGAAAATGGTTGCACAGCAGCCTGGAAATCTCAGTGCAAGGTCCCTCCTCCTCAGTACAGTTTAGTC
>JADKXX010009248.1:0-74608 GCA_017310255.1 Butorides virescens | reverse complement strand
CTCACCAGTGGAAGTCATTGTAGAGACTTGTTGCCCTTCTGCTCTGGATGAAGATGACGGGGTTCTCACACAGCATCTCCATTCATAACCAAAAGGCTTGTGCATGCTGAATATAACAGCAGATGAGGAACAGGGCAGAAAGGGTTGGGAGGCTGTGTTCAGCTTGGACCGCAGCAGATAGTATTGCCAACCAAGAATAAGGGTAGTCCACAGTGTCAGCTGCTGTGTTTCTCTCTCTGATCAACATGTCGAGAACATTAACATGTCCAGTTTCCAGAGCCCTGCGTTCTGCAGTTAGAGTGGCAGCACGTGCTTCTGCAAACACCAAAATGGACAAGTGATGCTTCCTCGCTGGCAGGGGTCTGGCCACTGATATTTCTCAATTAGGTATTCAGCTCCATCCCTGTGGATGGAGTTTGGCAGCTTAAAGCCCTGTTGCCACCTTTGCTGCACGGTTTGCTCTCAGAGCACGAGTGACGCCGGGCGTCCTCTCACTGCCCCAGAAGCAGGACGGTAGCACAGGATTTACAGAGCCTGAGGAAATGATCCGCTGGAGCACACAACGCTGGCCTCGTGCTGCTACCGTGGAGGTCAGGGACAAGTTGGTTCATGTGGCAGCTGGTACTATCAAAAACTGCCACCCTGGGGCTCTGTGAGCTTGGGCTGCTTTCTCTATCCCACAGTAGAACTGAAAACTCCTTCCATCCGCAGCCCCGTGAAGAGGCCGGGCAGTAGAGAAGAGCTATCCAGACAAATATCCTTTTCTTCCTAACAGCGCTTTGAGATCTGCCCTTTAACCAGACTCCTCCACAAAGGGACAAAATCACAGCCCTTTAAATAGAAACTTTTTCTCTACGTAGATTTACACCCAAATAGAAGCCAGAGAGCCCACTAGTTGTTAGAACCCGTGTAAGGCCTCATCTAAAACTTCAGCTGAACCTAGCTTCTTGCTACATCTTATCCTGTCTGGTAGTTTTTCTCCTTGTTTAAATAGGTGCCCAGACTCAAGCAGAAAAGGATGAAATCAAAATCCTGGGGGATGCATGGCTACCACAGTTTAAGCATCGCTGTTGTGCTCTCAGATACAGTCATATCCAGGCAGTGCAGTGCCAGCAGGTAGAAAGACTGAAAAGAATTTTAAAACTTAAACACAGTTGAAGTAATGAAACGTTCAAGCAAGGAGCTAGAAAGGCACTAAAATGAAGCCTGACGAGACTTGCCAATGTCAACAGACAAAAATCTGCTGTACACCCAGCCCTAAGAGGAAGCAGGAGTTCCTTGCCTAGAGATGCCTTCTGAACAGAAAGTCCTGGAGATGATAAGCTCTGTAAGAGCACTGGCTCTTGGATGTACCCACCAACAGGTCTACGGTGAGATGGCAAAACAGATTCCTCTGAAGTTACACATGCCGTTAGCTCAGAGCACATTACCAAGCCACAGTGGACATGGCATTTAAATCGAAGTTCAAGTCATCCTCGTCTCAGTGGACATGTAATTCTGCGGCCCTTTAGTGATTCTTCAACTGTGGAGGTCCAGAGTCTAAGGTCAGGCCCTCATAAATGGGAATTTAGTCATGCTCAGCTGACTCTGATGTTGCCCTTTGAATGGACACATCAACAATACGAGTTAAACTGCCTCACCCACTTCCACTAATCCCTCCCTCTTTGATACCGTTCTGTCAATGCAAACTGAGATGCCGAGATGACAACTCAGACCTGCTGGAGTGAACTTTGGTTGCAGTGTGAACTGTTTACCCCCACCACTGGGCAGCATCACCCACCAGGCTCTAAAATCAACATGAACTGCGTGGTCTGATGGGCTTAGATAACATTCACTGGTGGCAGACAGAGCAACACTTCGGAAGTAGGCTGTCGTACTCCAGCTACTGCCTCGTGAGCCACAACGCCGCTCGGGTGCCATATAGAATCATAGAATCGCTTTGGTTGGAAAAGACCTTTAAGATCATCAAGTCCAACCGTTAACCTAACCCTGCCATCCCACCACTAAACCCTGTCCCTAAGCACCTCATCTATCCTTCTTTTAAATACCTCCAGGGATGGGGACTCGACCACCTCCCTGGGCAGCCCATTCCAGAGCCTGACAACCCTGTCATATACTCCTCCGCCCACAGAAAGGGGACGCACAGCTTTATAACTGAAGCCCCACTTCACTCATGTACAGAAAAGGGGACTTAAGCATGGGCCTAGGTACTGTTAAATGAGAGCGTTGGGGGCTGCTTGGAACTGTTTGCAAGCTCTTTGCAAGTACTTGACCATGCCTGCTTGTACTAACTTAAAAGAAGGTAGGCGCTTAAGAGTTTACCCCCTCTCAGGCTACGTCTCTAGCACAGTGGTCTCCTAGGACTGCTGCTAGCGCTGATACCTCGCGGTCTTCTCAAGCCGTCCTTCAGAACTCTGCCCGACGCTCCCTGGAAAACTTCCCAGGGCGGCTCAGCTGACAGGAGCATTAAAAATCCCAGCACGTGCCCATAGAGCTCTTTGTACCGAACGCTCAGAGGTAGCGCACAGCAGAGGTGTAATTGTCACAGCTATGCTTTTAAAAGACTGCTTCTGTCTCAGGGCTCGTCCTCACCAGAGGTGACCGTCTCCAAGCAGGCAGCTGCAGATCTCGCTCCAGTGAAAATACTTTATTCCCCTAACAGCTGTATAACATCAAGTCTTTGCCACAAAAGCCACTACTCAATTTTGCCCTTAATTTGAGCGTTATCCGCGCACAAAACCTCTTAAATCTTTCTGCTGGCGCATCGAGATAAAGAATAACACTGCTATTAATGCCAGCCACTGCTACGCCAGCCCCCCTGCCACACTAGTTCCCCAGGATGTCTGCTGCACAGATATCTTGCTCTGTCCTCCTCGTCTCGTCCTTGAGAATTCTGCCCATTATTCCTTGGAAATTTTCCCAGGGCAGCTCAGCTTACGGCAGCACCAAGAATCACAGCACACATCAGTGGGGGTTTTTGTATCAGATGTGTTGAGGTACAGTGCAGCAGCAGCTTAAATTATCATAACGTTAGCTCCGTTACATCCCCTCTTGGTTATTGAAAAAGCAAGCAAGAAAGGAAGGAATAAAGAAAGAAAGAAGTTGTCAGCAAGGAACTGCAAACATTTCCTTAAGCGGTAACCAGGCTACCGGTTTTTGGAACTTCTCCTGCTATAACAAAAGACACCATGAAGACGGGAACTTTGGCAACAGCGAACACCACAACCCCTCATTTTCCTCTGGTTTTCTGTGCATGCGTCACTGGAAATTTAATCGACGGCTAGGGGTACAATCAAGCTCCAGACAGACACCTGAGCAGCAGCAAGCCTCTGGAAGTTACTCCTGCTAGAATGGAAAGGAGATTTTCACCAAAGCAGCCCCAAATTCCTGAGCTAACTGGTGTCCTGCTTTCCCTGATCACTACCACTGCAGCGCTGGGGGAGCTGCGGCTGAGCCGTGGATCTGGGCTCTGGTCAGAGATGAAGAGGACACGGCGCTGGGAAGGAAGCGACTTGAACTCGGGGAGCAGTGGTGGAGATGTGGGCCATGGGATGGGGTGCTGGAAGCAGCCTTGGGGTGCACTGTAGTGGGAACAGGAAGAGAATCATATAATCATAGAATCACAGAATGTTTTGGGTTGGAAGGGACCCCTAGAGGTCACCCAGCCCAACCCCCCTGCAGGGAGCAGGGACACCTTGAACCAGATCAGGTTGCTCACAGCCCCATCCAACCTGGCCTGGAATGTTTCCAGGGATGGGGCCTCCACCACCTCTCTGGGCAACCTGTTCCAGTGTTTCACCACCCTCATTGTAAAGAATTTCTTCCTCAGATCCAGTCTAAACCTACCCTGCTTCAGTTTAAGAGGTCCAAGCATCTTCACTGAATACCAGCCTCCAAGGGCTGGCACAGACAAAGGTGCTACACAGCATTAGGGGAAGATTCAGAAGGTGAAGGAAGAGGAGTTGAAGCTGAGGACTGTGAAGGAAGAAGGCGTTCACCGCAAGGCAGCGAATGTGGTTTAGCTGGAGCTGGAACAAGCTGATTCATTCCCCTCGACGTTACTTGTGTGGACTGCTCCCTCTCCTGGGGAAAATTGCCAAAAAAAAAAAAAAAAATCACAACCCAAACCATTTCTTAAAGCAAACAATGCATCCACAGAGCTCACAGGCGGACAGTCCCTGTGCTTGCAGGTTCAAGCTGGAGAGGGCAGGGTGCAAGACCCCCATGCTGCCCTTCCCAGTGTGTGGCTCCATCCCAGCTAGAGGAGACCCAGGTGATCAAGCAAGATGTAACCTCCAGACTCCGGTGCAGAACTAAGCACTGCTCCAGCCTGCTCAGACAACAGCAGCGCTGTCTTCTCCCTGCTGTGGTACTGCTGCCAAGCACCACCCAGACCATCCGCCACTCTCAAACCAGTGGGGTTACCCAGGGGCTCATAGGCCAGGATCCAGGAGACGGCGCTTGCACACGCTTTTCAGAGTGAATGCTGGAGTGGAAATGCCTCTTTTCTGGGAATTGGACAAAGCTCATCAGTTCCAGTCATGATTGCTGGTAAGGACTGACATTTTTAGCCATAAATTTCAGAGTCTGTGAGTGAAGAGAAGGAAGGACAATCTTGAAACATACTCTCGTGGTGAGAAATATTTACCACCTACCTACCCTTTACTCCTTTAGGATTCCAAAGCCCAGTTAAAATCTTTGCAATGAAGCTAGCTCATCAGATCCTGCAACAAGATTAGAACCATCTGGTGAAAAAATGGCATGTTGCAGCAGCCAGTGAACATCCACGTGAAGCAGCCCTGGAGAGGTGAAAGGCTCTGCTGAGCTTCACAGCTCATGAGCGTACACCATACTGGCTGATACTGGTGTATGACTAATGCCCCTTCAGCCTCTTCCTTCTAAATCCTTGCCCTGTTGATGATCTCTGCTGTAGAAACGTTAGGATTTAAATACACACAATTAAAAATGAGAGAAGAATTATTTGCATTTTACAGAGGGGAAAAGGGGGACAGGTTTGCCTGTCAGCAGGAAGCAGTGGCAGGGCTGTGAAAGGACCTAGCACTTTCCAAACCCCTGGAGTTTGACCAAAGTCATCCACCTTGTCTAGCCCCAAGTGCCATGCCAGCTTTGTGGAAGCTTCCATCCTGGTGATGCAAGGATGAAAAAAAGCCTTGCTTGATTCTTAACAGCCTATGAGAGTCATCATATGATACCACGTCAGGCACTCACGCGATCAGCAAAGGTCACACGACAGACAGACATTCCTCTTGGCTTTGCAGCCGCTCTCCATGGCCAAGACTCCTCCTCCTTACACCATTTTGCAGTCAAGTGCAGCAGCACTCGAGCCTGCCAAGCACTGGGAAGCCCTGCTGTGCCGGGCAGGACCTGGGAGAAGCACACCATTCTTTTGCCTACAGCCAACAAGAGAACCGTAATGGATCTGCAAAATCTAATGAGCCTAAATAGATTCTTACTGACTGTAGCTGCTTGGTGACATAAAAGGGGAGCAAGTCTCACTTTTGCAGGTATGCTAGGTTTGTAGGTGGGGGCAGGGAAGAGCTTTTGCAAAAGATGAAAAGGACGAAAGTTACTGTTCATAGAATCATAGACTGGTTTGGGTTGGAAGGGACCCTTAGAGTCACCCAGCCCAACCCCCCTGCAGGGATCAGAGACACCTTGAACCAGGTCAGGTTGCTCACAGCCCCGTCCAACCTGGCCTTGAATGTTCCCAGGGATGGGGCCTCTACCACCTCTCCGGGCAACGCATTCCTGTGTTTCACCACCCTATGTCCTACGTCTTCTACAAGCTAAAAGAGGAAAGAGGTCTTCTAATTATTTTACTCTTCTAACATTTTGGAATTACAGCTACCTAATTCAAGACTCGTACCACATACATAAAAGTTTGCATAACCAGGAAGAGTCCTTGTCCTGAGGAGCTTGCAGCTTTATTAGACTTACAGGCTACATTGGGCAACAGGGGGTATCATCCCCGTTCCACAGACAGAACACAGCTCAGGAACCGGACTTCAAATGTTTCAGTGATGTGCAAGATGAGTGTGAAGGACACAGGAACAGAAGAAGTAATAAATATAAGGTGGAAAAGTTCAAGACTATGAAAAAAATAATATCCATTGCAGCCTTCCCTGACCAAAGCAGCCAAGCAGTCCTATTCCTAGGCCCTCTGAAAAGTGGTTCCTTTCCCCCAGGTCTACCATTTCTGCTGCTGGGGCTGTGGCATGGGGTGGGAGCCAGGGCCTCGGACTCCACGGTGTGCGGCCCTGGACTTTGTCACCAACCCACCTCTGCCAGAGATCCCTATGCAAACTGGGCGGCTGAGGTGGGGGCGCAGGTTCCCGTCTGCCTCCCTTGGCCTGCTCCTTCTGGCAGAGGCATTTCTCAGTAAGCTCTGGAAAAGCTCAGCTCTTGGGGTCCTTCCCCCGCTGATATCTATGACTATTTCTTCACTGATTAAAAGCATCTACATATGCTTTAGATTTGGCAGAGCCTCCTATCTCCTCACCTTTTCTGTGAGTCAATTTGACTTTGTGGAGCACCCAACATAAGCCAGACCTTCAGAGCAGATGGGCATTTGTGTGTTCCGCTCTCTTTTTCTACAGAAGTAAAATTCGGATTCTGCAGTGCCATTCAAGGGCACACAAACAGCTTTTAATAGGCAACCAAGATTTCCTGCATCTCTGACCACTGCCGTCCCACTGGACTAGCCAGCCAGTGTCAGGGAAAGCTGCACAGAAGATGATGCATCCAGTCTTTCTTTTGCACTTTAAGCAGCAGCGTTTAGGAGATCAGTTGCTCCGACTCTGATCTCCTTCACAGATCGTTGTGGTAGATTATTTCTGCATTGTTCTTGGTAATTCTTGATCCAAAAAAGGCACGGGCAAAAGCAAGAGTCCTGAAATTAACCCCATGGTTCCTGGGAGAGCAGCAAGCCAGGGCTGCAGAACAAAGAAAAAGGGCAACATGTCCTGGATTGAAGGAAGGCCTGGTAGCGGTCGGCTACGTCCTTCACTGTTTGTGTTCCTCCATAGTTTTCATTAAGAGTTTCTAGAAGTCAATCTACTAGAGCAGTTTAGATAATAAATACCTTGCAGTGTGGAGGAGAGTATCAAGTAAACCAACCATGAGAGTTTAGTATTCCAGAAAGAGACGTTGACTGGGTGGCCAGGATCTTCCTACTGCTGATAGCACATAGCATGGAGATGCAACCCCTGAGCACATACTGATTTAAAAATACTGCATAGCAACAGAACAGGCAGCAGCCAATTTGTTCTCACTTGATTTTGGGAGCTGTAGGACCAGCCAACAACCCCTCCCTGCGAAGAACGCATACGGCATTCCTCAGGCAAGCGTTAATGCTGGGTCTTGACCAAGAAAAGATTCCTATAGATTCAGTGTATAGAGAGGAGGATGTTACACCGCTTGCCTCTTCCCGTTCTTATTCCCACTCCCCCCACCCCCCCTGTACTTGTACTTCCCCTGCCAGAGGTCCTTTAACGCGGCAGCAAGCAGCTACCGGAAGACGGCAGAGCCTGCCTGCCCTTGGCAGGAGTTATCCTGACTAATGGAAACAGCAGAAACTCAAGAGACAGGCACGGATAAGTCTGGAAAGTGCTGAAGAGGGAACCTCCTCCTGGTGGAATAGAAAAAGGATTAAAACTAGCCAGAGCACAGCTGCATTCAGCATCAAGTTATTCCCCAACTCCCCCTTGCCAAGCATTGCTCTGCAACTTGGATCGTTCCCTTCCTCCGGATCACTGCTGGCGAGTTGCTTCCTTCCCCCAGGTATCACTCAGATGCGCTCCTGGGACATCGCACTAAAAGCAATAAATGGCCAAACAGCTTGTAACTCATACAGATGGGTTTCTAAAAGGGAGCAAGGCTGCAGGGCTGAGAAATCCCTGTCTTGGAATGCGAGTGCCACCTCGTGCTGAGAACGGTAACAGTCGGGATAAAACCCAACTTGTCCCAAAAAATCGAGAGAAGGGGGACAAGAAGCCATTTTTGGAGCAACACTGCATTTGGCGTTTTGGCTTTTGGAGATCCTTCCTCCTAGTACCAACCAGCATCACTCTCGACATCCTGCTGGAGGGTGGATTCGGCTTTCGTCGAAGGAACATGTGGGCTACAGTGAACAGCCCTTTGCAGGCGCTCTCCGACTTCGAACAGCAGCACAAAGTCTTACTCGGGTGTAGCCAAGGAGCAGGAGCAGCCACAGCTGGCAGGGGTCACCTCTGTCCTCAGCATGGACAGGGCCAGGGGGAAACCACCTCAGACGGTCAAATTTTGCTGCCTGTTCCCGGCATTCGCACCGGAGCCTGGTTTGCAACAGGTAAGCCTGTGAGTAATGCAGATGTGGAAGATGAAACATGTGGGGGTTGGACTAGATGACCTCTAGGGGTCCTTTCCAACCCAAAACATTCTATGATTCTATGAAAACCCAACAGGCATTTCACAGAGTGACTTCCAAATACAAACTGCTGCTACTTGGAAGCAACAGGCAGGTGAGAGAAGCCAGCTGGTTTGCTAGGGGAAAAGAAAAGCAGGTTTTGCATTTCTTACTTGTTTCTTTTAATAAATTTGAGGCTTTTACTCTAAAGATGGGTTAAATTTCATCTGGTCAAATGATATGAGGTGCCTCAAATGAACCTCTGAAATTGCCTGCTTCTCTACACTGATTTTTAGGGGCACTTCAGCATAACCAGCCTCATGGAAATGGTTTTTGGTTGGTTTGTTCAAAAATGGGAGGTTGCTACTGTGTGAAAATACATTTCAAAGTCAGTCTAAAGGATTTGCACTGCTGTTGATCAATTTGGATTTAATCTTTTTATAATGTGGAATATTTTCACAAGCTGACTATAGACTTGCAGACAGTATTGCTTTGAGTCTTACTCACTTCAGGGTTTCTTCACAAACCTAAGAGGGGGAAAAAAAAAAAGCAGCTTCTGGAAAATATTTCTGTAGCCCAGTAGGAATTCCTTTGCAAACACCTTGGAAAGGAACAGGGTGTGACCATCCCATTCATGAAAACTGCCCGCAATCGGAACACAGTAACTTGAATTTGGAAGTTAAGACTACAGCTAGGTACAAATGTTACCCTCCACGTACGTACTCACAAGTCTGAGTCAAGCTAGAAGAGCTAGATGGATCATTTTTCCCGCCAGTGATTAACCACCACAACTGCACGTGGTGCACACCTTGGCTTTTTGACGGAACTCAAAACCTCATCCTGAAGGGGGAGGGAGGACCATCAGCTGCAACTTGGGAGTGCTGCAGGCAGAGAGAACACCACCAGAGTTGAGTTTTGCCTTCCACATCCCCCTCCCGGACTCCTGCCTCCTTCTGCATTTGCAGCGGACGAGGGCTGATGCGACAGGCCAGATGAACGTCACTCGTCACGTCACCCAGCTCAGCAGCTACGGTGGCAGAGAGGTGCCAACGCTGGTTCCCAGCAGCAGGGCCACTTGGCTGCTTCGGTGCTGCCAGCACACCCTCACCAGAGGGCCGAGACCGCGCTGCGACTGCGCGGGGGTGAGGATCTCGGTTTGACCGAGGCAGTGGTCCTTAAGGTGGTGCTTATCACCAGCCGTCCACATCGGCACAAGGACAACATTAGCACCTCCTGGGAGCAGCGTCCAGGGCTCTTCACAGAATCACACAGAATGGCAAGGGTTGGAAGGGACCTCGGGGGATCACCCAGTCCAACCCCCCTGCTAAAGCAGGCTCACCCAGAGCAGGCGGCACAGGACTTTGTCCCGGCGGGCTTTGAATATCTCCAGAGAAGGAGACTCCACAGCCCCCCTGGGCAGCCTGTGCCAGTGCTCTGTCACCCTCAGAGTAAAGAATTTTTTCCTCATATTCAACTGAAACCTCTTATGTCTCAGTTTGTACCCATTGCCCCTTGTCCTGTCGCTGGGCACCACTGAGAAGACCCTCTTGCTGACCCCTAACTCTGCAGTCCCAGACACAAGTGGTTTTTTTCCAACCCCAGACATCTCCCTCCTCTCTCTTGTAGATGTGCCACTCCTAGGGCATCTTGCTCAGCTGCACGGGATGGAAACGTGATACTGGAAAAGCCCTTAAAGAAAAAGAGCCGGTGGAAGCAGTAAGCAGGGAGCGGGAGGACTGCATGACCCAAGTATTTCCCAGCAGGGAAGGATACCAATTTATCGGATGCTTGATGCCATTCACGTGGTATCCATGTGCTCTGCCTGATGGAGCTGCAAGAAGGGGTATGCACATATGAACTAATTTATGAACTAATTACCGATTAGCCTAATAACACTATCCATAATATTTGATTACACCACTCTTACTGGCAGCGTAATGACTGCCCAACCTAAGAGGGAAGCGTGACACGCAGGCTGGCACGAGAGAGCAGCCAGCTCACCCCTCGCCTAGCCTGCGTGCTCCCCCTGGCCGACAGCAATCACCTTCCCTTCCTTCCTCCCAAGCGCTCCCCGTAGCTCTTCCCTCTTGGGGTTTTCCCCCTCCTCAAGCCCCTGGAAGCCCTGTACGTCCCGTTTACCCCGACACACCTCGTATGAGCAAAGCTGTAACGGCTCAGACCAGAACAGGTCCATCTATCCCAGCACACAACCGCCGACCGTGACCGATGACGTAAGAGTGGCACAGAGGTAACCGGCTCAAACGCTCCTTTTCAAGCCTAACCCGGCCGCTCTCCCCCCGCCACCGACTGGAGCTCCGTGGGGCAACCTCACTCCCCGCTACGTGAGTACGCTTACAGCTACAACCATCAGCGTTTCATAGGTGTAACTACAGCTTTAGGATTTGTGTATAACAAGCCTAGGAAATATTAATGTTCTGTGTGTTTTTTTCTACAGAGTAAGACTTCAAGGTGTTTTTTTTAATAAAAACCCATTTCTGTTTTCTTGAAACTTTAAAAAATGTTCAGAACAATTTTACTCTCTCAATTCCTTAACCTTTCCTTAATCCTTCTCCCATTGACTGCCTGCTACTTTTCCTCTATCCCGATTTCACACTTGATGCTCTTTGTACCTACCAGAACAACTGAAACACACACGTGTGATTAGTCTCACCAGAAATCACATTTGTCATCCTGTGCTGTAAATTAAAAGTAGCTATATACCGACAGCTTTGGGCTGTTTGCTAGAAATCCAATAAACCTGCAAAGACTTTCATTTTATTACACAAGACATTCCCCAAGCTGGAATCCTTCCCCCTTAGTCACATCCTCCAGGTGACTGAATCATCTCTGCTACTCAGTACCGGCCTCAGCATCCAGAGTTACCTCCGACAGAAGGGGATGTACTCGAGGCTTAACCCTTATGGATGGATTTTGGGGGGGTGCAGGGGGTGGAAGTATTTTTCCACTTGATTTTACAATACTCAATTTCAATATAAAAGTTAACAAGGCAGCTGAGATAAGACAGGAAAAGATAAAAACCTATTCTGCCTCAAAACATATCCCTTCCCCCAACGGAATAATACCAAAATATTTTTTCATTTCAAAATGGTTTAAAATGAAAGCCTGCATGCAGAAAACGCAGAGGACATCTACAGGTCTTCAACAACTAAAGATTTTAAAAAACTTGAGTGTTATTCAGCTATCAACAGATACACAGCTTTAAAAAATAAAGAAAACAATTCCATCTTCAGGAGTGATTAACATGACCTCAAAACCTGTGTTTGGTCTCGTATTTAAGAGAGGTGGTGGAGGCCCCATCCCTGGAAACATCCAAGGCCAGGTTGGACAGGGCTGTGAGCAACCTGATCTGGTTAGCGGTGTCCCTGCTCCCTGCAGGGGGGTTGGGCTGGGTGACCTCTAGGGGTCCCTTCCAACCCAAAACATTCTATGATTCTATGATTCTGTAAGTAGTTTGGCTTCTGGATTTCATTGTAGCTCTAAAATAGCTGGACTCCGCATGACTTTCCTCTGCCACATCAAGAAGAAAACTTGCAGAAGCATTTAAGTCACTTAAAAGCCTGGTTCTTAAAAGTAACTGTAAACCCTGTCTTACTATCAACACCGAAGGCATCGGCACGGTGTTCTCCTTCCCAAAAACGCACACTCTGAGGTCACTCCCAGGGCTGGCCCCAAAGCTGCTGCTCCTTCACAAGCTGGGAAGCGCTGGCAGTTTGGCGCCATGGGGAGGTTGCCCCTCCTGGACCTACAGTGACTGCAGGGGCCATGGCTGATCTTTTACTCGAAATCGTTTTTGGCGGGCCTTGCACTTGGGCTACAGGAGAGGACTTAAAATCTCTGGATCTGGAAATCTGGATCCTTCTGTCCTAGCAGCCAGTCTAAGCCAAGAGATTTTGGTAGCCCTGACCGAATTACCCAGCAGCCCTGTCCTAACGCAGTATGCATGTGGTTTATGCAAATATGAATTAAATCAGGCCCTACCCCCACACATTGCTGACCGTCATTCTCTGCCTTAGATCTACCGTTTTGCAACTCACTCTGCTGTAAAATGTTGCAGCCAAACAGTAACTGGAGCAGAAAAGACTGGAAATCTAATTACAGAATCAAATTGACTTCTGATGAACATCGGAAAGCATCAGTGGAAAAATCTATGGTTTGTTGGACCCACACTTGACTGAAACTCACTACCAAAGCCCTGAATCCTTCCTTGTTAAGCTAAACCAACTCCTGAGCAACACTGCCTAACTGGCCCCGGACCTGTCTCAGCACGGACATGCCTACAACAAGGGGTTGTCCACCACCGCCAGCCACGCTCCTGCTTCTGTTCTGATCCGATCTCATGCAAGGCTGAACCCCAAGTGAAATTACAGTTAAATCAATGGTCTGAAGTTGCACCAGGGCAGGTTTAGGTTGGACATTAGGAAAAACTTCTTCCCAGAAAGGGCTGTCAGGCTCTGGAATGGGCTGCCCAGGGAGGTGGTCGAGTCCCCATCCCTGTGTGTACTTGAAAGAAGGGCAGATGAGGTGCTTAGGGACAGGGTTTAGTGGTGGGATGGCAGGGTTAGGTTAATTGTTGGACTTGATGATCTCAAAGGTCTTTTCCAACCTCAACGATTCTATGGTTCTAATTGTAGCTGCCTGGGAAGAAGTCATGGATTTCCTTTGCTTGTGGGAAGGAGGAATAACACTGGAACAACCACGTACACCTTGCAATAATAAAAGCATTTCATGAGAGCAGCGTAGATATGGTATACGGACTGAAGAAACCAGAAAAAAACCAGCCAAAAGCAGACGTGAACACACACTTTGCAACACCTTGGGTGCCTTCAACAGGCAGTGGCTGGCAGCGTAACAGAGTAAAGCCGATGCACTGCGAGCAACAGCAAACACTGAACGACAGTAAGCTTCGCACGAGCCAATACCCAAGTGTTCAAAGTACACACGGAGACACCACCTAATGCCCAACAAATTCATGTTAATCCTGCAGAGAATCCACAGCAGTTTTATCAGATGCTGTTTTTCCAAGTCCAACCCCCCCCCGCCTGCAGCTGGGGTTACAGATGAGGCAGAAGAGCATGCTCGGTTAGCTGAGAGGGGGACTCCTCGCAGACAGTATGACAACACTGGACAACCTCAAGCTTCTGCTGTTGGCAGCAGCATTGCTTCCTGGCACAAGCCATTTTCCAGAAATCCCCCAAAGTCCAGGGAAACTTCCCTGTACATGTGAAACAGGAAAGGCTCAGTTTTGATTCGGCTATTTCCAATCAAATCACTCCTCCTCAAATAAAGGTGAAATACCTTTATCACTCCAGAGAGCCATGGGAAAGGTTGGACTGCCCTACGCAAGGCAGACAAACACACTGAGCAAGCACCTTCTCTCTCTGGGATCAACGTGAGTGGCATCCTATAGGATCAAACTGCCTGTAACACGTTTTGGATCAATGTTACTGTACAGCAAGCCTACGCAAGCTTCTACTGAACAGAGCGCTTGGAGTGCTCCCTCTCCCGTACGCTCATGGCATTTATATATATATATTTTTTTTTTTTTTAAAGAACACTCACGAGTCTATAACCCCGTTTGGTGAAGACAGAGTATTTGGTTTTTTGTCTTACTAAGAATCAACACCTTTGCCCCTACCCTACGAACTCACACCGAAGGTACAAATCAGCCAACAGTTACATCTGCTACCCAAATGCTCCTCAGCTCCTGCTAAACCTGTCCTCAGCCACGGCCGCCCAGCACGCGCCGCCGGTGCCGGGGTGCTCACCCGTCAGCCCACCGGCCCCTCGCACGGTGGCGGTCAAGTTTCCTTCCCAGCCTCGCAGCCCGTTACACCTAACACAACACCAGCTGACAAAGCCCATCTGTAATACGCTTCCTCCAGTTCTTCAGCCCCCTAAAAGTTGCTCTGAGGCCCCCCTAAACCCACCCAGCTGTTCCATCTTTTCTTACCCGTATCTTGGGGAAGGCGAGCCATAAAAGCCAGGCAGGGCCCCCGTCGGGCAAACCACTCCTAACTTCAGTGTGCTTTGTGATCTGCATCGGGCAGCAAGGAACATCCCCAGGTTCTCACCCGTCACACAATCCCGTACCACTAAGATGAGGGAAACACCAGGATCTGCCAATCTGCATATAGGTGATGACAAAAAATATATTTTCTGTGGCCAGGGAAGGACAGAAGAGGCTGGGGTTGTGCAACCCCTGCCTGCCCGATCAGCTTGGGGGAACACATTTCATTACTTTCAAGGTGTCTGTAACACCGAAAATCTGTGTGCCTGGACACAGCTATGGACCCATCTACCCTGGAAATAACCAAAAGCTTTTGTTCCAAATTCTCAAAGACAACTGAACAAGAGCAATCCAGAGTTCCTGATGCCAAAAGAGCTGCTTGCACTTATTTCTACACCAGAGAAAAAGAACAACTCTCGTTAAGGGGTCGAATGAACTACGAGTTAGTAGGAACTTCTACTCCAGCAAAAAAACTTCTACCTCTTAAGGGCAGGATTCTCCTGCAATTTCTCCACAACCTTTTTCATGACCTGCTTTCATTGCTTGATGCTGGCTTAGCGAGCCCTAAGCTGGCTCTTGAGCATACCGGTCAGTAAATACCATCTGGGATGGCAGGATTACGTTAACAGTTGGACTTGATCTTAAAGGTCTTTTCCAACCTAGACGATTCTATGATTCTATACCAACAGAGGCTGGCAACGTGTACTTGCTGCATCGACCCCTTTTCCTCAAACGCCCAGGCGAATGATGTTTCTGCAAACCAATCACCCCCCACTAGAACCACCAAGACCACCAGAGGACCTCAGCGCAAGCCTGCAAGCAGGAGCCACCAGGAGACACAGAAGAGCTGCAAGAACATTTGCCTATGGAGCAAAGCCAGGGAACTGGCACCCCAGGGCACACCGCAGGAGTAACCCACGAGGCAGCGAACAGCGAGCGCGCAGACGCTCTGGTCAGCTCCTCCCATCTTCCGCTGCTACAGCCAGCTGTCCAGTGAAAATGCGAGTGAATTTTTGAGGAAAGAGCTGTATTACTGTTATTTGCCATCAACTCTTTGCTGGTAAACTTCCTGCTACAAAGCACGCCCATAATAACACAGCTGTCCTCCCTGTAAGCCCGCTTTTAATAACCCATTTTTATAAGTTACAGTGCAATTAAAAATCCCACCAGACAATTCATCGTAGCTGACTCGGTACTCAAAAATGTCAGCGTACTTAAAGGTTTCTGTTCAGTCTTCTGTGAACTAAAAGCCCAGGCTGACAGGAGAGACTGTGCATTACATACAGGCCTACCCATTTTTAAAAAATATATACACTCTGCACATGAGACACAGCTGGCCGCTAACAGAGACCGATGTTGTATAAACAAAGCTACAAGTACTATGTTTCACTCTACACTTAATTCTCTGCTAAGAATACAGAAGGGAAGTGAAATGAAGGCAGATTCCACCATCTGATCTGCAGTCTAACACATGATCAGAAGGCATTTGGAAGGATTCCTTTGAAAAAAACTGTTGGTTTCTGTGAGGGCCAGCGAGATGGGCCAAACCGTCATCACCAGCTCACGTGCGCGCTCACCCGCCCGCTTCCAGCAACGCTTCCACAGCTGGGTAACAACTCAAGCTCCTGCTTTTCTGGGCAGAGGGGCTGGGCTTGGTGTGAAAATACCGCCCAGCTAACGGTGCATTCAACTCGTCCAACAGCACAGGCTTCACGAAGCGACTGGTTTCTGCACTCCTAGACACAAAACCTCTAAACCTTAACCCAAATACCATAGATCAAAATGCTACACAGTTATGTCAGCTATGACGTTTTAGACCTGTTTCAAAGAGATGGCTTGTAAAAGAGCCAATTTACACATAAAAACAAGTCCATTGTGCCCAGAGGTTTCCTAACATTCTTTATTAAAAACAAAAGAGCCAAAGATTGCCCTGATGCTCTTCGTTGTTATAAAGCAGACTCTGAAGTATTAAGTGAACTATGTATGAGCAAAGAACTCCAACTGATGCAGAGTTTAAAACTAGGTTTACAATTTCCTATTTTATTGGCATGGATGTATTTCTAAACTTAAAAACCCTTCTGGCAAGTTATCTCAATTTCTTATGACAAAATTTCTCACAACACACAAATATTTACAACATATACATAATTTTTCAGTCTTTTACAACTGGTTCTTAAAAGACAAACAATTTATAGGTTACCACAGAACAAAAGCTGTGACTTAGTTGTTTTTAATTTCATAAAACTATCATAAGTTAAAGTGAATAGATTTTCTTTAAATTCCTTGTAGCATTTTACAAGTGCAACAGAAAAATATGAAGAACCAATTTAGGATAGCTGCAGTTCATTGGATAAATGTTGCCCGTTGTAATCACATTATTTCACAGCAAATTCTTGAAAAAATAAGCACCAATCATTCTTGCAAAGAACAATTTTATCTAAAAGTATTGAAAAGTGTTAAATACAAGGTGTTTAATTTACATAACAAGCAATAAATACACCATATCCAAACTTTTATTCTGCATACTGCTACCCTTGTACATATAATGTACTAAAAAAGTCAGCAAATTGTCAACACCTTTTCTTTTTTTTTCCTCTCTTTTTTTTTTTAAAGAAATCAATTTGACTTCCAACCAACGGTTTGCTACTATAACAAAGGCCACAAACAGTACGTCTGGGACAGCATACAGTGTTAAAACTGACAAACTCCGAGGGGGAAAAAAACATCTAGCAAATAAATCGAAAAGCTGTAGATCATTGCTGGTGATAATAACATATACTAGAAAACCTTAATATGCTGCTACTATGATTTATTTTTTTTTTTTTAAATTGTTTAGTCAAATATTGTAAGAGCAACCTAATGCTCTTACTGATAAAAAATAATTATGTAGCCACACTGTATTCTCATTGTCCTGCATGGAAAGATTTGATGCAATTTCATAACTTTGCTTGAGCCTTTATTTTACAACAGAGCATTACCTCTAACTCAGAATTGCACATAAGAAGGCTATTAAAAAGTACAATAAAAATCTGCACAAATCAGACTTAAGAAGAGTCAGTATGCTGTACACTTTCTACAGTATTACGTTGATAGGTGAATAAACAATAAAGAAGTGCTGCCACTAAGTTTTTCAGAAAGTTCTTCAGTTGAGGAATAACCAAATGGAATTTTTGTTGGGTTTTTTTGTTGTGGTTTTTTTTTATTATTATTTTTTTAAATTTTTTTTTAAAAATGACATCCAGGTCAGTTTAAGACCTATAAGCTTATGCATTGAGCCTTAAAGACTGATCTTCTCTCCTCCTGGAAGAAATATCAATATCTATTGAATCCTTGCCAACAATAAGCCTTAATCTCTTCGCTGGAGGAAGAGGAATAAAGTCATCAAATTCGTCATCATAGTCATCTTCCTCTTCATCATCCTCTTCTGATGAAGATTCATCTGCTGTTTCCTCTTCATAGTGACCATAGTCATCTACTTCCATTCTTGACTCCAAAAGGGAGAGAGTTTCACTACAACACATACCATTTTCATGAAGGTCCTCAGGGTACGTCCCTCTGTTTTCTTCCTCTCGTTTCAGCTGTATTTTTAATTTTGTTGAACTATTACCTGATCCTGAGTTAAACCCATTATTTAGCTTTGCTACATATAAATTATTATCTTTTTCATGGTCTTTACTTAATTTGATGCTTATTTTCGAAGAACTCATTCCATCACTTTCTTGGTCATTTGTCTTGCTACTGCTATCATGGCGTCTACGAAGAGTCAGTTTAGGGATCCCAGAGCTATTTTCAAGGATAAGTTGTGCATCATACCTCGTGATTCGTCTTTTCTTTTTACTTTTTGCAGTTCTAAAGCTGTCTTTTGCTTTAAAATTGTCAGATGTTACAACAGAGCAGCCACCAGATCCAGGGATACAGTCTTTATAGCCAACAGGTGTGTCCACCACATTATTCCTCTCTCCGAGTTCTGAATGAGAACTAATCAAATCTGGTACTTCATCTTTCACAGGTGTGTTGTGCGTAGTATCAGTTTCTTCTATTTTTGCAGATGGTTTCACGAGTTTTCCTTGTCGAGATTTCTTTTTTGACATGCCAGCATCGTTTTTCTGGCACCTAATCTCCCCTTTATGTGATGGTCCATGAGCCACATCATTTTCGTTTATCACATGAGACTGCTGCTCTAAAGTGTCCGATTGCGTTCCGGTCAAATTATTCTTATAGCTATCCAACATATTTGGTTCAAGCTTTATGTCAGAGGTCTCCTTCAAATTCATCCTTGTTCTCATTGACCTCCTTGTTATGTATGTGCAGGGTGGTATATCACCATGCTCGTGAGCACCTTTCACAGAATTCAGTTTATGTTCTCTTGCTGCATGCCTTGTTAAGCATCCACTAGAGACTGCAACTTTGACTGGTCCCTCCAATTCTTTATCCTTTTTAATGGGCAAGTTTTTATACAAAACTACTTTAGGCTCTTTGAGAACTAAATTTCCCATTTCGAGCTTTCTAGAAGCGTTCTTTTGCTCTGGCCTTTTGCACTGATTTCTCAACTTTATCTTTGAAAGTAAAGGCTTTGCAGGCTTTTTCAGTCTCTTTGGTACCCTGGAATTATTTATATGAGTTAGTTTAGATGAGGTAGAATTTGATGATGCTGGAATTCTTGATATAGACTGTCTTGTTAATGTTCTATTTTTGCTGTTCTTTTTTACGCCAATTGATGATTTTCTGTTAGCTGCAAAAGAAAAAAGTGGGTTTGTTACGACACTGCTTTATCCTGAATTTCCCACTCCCAAATACTGTAGTTATTTCATTTATTTTAAACACTTCATCAAAAGCTGTGAAAGAAGCTACACAGTACGCAGCAAGGAGTGAGACTACTTAACCTACAACTCAGACATGAAAGGCATTGTCAAACAAGTCAAAAGTACACCTAAATTCCAGGTACACTTCCCTCACTGCCCCCAACATACCAAGTGTGATTTTTACTGAATTTCTTCTTCCATTCATTTCTTTTAAAATCCGTCCCACATTATCCACAGTTTTTACTCTGTATTGTTCCAGCAAAACCTGATGATCAGCACGCTCTAATATTAATCCCAGATTTTTTTCCTGCAGGGGGAGGAAAAAACCCCCAAACCCTCAACTACTGTAATGGTTTCAGTTTCAGGTATCCAGTTGTCTGTCACCTACTGTGGTAAGCAAATGAGTTTTGTCTGCCCAAGCAAAGCTGCAACTCTAAAGCTTTGTAATCAGAGACCATAAGAGGGTTTTGGGAAAATGTTTTTGTTTGTTTGTTTGTAAACATCACAGCAGCAAACAGGAGCCAGGTGGAATCATAATTATTTTATGTGGCTCCAAACCTGTTTGCTAGTTACGTCAAAGTTTAAGTTATATATATTTTGCCTATACTGAGGGTGGTGGGGATGGGGAAGGGGGTGGAAGTAAACAAATAATACTCACTGCTCCATGAAGAAAAGTCTCTTGGGAGCGTCACAAACAAAAATCCCTTACAATTTCTTCTGAGATTACTAACTGTGCACTTTCACTTTAGAATAGGTACCTGAACTATCAATCCTGGATGTGGAGAGGGAATAGCTGCCCAATTTCAAGGTTCTCTAAAGAAAACGACTACTTGTTTAATAATCTCTACTATTTATTTAAAAACGGTTTTCCTACAGAATGTAGATAACTCAAACTATATGTTTTCTTTCCTAAACCACATTACTGCATGTGATAGTCTAACATATTTTGAAATACTGATAGAACTTTAACTGACATGTTTAGAAATATGACACTATTTGCTTTTGATATAAATAAAACAACACAAGAATTTAACACCTATTGTTCTTGAAACACTGAAGGAAAACTGTGAATTTGCTATTTAAATTGCCTTCAGATTCCGGAATAAGTTACAGTTCTAAAGACCAGTATCTGAGATGCATCCCAACACTGAGAGGAATTCCATCACGGTGAAAGTTGTTTTTATGAAACCTTTAATCCTGCATCCAAGCTTTTCCCTTTACTTACTTGCATTAGCTTTTTCCTGAGTGGTATCTGCATCAGTGTTAGAGCTGACGGACTGGCTGTCTGAATTTTTGCTGCTGTCACCCAACTTTTTAAGTCTGTTCAATCGTTTATCTGTTTCCCTCAGTCCATATTTACTATTAATCACAGGAGTGGGTGCTGGCAATCCCACTCTTGATTTAAAAGCACCAGTTCCGCGTCTACAGAGAAAAAGAGGACACAATGTATTAATAACTCTTAATATAAGCTTAGAACTTTGTTTCATATATGATAGTTTGAATACCGGGTATATTTGGGTAAACAATACCAATAACCACTGAATTTATTAAAACCACCCACAAAATGCTAGCAAAGATACCTATATACTTATCATTTTAGTAAAATGTGTAGAAAAGGCTTCCATTTATGTCTTGCAAGAAGAAAAATCGAAAAAGTAGGTTTCCCTTGCTTTATGACCATCTTAGTATCATTTCATAGTCAAATTATACAGGTGAAAATGAAATATGGTAGTTCAAAATACTACTTATAGTAGCTTAGATAACACCTGAAATTTTTCCTAATCACATCAGGTTAGTAAAAAAAATGCCAGCTTCAGTTACAATGCTTGTTACTGCATCAGCGAAGAGTTGAAAAGCACAGAAAATAGAATAAAATTGTCACATAGTTCTGTGTTCCTTCATAACGCAAAGACTCCAGTATGTATGTACCATGAAAATGAAATGGCTGAGTAAACCTAGAACTTTTTTCTTTTAAAAGTAATCAAAGAAAAGGATGAAGATTAAAAATTCCTGTACTTGCACTTCAACCACTACTACTAAGATTCCTTTGATGTTCTTTAATAATCTAGTACACTTGCACTTTGCAGAATTACTGAAGACAACTTCAGTTTGGATTCCATTGTGTTGTACTGAAAGAAAATCTACAAAACTTAACCAAAAGTGCACCAAAAAAAATCAGACATGATCTCAACCTCCACAAGGTTAATTATTATGCAGACATAATACTTGTTCTCAAGTTAACTGGTATTTGTTCGATATGGAACATTCTTTCAGTATTATTTTGAATTCTGCAAACTACAGGCAGTGTAAGGTGCTCGACTGAACTTAGCACAAGCAACAGCCACTTCAGATCAGAACATAATGGTGGCTATAAACAACCACAACTGTCTTCTGACATGTCATCTTTGGTGTCCAGTTGTCTCAGTTAGCCAGCATGAACGAGCAGGCTCACCTAAAAAGAGTACATGCATATATGTAAAGATACGCAATTTTTCTCGGTGATGATTTTTGGATACTTGAAAAAAAATTGTACAGTGCCAGCCTTCCCACAGCTCTCAAATGTACCCCACGGATTCTTAGAAGTCTAGCAATTTAACATGACAAATTAACACCTTTTCCAGCACAGTCAAAATCAGGTCACTTAAAGATGATTTTTTTTGCGGTGTACAAGACGACAGTTGCCCCATCAGTGTTGGTAAGGGCTCATTTTTCCTTGTTCAACTGCCCTAAATTCAAACCTCTCCTATTTGCTGTAACACAGCCTTGTGACTTAAAAGCAGATTCTTGAAGTTAGAATTACCCAAACGTTAGCTTTAACATGTTACATTTTAATGGACTTAAAATATGAAGATGACAAGATAGCAAAAATGTTCTGACGCATAAAATTGGTTCATCCTGAAAGAGAAAGTATGTCTGTATTATGTTAAAATCATCAATCAAGGGAACTTGAGCAAAAAAATCCGTATCACTGCAAGTGACAAGGAAAGAACAATCGCAGTGCCCATTTATTTAATAATAGTAAACAGCTCCCAGGACTGAAGTACATTTTCACTAGCAGCTCTCTGCAGTCTGAGACTGTACCCTTCCCTTGGAATGATGAGCTCAGAGGTCCACACCAGAAGGTTTTCCCTTGAATTGCAAGAAATGTTAGTGACCAAACTAGCTAGTAAAAATTAAGGTAGTATTATTTAACTATTCATATGTAGGTACACTACGCTATTTCTCAATATGATTATTTTGTCCTTTATAGGTTTCTTCTCTCTACAATTAGGTTGAACAGTAACAGAACTGTTACAGGTTCTGCATAGTTCCTCTTGGAACTAGATGAAGCTCTCACAAACGATGTTGAGCCTCCATGCTCACAGTAAGCAGAAGTTTCAACATGGCAAAAGCCAACTATGGAATTCTTTCAACTGATTTTGTGAAGAAACCAGGTTGGGACAGCACAGCTGAAAAACAAATATAACAACAACTTTGTTGCTATTGTGCAGTGGACAGATATAGGCAAGTACTCTCCAAACCAGCAGATATGTACAAATACAGAAACCCCCAAGTTCTAATAACATAGGGTGAAAACTACTTTGCCCATTCACAGCAGAAGAGAAGTTCAGGTCAACGTAGAAAACACTAATGAAATTTGCTTTTTCTAATGCAACAAAGAGCAAAAGTTGGGGGTCAGTTGTTAATGTTCTCCTAGAAGCTACAACTCCTTCACCTTCCAATTCTATTTTATTCAGTAAAAATGTTTTTAAGAATCTACACTTCTTTTTTCCTTATTCTCATTTTGGACTATCCCCAGAACAGAGAATCAAAAGAAAAACAGAATGCAGGAGTTCTCAGGAAACATGACGTGTTTTAAGCAACAACTTAAAAAATCATTACAACAAATAGCTAGGAAGCAATTATAATGTATCCAAAAATCTGACTACTCATAATCAAGGACTTTCAGTTTCACAAAATGTATCATGAATATGCCCAATTCCATTTGAAACTTATTTACATCAATGCATACCTTTCACAGGTGTAACATTCGCAGTATTCATTATTTTCTCCAAAAAATCCATCTCCGTAGTAACAAGAAATTTCTTCTCCAGGTTCAATATCTCTTAGAGCTTTCACACATGCTGTATCTCTGCCCGTTGATACAAACTGGGGAAGGAGACGACAGGAAGGGGAAGGCGGGGGGGAAAAAAAAGAAAAGGTTAATCATTAAGGTTGAACAGTAACTGAAGAAGAAAAAAAAAAAAAGGGAAACAATTGGGAAGGAAAAGGAAAAGGGACAAAGGGAAAAAGGGAAAAAGAATGTGGGGTGCTATATTTATTTACTTTTAATTTCTTGCTTACCTTACAGTTAGGTCTGCAATCTGAAAAAGGTCCAAAAGATAAAGTCAATTAACTGTTGATAAGACCTGAAACATGAATAGTTGTAGATATCTAAAGTAAGGATTCACTCTGACTTCAGTGACTGTAGAATCTCAACTAAATACTGGGTGTTATGCTAGCATTGCACAAAGCTATACATCAAAAGATACCTATTTTTATGTAGTTTGGTTTCTGAGCTCTTCCCTATGCTATCACAAATCTTCAGTTTCCCTCCTTTTTAAGGTAATATGATTTATTTTAAATCCTACCTGCTTTTCTTTCAGCATACAAATGCAACAGAATGTTAAAGCTTCTGTGCAAAAGGTTAAAGAAGGCATAAGAAGTTCACCTAAGAAGTACATTCCTGTTGACCAAGTCCACAAAGAATTCAAGGTAACCCACAATATGCTCCACTAATTTAGCTGCCAGTTCCAAAATCTGTGAAGGAAGAAGGCATGAATTCCTAGAGCCTTCTGTGAGTTTCCCAGTTCACAGCTGATCAGCTCTGGTCTGGGTAAATCCCAACAGGATTTTGTCCTGCAGTAATACAGTATGCCAGATGCAGACATTTTCTCTAAGGTCCTGTGTTATTCAGTGCATATATAACAACACTTCTGAGTAGAATTGCTTATGTCCTTTAACATGCTTCCCATACGTACTACTCACCATGATTGATAAATGCAGCAGGACCAAGCCACAGTTGTGCACAGTTTTTCCGTGTGGAATACATGACACTGAAGTCATTTTCCCCATGTCTCAGCAGCATGTTTTCTTCCATTTCTGATAGTTCAGCAATACAGCCCACAAGTAATTCTATTTTATCATTTCGTTTCCTTGAGTGTACAAACAGTAGCAGAAATAAGAATACGTATGCCAAAATGAAACAGTAATTTCACAGAAAGAGAAGTTGTCAATAACAGGAAGTGTTTTGTAAACCATTTCTCAACCCCTATAAACCTCATGTTTTAATTCATTTAGAGGCAGGATATTATGCTAAATAGACTTTTTATCAGACATGAAATAGATGTTTTTATGCTGCTATATAGAATCAATTACATCAATGCTGACAGACATTACCACCATTGTTTCTACAACTTCCTGAGACTGCAAGCAAGAAATTGCAAGAGTTGACTACTTCAGCTTCTACAGTTGTTAAAACCAAAAGCAAGATTTTTTTCATTTGTGCACAGTCCCTCCCCATGAGATATTTTGACTTCTTCCAGCTGCTCTTGCTTGTGTTTCCTATACTCTTCCTTTGGCCAGGAAAAAACAGCATAGTGAAGATGCTTAGCACTCAATGATTTCTTGAAGAAGGCTCAGTATTGACTCAAAAAAAAAGGCCAGAATTCACACAAGATGAGTAGTTCTTCAGCATCAAGCTGGTCCTTGAAATAGACCACTGGGGGTGTGGGGACAACCAACAAGACCAGGTGCCTTCATGTGCAGACAACCAATCTGCCACCATAAATACAGCAGATCAGAGGCACTGAATACTCAGCCTAGGAAGGAGTGCACAATTCCCAATATTTTGGAAGGGCATTGTTTCCACTGCTCTTTAGAGTAGCCATTCCAAATTTTGGCCAGATCTCCCTTTATACAGTGATAAGAACTCCATCGGTTTTGAGTCTCAGTAGTTTTCCAGATATTGGCAAGGTAAGGAAGCAGTGCTCCTGTCTTGCTCCCTCTCAGGTCACTCAAGATTTTGAGCATGAAAAGTTAATTCATTTTCAATACACCTAAATACGAAGCTTCCACCCCAAAGAATCAGCCAAGGGGAGAATTCAAACCAAAAAAAACCCCAAACCAAAAAATACCGATTATATCATGATTGTGGAACTTCCAGCTACAGTCATGAAGAGCTAGAAACTTGCCTCAACCTTCTTAACGCTTACTCTCCCACACACTGAGGCTGTAGCCCCACAGTAACAGCCAGTAACCAGTACGCTGGTACCCTGCCAGCGTAATGTCTAGCCACTCAATCCTAGCCTGCACATAATAGTGTATCATCACCTCGGATGTGCTGTTATGAGTAGGTACTGCCACAAAGCAAAACAAATATAAATTATGAGGGGGGAGAAGAGAAGGAATGAAGGGGAAAATTTACTTTAAAATCTGAATTAACCCAGGAATCCACTGGTGCTGCCATGGATGTGCTTATAATGAAACTCAGATGTGCCAAAATGAGATGGGGAAATACACTGGGGTTCCAACTTTGTGTTTCCAGAAGAGATTTATCTTGCACAATCAAAATATGCAAATAACACCCCTCAGTTTCAGAAAGGTGGAAAACTCATTTCCCCCACAATTATTTGTTGTATAACAAATCCGGCATAATGTGAGTCTTGACATGATCGTGTTTCTCACAGGAGGCCAACAACTCATGATTAGAGGAAAACAATTACCTGACTGAAAACAAGATTAAAAAAACCTTGTATATTCAAAACTGTATGGCTATGTCCAAATACACAAAGGAATGTCTTACAGATGCATGTATTGTGTGCTAAGTACTTAGCAAAAACAGACACCAAATTTAATTTGTAAGTAAAAATAGAAAACTTTGTGTTTCACTGGTTGCGGTTTTAGTTCTAATTCACACTTGTTTTAATATCTCTTTCAGAATCTTTAAAAATAATTGACAGAAATAGAATGCAACTGTAAACTATGTTTCTTACCATTCTTTCGTTGCAACGATTTTGGCTCCATTTTGCTCAGAAGAATACCGATTACAAGGCAGTATCTCAAACCCACTGTCGGTTGCAAACATTCGTAAATAAATAAATACCTGCAATGAAAGAAAACGGTACTTTTCTGTTACAAGCAAAACAAAAGCAGTGAGGAACTAAAAATAATGAAAGTCAGTGATCTGCACAAAAAAACCACACAAAAAATGGATACTGCGATGGGATGTTGTTTGCTGAAATGCATTCCTGATTATAAATTTTAGCTATACACATTGTGTTAATCTTATTTCTTCGGAGTGACTTGCAGGAACCCTCACATGTATAATGTGACTATCCAAAGAGTTCCAAAAAATTAAAAGATGCCTTGAATGGTACAAAATTGGCCCAACCAATGAAAATGGATAATTTCTTCTTAAAGTCACCAAGTAGTTGCACTCAAGAATTCTTCTCAGATCTTTAAGAACCACTGAGACCTAACAACCTACAGGATCCAATTTTGTTCTTTCCAGTTCTGAAAATTATGTCCATGACAAATCTAGATACTGAATTCAGGGACTGGCGGATCAATTCTTTTTAGTTAAAAGTGCTGTTGTATTACTCAAAAAACACTTTGGAAAAGCAGAATTTGCTGCCTTTTTTTTTTCCTCTACATGACTAGATTTGAAGCACTTTAAAGGAGGCCAAATCCGTGACACTCATTCCTAAAGGAGTTTTGTTTGGGGTGTTTTTTTTTAAAGGAAAAAAAAAATACTATGATTTCCTTGCAACTTTGAGAGTCAGCAACCTTTATGCTATATACAAAATGGATTTGGGGTATGGGAAGTGGAGGAAGAGGAATAACACTCCTATATAAAGCCCCTATACCCAAAACAACGGAGGTATTTTGAGGTAGCAAGGCTTCTCCCTTTACCTTTCTTTGTCACACAATTTGATTTACATTAGTTGTAATTCAAACAACCCAACCAACCAAAAAAAAACCCCACCACCACAAAACAAACAAACAAAAAAGCAGTGGGAAACCCTTCCAAAGAATGAAAGATGTCCTCGAAACTTGTCTCCCGGAAGTAGGTCTTCTCTCTTCTGCTTATGATTTAAGCCAACAGCAAAAGAGGCAAATGTGTTTTCCTTTCTACATGTCTATTAAGTAAAAGGCAATGGTAAGTCAACTCAAAAAAGGGCGGGGGGGGGAAGCTAGCTGGGTTTTAAAAAGCAAAGGAAGTTTCTGTTAAAAAGCAATCAAATAACATAAAACAGAGCAGTGGATTACTTTCCTTCGCTACTGCTACATTCCTAAGAAATTTTTACATTTTCTTAGCCTTTCAACCATCTGAAAAAGCACATTAATTACAAATACACCTACATGTTCCTTGAACAACCTTTCCTGCATTTTGTTCTTGTTAAGAAAATAGTGCCGGGCCCAGTCACCTGACGTCAAGGACTTGAAGGCTTTTTCTAAGTGCTCATCTTTCTTAAAACGTTCAATCACCTCTTTTAGTTCTTCTTGCCTTCCTTTAATAGGTCGAAATCTGAAATAAAGAATAAAGCTATTCCAGTCCACTGTTATTCATTCTCAGTTCTTCCTCACAGTTACTCACAGCACAGAGTTCTTTTGCTAGCCATATAAATATTTAACTTCCAGCATAAAGAGACTGACCCATTACGTACTCAAATCACCAGCCCTCATTTCCTGGGGTAATGGTAGAGGTATGGTAAAGCCAAGCATACTACTTGGATCTGCTGAAAAGCACAATTTATGTATGAAACAAATCTCTGTATAAAACGACTTAAGAATAATATTTCACAGTTTTCAATGCTTATCATTTGGAACAAAGCAGCTAAAGAACTAGTGTAATAAAAGTGTTACTGTCCTTACTTTCCTAATAAATATACTACCATTAAAAAGCACATGTGCAAAAAAATCCAGCAAAGAAACTGGATGCTTTAAGTTTCCTAGTTAATACTGGTGTCAAGGGATCTATGCACAGTTCTGGCTTTTGTAGCTGGGTTGGTGTGTGTGTGATTTTAAATTTAAGCCCTCTAACAACCTCACATACTATGCTTTTTTTTTTTTTTAAATAGGGAGCAAACAGTTAAGACAGCACAACTGAAAAGACTGCCTAAGAAATCTCAAACCAGAAAAAAACGTGCTACTATCTTGAAGAGTGATTTCAAATCGACCTTTACCTAACCCAAAGCCTTATTGTATTGACAAATCCACTACATGGGTTTATGTAGATTGCAAACTTAACATTTACACTCATGTAAAACACACCTCTTAATGACTACACAAGAAGTAGCTACAAATAGTAACACACAGCATAGATACTACATCTGTGGAAGACTGAAGTTCCACAAGTTAGTGCGATCATAAGAACTCTCCATAAAAGTGGCTACAGGAAACAGGTACCTGAAAACCATGGGTAGATAAAATAAGAAAATAAACCCCTGTACATTAGCAGAGAATTCTGCCTTCTTCCCAAAGCTTGAGATGGAAGAAAAACTATTCTTCACATCTCCAACAGGAAAAAAAATATTTACAGAAAAAAACCTGTATGACTGCAAGAAGCAGGGGCTCCATTTTTGAGCTGCAAAAAGAGATCACATCAAAGCTCTATAAATTGCCTTTGACTGAGCACATACCCATATATGCTCCACTTTGGGGTAGAGGTAGGGTGTGTGTATTTTTAAGTGTATGACACACCCCAGGGGACTCTTCACAAAGATAAAAATTTTCTAGGGTCATGAGAAACAGTTTTCTGCAGCTCCTTTTACAACTCGCACCTTTTGCTTACACAGCATATGATGAAAACGTTAAACAAACTAATAGCTTTTGATTAAATCCATAAGACTAAGTCCCATTACTCGTTGCTTGAAGTGTGTTACCATGCTGATTTTATTTCCTCTTACTTACCAAATGAAGTCTGTATTTGATGACAAAAGTAAACAAGGGGAAATAAATTCTTGAAGCTGGTGGAAGGAAGCCTCATCAACTCCCTCACTGATACCCTGGCTTTGAAATTACTGTATCACTTTGCTTATCCTCATCCTACAACACTGCATGCTGCAAATAACTTATTTTCAGATTACCAAATAAGATTTGCTTCTTCCATACAACTTGTATGAAGGAAACAAAGTACTTTAAGTGTTGCACACCCTAAATTTATTTCACCTTATAAAATAGTAAGAGCTTAATCGGAAATAAATAATAATGATGAGGATTCAATTTCCTTCTTTAGAAGTAAAATGCTGTCTTTATGGTCCTGATACAATAAAGACTGACCTCCTAATAGCAGTATCATATCCAGCAGCAGTGCAGTTACAAGTGGTCCATGCTACTGCTTTTACACAACTCTGCATTCTCTATCTGAAAAGTTTCCTTCTAATATAATGACTAATCAATCTTTTAGATCTTTTTGAATATGGCAAAAATTATCAGCATAAACCTGTGAGCTTTCGGAGAAGAAGATATAGTAAGAAGTAAGATACAGTTCTGAGAAGACACAAGTTCTCTTCTGGCTGGGATAACATCTAACGAGATAGCAAGAGTCAGTCAAGAAACAGATGCCCACTTAGAATTACAGTATGTACTGTGCCAAGAAGTTTCAAACCAAGTTCTTTATTAAAGAATATACTTATCCCATCTCCCTAAAGAGCTAACTGCCTAACAAGCTGTGGAGACTTCATCATAGAAAAAAATTCCCTTCAGACTACAGATGACATGATCATTATTATTTTTGTTCTGTAGCACAGCAAAGTCTCCCTCAACTTGCCAGTGAGATACAAGGAGAGTATCTCCTAGTTCTCCCAGAACCAGAAAGACTTCTCCCAGATTTGATAGTCATAACTCACAGAGCTTCCTCAGACATTAAGGAAATTTAAAACGGTATAGCCTGAATTGAACCTGACTAGTTCCAGAACAGGACTTGCTCTCATTTTCAGTTTCAGTCAGAAACAGTTTTCCCAACAAGGACTCAACTGTACTTAAATCATGAGAAGTACAAAGCACACCAGTATGTACAAACATGACAGGTCAACGTTTTATTTACATCTTTATCTGCGAACGTCACAGGAGGAAAAGCCACAGGACTTACAGCTAAAATTGGTCTCCATCTATGTCTATTCTTGCTGGGCTAAATGAATGATTGTCCTCTCCCTTATACTTTGTATGATTTTTTAGCTAAGTGACCTGCAGGAGGCAGGTGGAAAAAACTTCACACTCAAAATTGCATTAGCACCCAAGACAGGCAATGTATGTGCTGATAGACATAATCACACTTGTTTATCATCAAGAGGAAGCTTGGTCTAGGCTAGCTAAAGAAAGCAGTATCCCAACTCAACCAGCAGCGGGGAAAAAAAAAAAACAAACCAGCAAAAAAACCCCCACCAGTGCAGATGCTAAGCTTAAACAGTGGCTCTCAAGACCCACAGAAGAAGAACCAACACCCTACATTTTCTCGCAATTAGAAGCACATCTTATAGCCCCAAAGTGATGCTCATATATGAAGTCTTTCACAACATACCATTCTCAGAGGCTGACTAGATGTCCACCTGACTAGCTATCTTAGGTAGCTCAGAACCTGGCTCCAATCCTTTAGAAGTCACCCGCGTACCTCCATGGATCACATTCAGCAGGTGATTCATGGAGAGTTCTATGGGTTCTTGTCTGAGGCATTCCACATTGCTGGTGGAATTACTTTAAATGCCTAGCAGAAACTCGTGTAACATCATTCCTGAGAAGTAAAATAGTGTATGCCCAAGTCTTGAAAATGCCAAAAAGGCAGCTGGAAACAGGAAAGGGGTAAAGAGATTGTAAAATCCCCAGAACATCAAAAGGTCAGATGCATGTTACACTGTATGCCAGGCACTTGAAATTTGAAACAGGAAGTAGATTTTTCAAAGAACACACAACTCTAAGCACCCAAGGGTTCAAAAATTAATACCAAGGACCTCCTGCAGCACCTCTATCAAAACGTTACACTGATATTTTTTACATGGTGACAAGACACAAGATAATGAGAAACGATAAACAAGGAATCCAAACAAGCAAGAAGCGTCCACAAATACATGGAAAGATGCTGGAAACCAACGTCATGATGTACAGCATTTCATTTCAAAGGTTCCCAAATCAATGAAACAGAATGACACTTTGTACCCTGAGCCTGAGATAGTGAGTTGTTCACAGCTCAACAGCACACGTAAACTGCACTGAGAGCTTATGAGCTAATCCAGAATAGTACAACCCAGACTCCTTGTGAAAGCTCCAGTACTTTCACAGGTGTATCTCCATGTGTACTTTAAAAGACAGCTTCTGATATGAGACACTGAAGAAGCCAATGTGCCAAGAAAGCCTAGAAGTCGAGTGTCCCTTAAGAATTTGAGGGTCTGCTGATGGACACTTCACTCCTCCCAGGAGTATTATGAAATAGCAGTTTATTCACTAGTCTTCCCCAGCACTACCTACCAAAAAGCCAATTGATTTTGAGAAGCAACCTTAAATACTGTAATTTTGCTGTTACAGGGATTCCTCATTTACACTTGACATTTAAAAAAAAAAAATCTACACATCTGCTAGAGGAGTCTGCATGACTGTTTTTGAGCACCACCATGAACAGAGCATGAAAAGACCCCATAGCTAAATATATATACATATATAAACTGAACCAAAGAAACTGGCTTTTAAGTGTCAGCAGAATAGGTGACTAGTTCAAAGAAGAGAAATGGAGAGATAGAAAGAGCACAAGAAAACTAACAAAACAAACCAGCCAACCCAGTCTCTAAACAGAGAGTCAATTAAAATCAGAACTGTTTATCCAGACTTCTGTTTTGCTCCTATGAACAGTACCTTTATTAGATTCCATCATGGAAACTGAACAAGACACTCTGGCACTTGAATCTGGTCAAAGGCAGACTCCTTGAGCCACCCTACAAAGAGCTTCAGGGGTCAGGTCTCGCAGAACATGGAGTCTGCCACAAAACAGTCTGTTGTTAGAAGTAAGCTAAGAATGAAAAACTCAGCTATCATAGTATCTTTAAAGAAATAATAATAGACCTTCTTCCTGATAAGCTGCTGAATAGAAACTTTTCACACTTCCTTAGGAAATATTTATTTGTCCCTAGTCAACATGATCCAAAAAAATCTATGGCTATTACAATTTTAAAATCAGCTAGAAGATGACCTTATCCCACTTAAGGGCAAACTGAGGTGGTCTCAATAAGGAAGACATAAGAAAATGGCTTGGGGGAGCAAAGCTCTTTCTCTCTCTCAAGTTTCTCTTACCTTGGGAATACTTAATCTTGAAACTCCAAGGTATAAAGCCAAAGGTCAGTGAGATGCTTGCCTATAAAGGAAGTTAAAGGAGAGTTTCTGGTAAGTTCAGAAGCACAGTACCTTGCTCAGTCTCAGTCACTGAGGGCAGTGAGTTTGAACAAAAGGGATAAATTGATCCTGCAAGAGATCCAGCATGGAACTCCACATAGTGTACCAGTGCATGACAAGGAGTTATACTTCTAAACCTGTTTCTTAACTCCTAACTAGGGAACATCAAGAAGAGTGAATTTATCAAAATATAACATCCCATTAGCCTCTTAACAACAGGCACTGGATGATATTTTTAGTAAAGTGGCTATGGAAAGACAGCAAGTTACTGTTCATCTAATACCAGAGATTCAGCACAAAAGCTAAAACTGCAAGGGTGTTAAGCATTCAAGACAGCACAACCAGAGTTGAAAGTCATCTACTTATTGTAAGTGGAAACAATTTATTTAGTTAACATATATGTTGGCTTACCCCCCTGCCCAACCCTGTAGTATGAGTATCTTAGTTAAAAGCTAGTTACATAAAAATCAACTTGTTCTGTGTTTAATCTCCAGTGTGGAACCAGGAAAAAAACCCCCACATTCCTTAAAGGCCAAAGTTCAAAATGGCATTTTTAATGAAGAAAGTAATCCACATTGCTTAAATTTCTTGAACTATACACGCACCAGCGTGCTCAAAACTCCAATACAGCCTGGAATAGAAGTAAAGAAAATTCTAACAGCCACATAATTCCAGTCTCCTTAAAATGGTTAGCAAATAAATGCTTTTTTTAAACAACTATGGGGGACACAGAAAAACCCCAACACTTTCCTTCATTCCTATTCTGACATTCCACATGGTAAATTTAATTTAGCAGCTATCATGACTACTGATGCAAGCTGCTCCATCTTTTGGAGATCTAACACTCTTCATTGAAGTTAAAGCTGCAACTAGAAAAACTGTGTAAGAGTAGGGTGGTGGGTGTTGGCTGGGGATGGTGGTGGTTTGGTTGTTTGGGGGGGAGGTATTCAGCAGCAGCAAAACAGTTCCAATGTAATCACTCTGCATGATTACACACAGTGAAGGAAGACAACCAGAAGCAAGCTAAAGGACTTTACTGAATTAAGTTATCAGCAAAAATAAAAAAAATGGAGAAAGCAGATTTTACACAGAAGTCAATAAATCATTTTGGAAAGTACACAGACACCAAGGTCTGAAGAATGTAAAAGCTTCATTTTCAAACAGGCAGGGTGTCACTACATAAGAGCTATGTACCTCTAATCCAGTATCTCCATAGCACCACAACACTGAAGTTGAACTGCATGGGCACACAACCTTATTTAGCGGAAGCCACATGACTTGTTCTACCTCTAAACCCCATTCAAGATGAATACTGAGCCCTTTAATTATTACACTGAAATGACCTAAGGAGCACAGAAGAGATTCAGCACAGACCCATGAATGCAAGTGATATGGAACTGCTTTGCCTCTTTTGCCTTTATTGTTCAATGGTGACTCTAAGGGACAAGGAGTGACGTACCCTGTCAAGTTCAGGAATGACTGTTTACACCAAAGGCCAGCTATTGCTCTTGGTGCAGCGTTGAGAGAAAGCAGTTTCCCGTACATCATCCCCAAACACTTCATGTTTGCTATGGAAAACACAGAAATTCTTAAAGCTTGGTCCTTTAGTCTCATGTTACAGACAAAACCACCTGCACCACACACCAATTTGTAACTTCACTGAAAGCAGCAATATGGAGTTAGGAAACATCTCTAGATTCTCCTAAACCAGATGTATTTGACCTCCTAAATCACTTGCAAACTTAGACAGACATTGGAACGGCTCTCAGTATTCCCTATCATGATGCTGCTGCTTTAAGGAACCAGGAAACAACAGTGACTGGTAACAGCAGCAGCATGATCAGGAGTCTAGCTTAAGATTTAAATATTAACACATTTGTATGCAAGATAGTAAAGAGTAGTTTAGCCATTAAAGCATGCAACTTCAAGATTCTGCACTCAACCTAGGGAAAAGCATCTGAAAATAAAAGACTAAGATAAGCAAGTATTCACTTTGCTTTTTACAACTGTCAGTTTTAATCTCTAGTGTTAGACAACCTTCAACCCAGGAAGTAATAGTTCGCAAAATCAGTTTTGGTTTTACAAAAAGGACAGGCATCCAAGAATAAGTAAATCTTACAGCCCAAATAGCCTTTGTCACACAAAAAAAGCTAATATAACAGCAATTGTACAAGAAACAACATAACACAGCTATACTTGACAAGATTATACTTCCTAACGTACGGTGTTTTTATTAACTGTTAATCTGCTTTTTTGTTAAGAGCTACCAATTTGATGCAAGAATGACCACAGGGTCTATAAAGAGGGCCAGAAGCTCTGAAAGCCCCCTGCTTTCTCTTGGAAATCCAAGAGGATCAAAAAAAGTTACTTTTGGGTAAAACCACTGAAGACATTTCCAGAGCTGCATTTTATGCTGTCCATCAAATCCCTGGTGACAAGCAGGTATTTCAGAGGAACACTGGACAAATTCATTGGGGGATCCGATTGTAATCTTTTGAGAACTAGTCTTCAGCTCCTTTGGACATTACTGACTTGACACCTTACAGAGCTGATAGCCCGATTCCCAAAATGGAGGGCATTCAGGAATTGCGGGACTTTTTGTTGTTGTTGTTGCCACGGGCCATAAAAACGTAACAATCATGTTCTTGTCACCACTCTACCATAAGATCACTCATTCAGTATAAAGATGATGGAAAGCAAAGACGTTGCAGCAATGCTCTAGATATTTTACTAGAATGAGGTTTTTTTCCTCTAATCAATATACTCTGAGCAAAACAAGAGGTCTTTACAAACTCAACTAAAGGAATGAATGAAGTACAGAAAGTGCTTATAGACTGTAAGACAACACTTACACATACAAAAATACGGATTTGGCTTCCAGAAGTAAGGTGAAGTATAACTTCAGTAAGCGGTCATCAACTTACGCTGGGCTCCTAGTTGCAAAATACAAACCTCTTATGTGTTTCCAAGAGTAAAGCAGAATGCTGGCACGGTCACTTCCACAGTACGTCTTCAAACAAATCAGAACAAGGGAACAGAAAATATTTCCTTGCCATCATAAATGGCTGTTTTATTTTAGGCGCACCTCAATACACCAACTATGTAACTAATATGACTTCATCAGACTGAAGCAGAAGATGCCCAAACATAAGCTGTAAATCTTAATTTCTACTACAATCATGTATTTAGGTACTTGCACCTGGTACTTTGAACACCATCTAGTCTTCTCATATTTATTTCCCCCCCCCCCACCTTCCCTCAAAGCCATACAACAATAAATCCCAGGAGCTCTAGAAAGACTACAGCTTACTAGATGGAAGGAAGATGATCTAAGCATCACAGCTACAATAACAAGCAGATGTCATCACTGTACGAAAAAGATAAAGAACTACGCTGATGCCTTTATTTTAATTCATTGCAACAACAGAAAGTCTCTCCATAGGACATTATGAAAGAGGCAAGATGATGTTTTTCTGGTAGAAGTTGTAAGCCTCACCTAAGCACTTCCCATAGTGCTCCAAGATTATTACCTATTGTCCTTGCAGACTGCCTATAACTGTTTTCCAAGTCTGAGAAAGGAAGAAATAAATTATGATTGCCTTGGTGTAGTCTCTTGATTCAAATTAATAATTAAAGAGTATTCTAGGTGTTGAAAACGTATCAGCAGAAAACAAGATTTCTGAAAATAGCTTCTCCAACTATTAAACAATGAATACATTATTTCCCTAGCAAAAAGCGTAAGAATTAACTACCTGTGCATAACCTGTAGACTATCATTCATGCAACAAAACAATAAAGTCTTTTGAGCATATATATTTAGCTTGATTAACTGCTGGAAATACAAAGATGCACCAAACTGAACTGTAAGAGTATCTACCTTGACACTGGTTTGGACACAATGTGCTGTTGTAACCAATAGCATGGATGGAACAGGAAGAACTTAAGCATTCCTCTTAAAATATAGATGTTGCACTCTCCAGCGAAAAAGAAAAATCTCTTTGGAATAAGTCTTTACAGTTATTAGGACCATACTACTGCAGGTTCACGTGCAACTCATGCTGTCAGGTTATACCAGCAACCATTTCCGTTACGTGACAAGACCTATTATCATTTTTGAAGCAAGCGGCTTGCTACGTACATACAAAAATCTACTTAACTGATACTCTGGTTATGTGACTGTGCTGCACAGGTAAACTGTTCTTTAAAAATAGCCACAGCAACAGTTTGAAGGGTTGAGCAGCCCGTTTCCCATGATGTGCTGCCTGGAAACCTCTGCTCTTCTTATTGTACAATAATAAGCACACGATTCCTGTCCTTAGAAATTTATCATTTATAGATAGCTTCTCTATTAAGTTAGGAATGCAGATCTTGTATGCAAACAAAAGCTTAAGAGAGATCTATAGAATATACTTACCATCAGTGGTCCGTCTGTAAAATAGAAAGAAGCATGCAAAAACTAAACCCTAAGACCACACTGAATTTGGACCAGAAGTATTCAGGCAGGTGCGTAACAGTGCAAAAGTATGTGCAATTCTGGTAAACAAGTTCCCAGTGTGCACATCGATTTGTCTTATACATATAGACGTGTCTGAGTAGCATTCCTTCAGCATGGGTCTGCAAGAACTTAAGATCAAGTGGCACCAACACTGAAGTGCTCAGGAACTGTATCTTTCTTGTGATGTGGTACAAGTAAAGGGGGGGGAGCACCCAGGCACATGAATTAAAGAGAAAAGTCCCCAAACACTAACTTCTGTCTTTGAAATATTTCAAATGACTAATGGTTTAAAACTTATTCGTTAACTGTTTTAAGCTAGGAAACAGTGTCCATTAATACCCTGTTCTACAGCATAAACACACAAGGGCTAATAGCAAGACCTGTGATAGTGTTACAAATGCACGCTGCTACAGAGCTCTGAGTTCCAGTCTCACGTGCCTCGCTGTTTTAAAGGTGGAAGCTACTCACAAATTGCTATTTTTTCAGAGTTTCATAAACATGCAAGAAATGCCATAGTTTTGCTCTGATTACGTCAACTAAGAAGATAAATTCTTTTCTAGAAAAATAAAGACAAGTTACCTAGTATTCATTTTGTGTGTCTGAAAACCTAAATAGGGATCAAGAACCAAACTAGTTGCTAGGTCATCGTTTTCACACAGTTCCTTGGCAGACATTCCAGAGGAAGGCACGTAACGACTTTGACCCTCAAATCCTGAAGCACCACTACCTGTAAATAAGAGAGCATAAAATTAGATATCATTTAGGGAATATTATAAAGCACAGCTACGCTCGGGGACAGACAGCCACAGGTTGGAGACAAAAAAATAGAACAATTCAGATGATAAAATATCTGAAGAAGCAGAAGCACAGTTTATTTTTCACCTTTGCTTTTGTTCATTTATGTAGCAGCCAATGGAGAGAATGGAGAAAATACTTTAGGGTACTTTTTATGGGTGTCTTTAATTTTGGCTTCCTTCTTTCTTGCACTCTCCAACTACAAGCATCTTTCCAGACTACACAGTTCAGTCATGCCTGCCTCTCAAATTTCTGACCTATAAATGTGATGCAGCCATGAAAATGTCAAACCTGATTTTCCCAAAATCTGATAAAGGACTTACTCTGAATTTGTATTTAGTCCTTCATTCCAAAAATCCATGTTCCTTAAAACTGTTTCATAATGACTATTGATATATGTGACTTCATTCAAAATGGGGTTTACTTCTACAGGTGCATTCACTGAAAGTTGGGCTAGTAATTCAAATTATGTTATCCACTTCCAATCACACTAGTTCTCAGTGCCAATCATGTATTTTACACTTATACCAGTTCAAAATTAATTTACGTCCAGTTATTCTCACTGAACTGAAGAGATCTATATTCCTGACGTGAGTTAACACATCTAATAAATACAAACATAATTAATGTTTCTGATGATAGCTACATGCTGAATGCAGACCTCCTTCATGAATTAAAACAAGACAGAAGCCTAACTTGCAAATTGATAGATGAATCACAGCACTAAGCCGCATAAACATGTACATACATCTGCTCGATCTTCTCTCAACTCCATTTTTGCCTGTCTTCGGATTCTCCTTTCCTGCGTGCTGTAATTTGGTCTGATTCTGCGCATGGTCATTAGACGACTTGCTTCCACTTCTCCTGCCATTCACCACCATGTTCTTGGATTCTCCCAGCCACTTCATTCCCACAGACAATCTGACTCAGTTGCATTTAGTCACTTTTCAAAAGGCTTGGAGAAGTGGATGAATAATTTCAGTTCCAATTCCTATGGGAAGCAAAACATAAACATGATTAGAACTTACTGGGAAACTGTCTCCAAGACACAGATTTTAACAAGAAAAAAAAAGGGGGGGGAGGGGGCAGGGAGGATGCACCCAAGGAAAGATGGTGATCAGGAAGAACGAAAAGCAGTTCATTAGCACTAGTACTGTTGCAAATACACATATCCACAGGTGAAGTATTGTCCTACAACTTACAACCACATCTGCAAGCAAATACGGAATTCTAAAGCTGATAAATTGCTAAGGACAACTCGATTTTAAGAGCTGGACTACACACACATATATAGCTATGTATTTATATAGGCATACATATACATGGATAAATACACACACAGCTATGTGACTCCAAAAATGGAATATTTTCAAATACACACACAGTTAAGATTATATTTCTTAATAAATAAAATCTGTAACCTGTTTGGAACTCTACAGCAAAGAGTGACATTATTAAACATCCTCCAAGAACTAAAGACAAACATAGTTAAAAAATAAATGGGAAAAAAAACCCAACTAGAAAAACTGATAACATTTTTTTGAATGGGGATGAGGGAAAGATGTTAAATCTTTATTTAAAACCCTCAGTGACGATCTGGAGGACCCAGGCTACTATTTTTACCATTCCACATAACAAAAAAAGTCACAACACATCTGGCTCAACTGGCCACTAGTAAGTGGGGTCACAAGCAGACCTGAAATTTTATAATACAGAAATGGCCAGCAAAGCACATGCTAGTTTTTGTCTGCAGTCTCAATGCCTTTTGCATAAATAATTATAAGAAAGCTACTAATGCTTTTGTACACAGTTGTGTCTCACTCTGTATAACTTGCAGGAATCTGAAGCTGATTTACACAATTATTTTACAATTGCATTTATGCATATAATAACTAATTTACTTGGTTTTAATCCATCCTCCTCCCTACTGCTTCCTCATAAAGATATAAACTGTACCTTTTCTTTTTACTCTTATTAAAAAAAGACTGTTAATGCTCTGCTCACAGCAGGTAACAGGCATCATGTAACAGGCATTTCAGTCTGGTGGAAGAAATTCACAACAAACCAGGAGATGTTTTGAAATAGTGTCTTTTGTAGAGATGCTGGTTTTAATCAGTTAAGAGTAGCAAAGTAGTGAATTTCTGTCAGACACCTGTGTGATCCAGCTACTTAAAAGTACAGAAATATTTATGGCCAGGTGATTAGTAATTAAGTTACTTAGAAAGATTCAGAAGATTGCGGTATTAGAAAGAAACAGTAGAGACAAGTAACTTAACACATATTAGCTCAAAACATCTTACTAGAACTATCATTCAAAAATCTACAAGTTTTAGAACCTTTTACAAATTGTCACAGAAGGACAGTAAGATTATTGACAAAGTATAACAGAATCATACTGAGGGGAAGCTGGCTGAACAACTGCCCCAATATAAAAAAAAAAAAAAAAATTGAGATAATTTCAGTGGACAAGGCATTTTCTTACTGCTAGTGATAGAAGGGATTGGCCTTGACCTCAAGATTGGGGCGGGGGGGAGTTTAAATGCTTATTTTACTCAACCAGCAAGCTTTAGCACAGCTTTTTAAAGGAGATGGAACCAAACAGCTTGACTACCAGAACACAAAAGTTGCTCTGCATACTGTCAAAATTCTTCAGGAAGTTACCAGACACAGCCTTCAGAAAACAAGCCAGAAACTTAACGTTTGCTAGGGAAAACTCCATTCGTTGCATTTAGCTATACGTAGAACCAGAAATTTTTACATAGTACCTCCAAAAAACCCCTTGGAAATCTTGCAGCTAAACCTGTACTAGACAACACTAGGCTTTTTTTTCTTCATGGAGTTTGCCTGATAACACACATTTCAAAAGGAAAAAAAAAAAAAACCCAGCCAAAAAAAACCCCCAACACTTTCTGGTTAAGCATTCCACCTGAACTTCTTTCAGAAGACAGCTACCCTGTGAAGATCCACACTATCACATAAACACTTCATGACAAGCTCACTGTTATAAACTTCCCTCTTTCTGCTTCTCAATCAATTAATTGTACAGCTCTGTACACTCCAATTAAACCCCATTCCTAATTTTTCTAACAGTGGGAATAAAGAGCATTAAAATAGAAAATACATTAAAGACTTAGTCTAAATTCAGTTTTGGTCTCATGTAAACCAGGACTGAACTATATTCTGTGTTGTGGTACAGTTCCAGAACGGTACAGGTAAACGAAGTCTACCATGTAGATGAATACCGGTATGCAACAATCTGGAGGGAAAACATTCAATACAGTAGTTTCTGACAACTAATAGGTACGATAGCCACACTTTCAGCTGGAAAAAGGCATATCCTGCACAAAGAAGGGAACTGATCTTTCCTAAGTCCAGTCTGGGGAGGGTGAGTACTATCTGTGCTAAGGCACTTCTGCCTAACAAATACTGTAATGACAATGAAAGTACAATAGCAAAGGTAAGAAGAAATGTGACCACAGAAGAATACTCAAACCATACCAAACATTAGGAAAAATACTTGCTTTTGCTGCAAAATGTATTGATATAGATTCCAACAGAAGTCCTTCCCCAAAAAATCAGAAGTAATTTAGTGAAGCCTAGCAAACATTCCTGTGAATAATCATTATTTATTTGAGCCTAGCAGCCCAATGAGCAAGAAAACCTTTGTCCACCTACTGCTGCCTTCTATTTTCTAGTATCAGCCAAATGACAAAGTTGACAACTGCAAGTGTGCTCCTTCAGCCTCCATTCCTTCTCCCAATACACAAACACTGCTTTCAAGAGATGGTATCAAAAGCCAGAACCAACAGATTCCTTTCCCAGTGAGTATCACAGCTCCTAATGCCAACAGATAACCCAAAAGAGAGCAAGAGACGCCCCACTCATCACCACCATGTGATAATAATTAATACATTTTCAGATATGATTTGCTCTCAATAACTTTCTACATCAGACTCATGCTGACAAGTCCTTTAGGAACTTTAGGAGAAAAGGGAGAGATGAACATCATCTTTCTAGTCAAGAAAAAAATGGAATATACTTATGCCTCCACATACTTAGAAATTCCTGCTTTACCAGGATGGGCTCTGCCATCAAATAATGTAACACCATGCATGGATCACTTATGACTTTGGGTTTATCTATACTGTTAAGTTTACCAACACAATTACCACTTCCAAGGGACCTTTTTTATTTCAATGTAAATGCCCACATTGCTGTTTTAACCCTTTATTAATTATATCACTACTTTTATAGTTATACTGTCTTTTATAATTCTACTGCGGTAGTTTTACAGGCACATTTCCTCAAATGTCAAAGTATAGCTCAATCACATTCGGCACATCTCATCAAGGAATTTAGCATTTCATTGCAATGGTACTCTTCAAAATGAAAACTCAAGTTTCATTTACCTGGTTCTAAATTTATTAATCCTATTAACATATTGTCTGAGCATTATTTGCATTTCAGTAACATTCGGAAGCACCAATCAACACCTGAAGCACAAACACAATTCATGCTGTCATCATGTAAGATACTTGCAAAGCCAGATTTATCCAGAAGTGTTTACCAGACTGATTAAACAGTACCATTCAGACTTAGATCACATATGAAAAGCCTTAGTCCTTTTATACTGGAAACTGTAGCAAAACCCTATGAATCTGAGTAAAGAAATTCTATGTCAGTTACAATAGATCTCAAAAGCCCTCTGAGCCTCCCAGGTTTTGGGCTCTCATCTGTGAAATTTATCAATTAAGAAGCCTTGTTGTGAGGGGGGAAAACAAACTGCACAAAACCAAATCAATAAAACCCTAAACCATACAAACACATACATCAGTAACCGTAAGAAAATAATTTATTTTAGTCTTCTACAACACAGTTTCTGCATATGAATATTTATTACTTAAAGGACAGGGATGGCTTCTAAACAGAAGCAGTGGATTTTGCTCATCGCTCTTCAGGACACAAGCAAAGACACTAGGATCAGGAGGTTTCCTAACAGGCAGGGTCATCCTCCCCCCTCCCATGGTCTCCAGCACACAGGCAGTCAAAGGACCTCCTTCTAAAATATGGTTATTTGATTTTTTTTTTTTTAAGACTTCAAACACCTAAACAAGTTGTGCTTGTTTTTTTTTTTTAATTAACAATAGCTGCAAAAAGTCTTCATCAACAAGACAGTGGCCTAAAGGAAATATAGGGCACAAAACCAAAACAAAAGACCCAATGACCACATTTCTGGACAAATCAATGGCACAGAGGGAAAAGATATGTTTAATCACTGATAGCTCTAGAAAAATCAATAGATCTTCGAATTTGGGAAGCAGAGCAAAATTACGCAACCAGTTTTTCTACAAGGATCAGCAGGTTGTAGAAGATTTCACTGTAGCCATGCCATCTCGGTAACAAAAAAACCCCCACCATCCTAAAAAGTGTTCAAGTTTCTAAGAATATGAAAGACACTGAGCAAAATCAAATCTTAATGAAAACTTGCACGGTTTTAAGGAGTTATTCCAAACAGCCTCAAATCTTATGTCGGTTACTGGTTTTGACAGCTCAGACAAGTACTGTTAAGGCAGAAAGGAACGGGAGGCACAGATGCTTCTGGCTCATAAAGGGTGTGCATCACAAAGCCAATGCACAGGAACCCCATGTTATGTGTTACGCTACAAATTATTACTGATGATACTAAAGCACAGCACAACCAGGCATAGAACAGAGGTCTCTGCAACCACAGGAGGTGACAAAAATAAAAGAAGATACTTGGGCGTTTACTTTCCCATAATCTCAGTAGTCAAAGTGGTATCTTAAAGAAAGGTCACATGGTCTCACAGGACTTCAAAGATTCTGGAGTTGAGGCTGCAATTCCTCAACAGGATAAAAGCTACCCAGGAAGGGCTGCTTCTGCCCCACCCCTGCAGATGCTTAATTTATCCACCTGACTTCACACCCACTTTTGACTTTCTTTGCCCCTGGGATGAACTGGTTGAGTAAACTAAACCACCAGGGGGGAAAAAAAAAAAAAAAAAAAAAAAAAGATTAAAAAAATGGATTTTGAATGTTTCTTTTCAGCTGGTTAGTTCTCAGAATAAGCTCAGTGCAGAACTGGACATGGCACAAGTGGCATGTGGGAGGCTGTAAAGTAAGACTGTCAAAACTGATTCAGGTCAGTTCAAACTGTCGCAGAACTGCAGCCCCAGGATGCGGGTTTGTGAGAACACACAGGGATCCAAAACTGGCCCAAACCCAGGCTTTGGTCCCCCACCAATAGCTCAGTCTGTACATGCCCACTTTCTCTTGTGCCAGTTCTTTTGCAACCATGTGATTTTTGTGTGTCAGTTTGGATACTAATCAAAGTACAATGCAGGCACAGAAGCAATAGCATACCGGTACAAACGAGAGGCGGAGAGGGAATGCATGTACATGTGCTCCAGCAGCTCCTGCCCCTTCTCCTCTTCACCACCCCCCCCCCCCCCCTTCCTCCACTAGGTACCCTCTCAGGGTGAAGCTGGGCTGGCTGAGCAAAGCACCCTAAAGGCTGCACAATCCCCCCAACTCACTGCAGCAACTCCAGTGTTCAGTAGACTTTCACAGAGACAATCCAAAAGCTCACTGCTCCTGGGAGGGGGACAACCTCCTTCTTCCCCCTTGCCAATTCACACAAACATTTCCAGCAATTTTGGAGCTCACCGGACCTCTCCATAACTCAGTTTAACCTCATTAGCCCATCAGGGGGGAGAGCAGGTAATTTTCTTCTGGTTTAACGTGCTGAGCAGATTTAGCAAAGGATCGAAGGGGCACTGAGAGGATGGGGGAGCAGCAGCAGGACCACTGAAAGGGGAAGGAAAAGTGTGAGCTGTGGCATCAGTTTGGCTATGTGACTTACGCAGGTTCAGCTGAACCTAGCGGTTCGGGGCAGCCCCACTATGGCTGGCACCAAACAGCACTGCAGTTCAGTGAAGGCTTCAAACCAGCATAACACCAAAAGTAGCCCTGCTGCCCCCTCGCCTGCTTGTGCCCGCTTCCATGCCATCCATCCCCCCTCTGTGCCAGCAAAACAAGCGCAGAGCCAAGCAGTGATCCCACCAGGGGAGTCACCAGAAAAGCCTGAACCTTGCTGGTTTGAACCATGGTACAAGAGGATGTTATGGGAGGGTGGGGGGGGGATGAGGTCAGGAGCACTTAAGCTGGGACTGCTCCCAAAGGCTCTGCATTCTCAAACTACAGCTCTGGATTCACTGATTAGCACAGAAGTATCATACCTTATGCATATTATGTTTATTTGGGCAACTGTCTGTTCCATCAAAGCACAATGCTGTTTGAAGTGAAAATAATACCGGGAACTGTAGTCCTGCAACAGGATAGTGCTAACGGAGCAAAACAAGTACTCAAGAGCCCTATTTTGTCCTGTTACTGAGCACACAAGGATATTATATCATCCCACTTATTCAATATGCAATGCACTGAGTAATGATTTTAAATGTCTTATTTTCCAGTTTGTGAACTCAAGTGGGTATAAAGCAGAGATGCCTGTATGTGTCTATCTGGCTCTAACAACAAAATAGCATGATAAACAAACAACTAAACCAACCAAGCAAGCCTTGATTTTTCTCACACGGCGTTACTTGGAAGGAAGAAGGCTTAAAGAATTCAAGACAAAAGTTCATTTTCAATGAAAAGAGAAAAGGATGCATCCCTAGCTACAGCGACCACATTATAGAAATAGGACGTGACTTTGTGAACTTACTCTAATACATTTTAACCTCACTGACCAAACCCTCCCACTATATACTTATACACTATTAAACACTCGGATCAGATGTGTGATTAAACACTCTGATCTCGTATCTGTCGCTCTGTGCTGAATTCAACCCACCTGAAAACTACACCAAGTTATACACTCAAGACTGCCAAAGTGCCTGTGCTACAGCTCAGCAAAGCACCATGTACTCTCTCTCTCTCTCTCTCTCACCCCCCATCTTCACTTTTTCAGAGCGTAACGTGTTGAAGATGATTTGACTTTAAAGTCTCAGATACAGATTCTGGGCAAAGATGTGCTTTACCCCTTCCTTAAAAGCATATAATCATAGAATCAGTTTGGTTGGAAAAGACCTTGAAGATCATCGAGTCCAACCTTTAACCTAACCCTGCCATCCCACCACTAAACCCTCTCCCTAAGCACCTCATCTGCCCTTCTTCTAAATACCTCCAGGGATGGGGACTCGACCACCTCCCTGGGCAGCCCATTCCAGAGCCTGACAACCCTTTCGGTGAAGAAGTTTTTCCTAATGTCTAGCCTAAACCTGCCCTGGCGCAACTTCAAACCATTCCCCCTCATCCTATCGTCCGTTACCCCAACGAAAAAAAAAAAAAATCACAACAAATCCCCAGATGTCAGGCGCTTCGATCCAACTCTAGCAAAACCTGAGCCCGGAACGGCCACTCCAAAGAGACCTTAACGCAAACCCAGCAGCACAAACACGGGGTAGAACCCCTGCTAGGGCTGACGCAGGGGAAAGCCGTGCCGGCAGGGCCACAAGTGCCACCCCGCACTGCCCAGCCACCGTCACCCTCCTCCCCGAGTCACCCACACGCCGCCCTCGGCTGAAGCCCAGCGTACGAGCCGAGGGGGAAGCGGACGGCGGAAGGGAAGGGGAGCGGAGCGGAGCCGGGCCGGGCGGCGGCGCCGCCTCCCCAGCCCCGTGCTGCCCCCTAGGGCTCGCCTCCCGCCGGCGCCGCCACCAAACCCCGGCCCCCACCTCTCCCCGGGGCCCCCAGGTGCGGCGGGGCGGCGGCACGGCCTGCAGGCGCCCCTCACTCCGCGGGCCCCCCCTCTTCCAACAGCCCTGGAGCGCGGGGGCCGCCGGGCAGCGCCGCCAAAAGCCGCCCTGGCCCTGCCCGAGGGGCGGCGGGGGACGCCCGGAGCGCTGCCCTCTCGGCCGGCCCCGGCGGGGGGGCACCGGGCACGGTTCCTCGCCCCCCCCCCCCCCCCCCGAGGGGCACAGCCCCCTCAGCCCCAGGCGCCCCCGCCTCACCGCCCGCTGACAGGCTGCCCCTGGCGCCTCCCACGCGCGGCGGCACCCTGCTCCGGGGGCCCACGGGAGGCGCGACCCCCCCCCGCCAAAAGTCGCCCACGCACACACTCACCTCCCGGCTGCCCTTCGCGCTGGGTCCCTCGCCGCCGCCGGCGCTGCCCCAGCCGCCAGTGGGGGAAAATGAATCATCAAAGGGAAGGGAGCGAGAGGAAAAAAAAAAGGGGGGGGAAGGGGGGGGGGGGGAGCGAAGACTGAGCGAGGCGAGGGGCGGAGGGGGGGGAGGAAAAAGAAGGGGGGGGGGGAAGCAGCGGTAGCGATAAAAAATAATTCCGAGTGGGGGGAGGAAAAAAATGGCGGATTAAAATCCAAGATGGCGGCGCCAAGGGGCGAGCGGTGCAGGGGGGAGGCGACGGCGGCGGGAGCCGCCTAGAGATCCCTCCGCCGAGCCCCGCGAGAAAGAGTCCCCCGGGCTCCCTCGCAGAGACCCCACGGGCCGGCGGCGAGGCCCGGCCGCCGTCGCTTCCTCCTCCTTTTCCTTCTCTTCTGCGGGGAGCCCCCTTCCCGCGGGCCTGCCGGGCCGGGCGCGCCGCCGCACCGGCCACCGCACGCCGAAGTTTCGTCTTCTTTCTCCCGGCGAAGCGCGCGACCTCCTCGCCCCGTCCGGGGAGACGCCGCCTGCCCCTGCGCTCCCGGCGGCGGAGGGACACCGCGGGCAGGCGCTGCCTTACGCCCGCCGCCGCGGAAGGATACACAACTCGAAAGGAAACACAGTCCGCCCCCCCCGAACTTGCGCCGCTCCCTGCCTCCTCCCCCCCCCCCCCCCCCCCCCACGCCGCCGCCGCCGCTTCACACCGGCCGGCGCAGAGGCAGCCCGCCAGCCCGCCGGCCTCCGCGCCTCGCCCGCGGAGGAGAGACGGCGCCGCCGGCAGCGCCCATGACCGCTCAGCGCGGTGCTACGCCGCGGCGGAGGGATTCCGCTGAGAGAAAACAAGGCTCGCGGGCCACCCCGCCGCTCGGGCCGCCCGGCCGTGTGTGTGTGTGTGGGGAAGAAGTTCCGGCAGGCTCGTGTGGTGGCGGGGATCCCTCCGCCCGGTGCTGCCCTTTAAATGCGAGTGAGCCGCGCGGCGGGGGTGAGCGGCGGGCGGGCGTCGTTACAGCTGGGGCAGCTCGGCCGTAGGGGCGCCCCTTCTACCTGGTCTGTGGGGCGATGGCTCCCCCTGCCCGGTCTGAGAGGGCTCCGGCACCTGCTTCCCCCCGCCCGCTGCCTGACAGAGGCATTTAAAAATGGCCCCCGCGGCCTGGAGGGGCTGAGCCGGCGCCTCCTTCCCCCGAGCGGGGCAGCCCCGAAGGCGTTCGCCATCCCCCCCCCCCCCCCCCCTTCCCCCCCCCCCCGCGTGTTCGTGACCGGGCGCGAGCGCCCCACGGGTGCTGCTCAGGCAGCCGGTCGGTGGCCGCCCGCCTCAGCAGAGCCCCCTTGAAACAAAAGGCGGCTTCGCTGCTGCCGGACCTGAGGGAGGGAGGCAGAGAGGCGGGGAGCGGTGGGCGCGATGCTGCCCGCCAGCAGAAACGGGCCGAGCTCAAGGCTTTTGTGGGAAAAAACTTGGGAATGCTGCAACTGCTGGAGGCTTCCACGTTTGCGGGAGTTGGAAAACTTGAAGGCAAACGTGTTTTCTGCTCAAAGTTTAGAAGTTTCATTGCGTGCTTCGTGTGGCCCTTCGTGCTCCCTGTGTGTGATATGCTGGCTGCTCTCGTGGTGCGGACTGCTCTCAAATATTAGTTTTATAAGTTTATTTTATAAGTTTCCCAGAAGCTTTTAGGTTATTTGCGTTCATTTTAAGGTGACCATAAAGGTCTGTGGAAAAGGCTTGCCATCTAATGTGTTTCCTCTCAACAGCTACTCACCAGGAATACCAAATACTCAGTTTTATTCATAGTAGGATGCTAAAGTTTTCTAGTAAAATACAATTGCAATGGAACTGGGTTTGCTTTGATTCTAAAAGTGAAACAATATCTAGAAAGGGCACGTGTCCCAACAAACCAAATTGCTACCTAAATTAATCTTACTGTGATTTGATAACAAGAAATTGCCTCTGAAGCTGAGATTTTGCATACCCCATTGCTAAACCAGGTTAACACAGACTTTTACAGTTAAGTTATAAACCTCTGAAAGATTTACTTCAAACCAGAATGGATTATTAATAGCATTGCAAACAGTGATGTTGTGATAGCGTTAGTAATAACATTTGTATATTGTTTTATAGATGTACCAGGTTGCTCTGTATATTTATGGGAATGGCTACATTCATCTCAGAAGTTTAGATATTCCTAGATTGGAAGATGCTGGCTTCAGTCCTAATAGCAGCAAGAGTTTTCTGTAGCTCCAGCAATGGGTGGTGAGTCCTTAATGTGTTTGAACCAGTGCACGCGAAACCCCCTATTTACATCCCCACCATAGACTCCAGCAGGTGATCTGGTGACAAAGCCCTGGCTACATCTAAAAGGATGTTATTTTTTTCAGAATACATTAATCTAAAACATACTTCCTCTGCTATTATAACAATTATAAAAGTTAAAGAAAAAATAAGCACTGTTTCCAGTTTGATTACAGTTGGATTTGTTATTTCTTCTACTTGATAGCATTTTCCCATTGCGGGTCTTTCATTCAATAAAACAAAATACTGTCTTTGAAAATAAGAATGTTGGGTGGTCAAGGATGCTTCAGAAATCAATTTACTACGTTAAATAATTTTGAGTGCCCATGTTTTTTTCTGAAAACCAGCAGATACATGGCAACTAGCTCCAACTAAATGTAATTTCAGAAATTTATTATATTTTGAATTGTGAAAGACCCATAGATAGTTTCAACATCGGTTTCACTTCTTAAATTAATACTACTCTATCAGGCTTAACCCTCACCAGAACATGACAGGTCTCAGATAATAAACTTTTATTGTTTTCTAATTAGTTATCAAAGGATGGTGATGATGGCCGTGTATTTTAAAGGCATAAAAATTTCATTCACTCACATGTTACTCAATATATCTATGGTGATTTTGTGACTTTTGCTGGAGAACATTTTTCTGATACTGTAAGACTGAAAGATTTTGAGCATACACCAGGCAATGGATGAGGTTTTTTTCAGTGTGCATTGGCAAGAAACAGTAGTCTTTAATTCCCAAAGTGGTATTCCTAAATTGTTACAGTTATAAACATTTGCTTTTTGCTGATTTTGTAGACGTTCCCACTTTGAGAATAGTAGCTTTTACATTTTCAGCATCCCACATCAGCTACAATAGTACAGCCCTAATATCGCAAACATTTTTGGTCATCCAGTTTTCACTAGTTATTAAAATATTTATGTGATGAGTGGCTTTGTAAAAGCCATGTCTTTTAAGAAGCAAAACTTGAACTTTACGTTTGAGTTGGGTGTAGAAGCTGCTGCTGTACTGCAATCTCTGAGGCTTTGCATGGGTCCAGACTTCTGCCCACATCTGCAGGGTCAGAATCCAGCCCTAAGCCTCCCTATTTAAAACCACCCCTGCAAAAAAACCTTTCCAGTGATACGAAGCCAAATCCAGCTTAAGCTGAAAAAGATACTGCTCTAGCTGAGCAAACGGTGCTTTGTCCCCGTATGCCTGTATGCCCATTCTTACGTTATTTGCAAATCTGATTTAAATACTGTGGTGGCCTGCAAACATATAACTGCAGTTGAAAAGTCCATCACCTGCTCGACAGTTTTACTCAGCTGCACAGGCATTTGAGGGGTTTTTTTGCTTACTTTTATTCTGCAGTACTTTTACATAGACCTAGAGTAAGCATTTCTGAAATGGACATCTGGGAGTGTTTACGTGCCAATAACAAAGCAGAGTTGTCATGTATGTTCTGGTTCTTTAGCAGGCCTGCTGGGCTATAAGGCACCTTTGTGCTGTGAAAGTTTTAAAGCACACCATGTCTTATGCTACAGCTTATATATAACTTATGTTGGAATTTTAAACTGGAAATACTGTGCCCAAATCCCCCCCATCAGTTCTGCCCATTTTAAGAGCCCAGCAGTATCACTCAGTGAAGTAGAAGCATGAGGAAACAGAAAGAAACACAGGGAAGGAGCTGAAGTGAATGGTCAGGTGTAATGAGCTTGATCTTTCATTTATGGTCATGTTTTATCTTCTGTTTACAGCAAGCAGATGCTCTATAGCCATTATTTTTACTGTTGGGAAGAAATGATGTTGTGCATGGGGGTAACAGTTTTCACATTGTGAAAGACGCTTTTCTATTGGCATGGGCACACAGAGAATGTGTTGCCTTTGTATGCTGAGAGAGTAAATATCTTCCTGTGACATCTTTGAGAGGATCAATCTCGTCTGTCTGTGCGGGAGCGTGGCCTTAAGCACTAGCCACGGTGCCTCGCTAAACTTGCTGCGAGGCATGCCATTGCAATCAATGTGCAATGACCTCTGGCTGATGTCATAAGTCAGTTTTCACTGATTATTACAAACCCAAAGTTGAACGTTGCAAAATAATGTACATAGGAATAAAACTAAAGATGTTTTCTATCAAAATCTTATTAATTTATCAAAAATGTACATATTCTTAGTAACAGATGGTCAATAATAGATGATAGATGGCCTCCTCTGTGTAAATTAATGGCTGTAATTCATTTGAGGGGATCTGCTGATGTCATAAGCTGCCAGAGTGCAGCTTGAGTGATTTATTAACAGCTGCAGAAATCCTAGAGTGAATTACATCCTTGTATTTGCTTAGGGTCTGCAGATTGTTATTTATAAAACATGGAGGTTTGTATTTCCTCATTATTATAGGGATCACTTCTGTGACTCTAGGTGCAGAAATGATGAGTACAAAAGCTTAGCTCCCTGTCCTCAGCAAAGGCAGATTTTCTCCACTAATGCATATCAACAGCGACCCTTTCCTTTATTTTTAAAATAAGCTAATCAATATCTGCAGAGGTTTACGTAAGTTCTGTTTTGGTTTTTTTTCCCACCATCAAATACAAATCATGTCAGTGTCTTCTGATCCAGGAACCTCTGTCACTCAATGTTGTAGTCACTGCCTCTGTGCACATTAGGCTATGTCCAAAACAAAAGACAGAAGAGGTCCAGGTGCTAAAGAGGAATAAGTGCTATCTCTAATAAAAACTGGATTTTTCTGTTTGTGAAGAAGGCAACAGATCCATAAGCCTAGAAAAGGCACCTGGAAGCCAAAATTCTTTGTATAGAGGGAAGATACTGTCCCATCTCCTAACACTATCCTTGTTCAGGGAAAAACACCTTCATTTCCTCCATAAAATTCCTGCCTGGTGAAAGGGAAGATTTTCTCAGTATGGATCCCAGGTTTATCACGCCCTTCTAGCATGTAAGCATATGCAAGCAAATGAAATGATACTAATTTCCATTCCTTTTTCCCCCTCCCCAAGAAATAGGAGGCAGTTAGGATGATATTAAATCCTGTTTCTCAAAGAAGGGATACATTTCCAGAGCATAATGCAAGTTGTAGAGGGATAGGAAAAGGGAGATGAGAATAAATGATGAAGAGTTGCACAGCAGGAAGGAACAGTCAGAATTCATTTGCAAATAACTCTGCATGTTATTTTTGCTAAAGATGCAGAGTTTCTCTACAGAAATCACAGCAAGTGTTTGGATGCCAGCTAGATTCCAGTGAAAACCCTTCCAGCCTTCTCTCTTCTCTGAGATTAGTTTTGTTTATTGATAGTTAGATTTTACCAGTCCTTGGGAGAGTACTGCAGTTACTGTCCTGAGCAAGGAATACTGCTTTGGTGCCAGACAAATCCTGCTTTACTCCTGCTTTCCTTCACCAGTGTCTGTCTGTCTGACTGACCTGTCTCTACATAAGAGGTATGAGTGGAAGGAAGATAATATTTGTACAGAAAACAAAGGTTAGAATTCGAAGAAAAACAGGCTCCAGAAATTGTTCACTGCCTTGAGGCAAAGCCTTTTGAAGTCATTATGAGTTTACTAATTTCAGTAAGCCTGTTACTGCTCTTACAGTGTTATGGACAAAGCCCAATCACATCAGGATCCCACTATGTTAGATATTATAGAAATGCACAGAAATGTAGCAAGAAACAGGAAAAAAATAGCCATTTTTTCCTCCTCTTTTTTTTCTGCTTTCTGTAATGAAATGCTGTCCTTTGGATGCTTTTAAAATTGCTTATGGATTTGTAGTAGCATATATCCAAAAGCTTGACTACTCTTCCTTACCTTTAACTTTGTAGGAACTATACATAGAGCAGATGACCAGCTGGACCACAGTCTGTCCATGATTTGCAACTTCCAGGTCAGTTCTGAAACAGGTTCCTTCATTTCCTCTGAATCAATCTCTTTTCTTTTCAAACTGAAGTTAGGTTGATTGGGGGGTTTTTTGCTTGTTTCTACATGTCCACTTGCTTACTTCAGACCCAGTTTATATGAAGGGTGCTGTGCAAAAAAATTGAGAGGTTGGCAAGTATCACACTTAAGTTGTATTGACCTCCATTGTTTTCATGGTTTGGAGGTAGGAGTCGTTACTGTCTTCCCAAAACTCCATTGTCATTCAGAGATTTGTTATTTTGTCATACCAACAAGGAAGGCTACTAGTTCTGTACAAGTGCTATGGTTCAACACCTCTCACTTGTCTCCCTTTTATAGCCAGGCTTTTCCTCCCCATACAGACTGCCAAACCAGTGTGAGACTGTGGGGTGCCAAGGAGTTATGATGCACAGTATTTCTCCCTGTTCCTGCATTATTTCTGCAAGTTCTGAGACAATTTGCTCCATAAACAACAGCAAGCTGCCTAATTCTCTCAGTCCCCCAATTCCTCTGAATGGCAAAATAGAATTGTTACAGCTGATCTAATCCCGAATGGCTACTGAAGGAATCAATGTATTATTTATTAACTATAGACCCATGGTAAATAGCAGTGGACCAGGTTCTGTTATGCAGTCTCTTTGGGTTGCCTAGACTGCACCTGTTATAAAGGAGGAAGGAATTTCATTCATCCACTACAGATTTCTAAATCCAAAACGATGGTGTTTGCACTAAACAGAGTCTCCAGCCGTGTGAACAGCAATGGGGTCCTTTGTTTCAAGTGATAGAATAAAAACAAACACACTTTTAAGTATTGGATCTTGGAAAATTTTTGATGATCTTATTACATCCTGTCTTGTATCAGAAATTGGGTGACCAGCAGGATCAGGGAAGTCATCATTCCCCTGTACTTGGCATTGGTGAGGCCATACCTCAAATACTGTGTTCAGTTTTGGGCACTGCACTACAAGGAGGACATTGAGGTGCTGGAGCATGTCCAGAGAAGGACAACAAAGCTGGGGAGGGGTCTGGAGCACAAGGCTTACGAGGAGCGGCTGAGGGAGCTGGGGGTGTTCAGCCTGGAGAAGAGGAGGCTGAGGGGAGACCTTATCACCCTCTATAACTGCCTGACAGGAGGCTGTAGTGAGGTGGGTGTTGGTCTCTTCTCCCTGGTAATGAGCAATAAGGATGAGGGGAAATGGCCTCAAGTTGCACCAGGGGAGGTTTAGGTTGGACATCAGGAAAAATTTCTTCACTAAAAAGGGTTATCAGGCGCTGGAATGGGCTGCCCCGGGGAAGTGGTTGAGTCACCATCCCTGGGGGTATTTAAAAGACAGGTAGCTGTGGCGCTTAGGGGCATGGTTTAGTGGTGGACAGGTACAGCTGGGCTCCATGATCTTAAAGGTCTTTTACAACCAAATGATTCTATGATTCCAACAGAGCATGCTGATCGATGTGTTATTTGTCTGTATTTATTACCTGTAATTATCTCACACCTGGAAAAAATAGTGTCTGTTTCTAAAATGATCCAAAGGCAGAAAAAGGGAAAAAAAGGACCCCAAAATGTGCTTGTTTCATATTTTTGTTTGCAGATTTTCATGCACTGACACTGTTATGCTTATTATCCAATTGTAGAACCTAATAGTAATTTCTTCTCATCACTGCTTTTGGTTATACTGGAGAGATATGTGAGTATTCATCTTTCTCCCTCTCCTACCAGAGTCTGGCAGGCCTTCGTTTTTTTCCCAATGGAGGATGGTTCTCAGGTGCTTCTTTTTTTTTAAAATTCATGGGATGTTCACTCCTTTTATGCTCCATCAGTACTAAACAGTTCCATCACAGTGAGCATTGGATCCACATGCAAATCATGTATCTCTCCTGACATAAACCACACAGGCACTTTGCCAAGAGCAAATCCCATGAGAAGGGCATTAAATCAAGCACGATGTTCTGTTTTCCCTGTGGATACCTCAAGCTCCAGCTATTGTTTCCAGAGAGGCTGCTTTCCCCAGGAATGGTGCAGTGAGGAGAATAATTTGTGTGCTTGTAATTTTAACTTCATGTCCCAGATTTGGCATAAGGATTTTTTTCTCTCTTGGAAAAAAAAAATAATTAAAAATTAGGAAAATGAAGCATTTCTGTCAAGTGACAAAAAAATAAGTTGAGTGCACGTCTGCAGCATTCCCATCAAGCAAAATGGTGTTTACTGTGTTCATGACTTGCTTGGAAAGGGAAAAGGTTGTCTTCCACCACATGATTACACATTTCAGAAGCATGCAAGAAGTTAATTTAGGGAAGGGAAGGATGAGGAATTACACAAATTCTGTCCTTGTCTGCTTCCTTCATCTGTTTTTGGGAAGAATAAAAAGTATGAACTGAAGGGTGGTGGAACACTGGAACGGGGTGGTGAAACACTGGAACAGGTTGCCCAGAGAGGTGGTGGAGGCCCCATCCCTGGGAACATTCAAGGCCAGGTTGGACGGGGCTGTGAGCAACCTGATCTGGTTAGCGGTGTCCCTGCTCCCTGCAGGGGGGTGGGACTGGGTGACCTCTAGGGGTCCCTTCCAACCCAAAACTTTCTATGATTCTATGAAGTAAGTTTGGGCTAGATGATATATCAACACCTGCAACAAAGGAAAATGGCTTGAGATGTAATATGTGCAACTATTGAGCATCTTTTTTCTTGCATCTCTTTTATGATGGAGGCTAGCATCTTAGGGAGGTAGCTTTGAGACCAGGTTGGAAGGAAGCCAGCAAAAATTATCTTTAAAAGCCAGCTAATTTTTGTTAGGCATTTGGATACAGTTCCAGCTATCAGTTATGTGAACAAAACCACTTTGGTTTTATTTGAGGTTGAAAGACATGCACCAATCTTGGTGTTTCTCTGGTGATACAACTCTATGGGTGCAAACTATCTGCTTTGCTGTACCACCCTTACAATTCTGCAGATGGGAGTGTCATGCCATTTTACAGGGCATTGGCCCTAAAAGAGTATTTTCTCAGCCTCAGAAGAGGTGCATGAAGGTCCAAGGCAAATTCACTCTGTAGAGATGGAATTTTCTGTGATTTTTCCCTTTGGTTTTCCCAATTACTAACCATTTAAGGTGCCAAGCTTAGGCTGATTGAGAGAAGTTGTTGCTCTGCTCTTCCTGTAATTAGAGATTGCTGTAAAATGTCACAAAGCGGGCACTATGTCTCTAGCTGCTTTTGAAAATTTTGCTTATAATGCCCAGTTGGCTATTTTGTTTGTGAAATGGTTGGTTCTGCTAGAGACTCTGGGACAGACAGTGAGTTACTTTGGTTACTCAGAGTGGAAAGAAAAATAATCATTTGTCTATGCTTACTTTTGAGGCTTTCACTCAGTGTGTCTGTGATAAGAGCGTATATCTCAGTACAATGGAATTACAGCTTTGATAGCATCCCTTCCTTAAATATGATAGAAAGTCTCACTGGACTTCAAAGAGCAATGCAATTAATCTGCCTCAGATATTACTACTTCAGGAGCTGTCATAATTGGCCTGCTTCCTTGTGACTGTAAAACACATTGAAATATGTCACTGGAAATGGCCTTTTCACTCTCCTTTCAGCTCTGTCTAGAACTGAAGTTTGGGAAAAAAACATCTGGCCACTGTCATGGATGTATACGGAGGCAGCTTGATGTCTCTGTTGTAAGCTTTGGAAAGACTGTGTTATTCATTGGGACTGAATGGAGGGCGAGAGATGGAAATTTTGGCTGTATGCATTTTTTCATACAGGCAAGTGAAAAATTACCAATACGTCTGGCAACAAGGGTATTTTTGGCTTGAAAGGGTTTGTTTGCTCCTTTATGGGCTCCATCCTGATGACTTTGACCTTTGTGTGAAACTGCAAAAAGGCAGATGTAAGAGGCAGGATTGCAAGCTCTGAACTTGGTGAGCAGGGCTAATAATTTTAGTGACAGAAGGACGGGATCAGACAAACTCAAAAAATTGGGATATAATGTGTTCTAGGTGTGCCTGTCTATTCTTCTGACTTTGTTTTTCTGCAGAAGATACCTTCTTCTTGGTCAATCTCAAAAGCTGTCTGTCTGCTTTCCCACTTAGTTGTAACACTTTGCTAGCAGTTTACAGAGGAAGCACTATGAAAACACAAAATCCTTCTTCTGCTAAAAATGGTGCCATTAGAGGTTTAGGGAAGGACTGGGATGACAGATTCCGTTATGTGGTTCTAGTTCTGCACGTGAAATATTTCACTAATCTCCTGTCTCCCTCTGTTAGTTCATTGTCTTATCTTTTTTATACCTATCACTAAGTTAATGAAATCTACCCCAGAGGTTTGCTATGTGACATAAGAGTTTTTAAAAAGCGTGTTGCAATGAAGTAAAAGGTCCTCCTGAAATTCAGCCTTTCACATTCTCCTCCTCTCCCTTTATTTAGAGGAAGAATAAACTTGCATCCAGCTTTCTAGCTGAGCTGGGAAAAAAGTTCTGTAGTATTATTAGAAGAAAAAAATTGACATTCTTGTTCAGACCATCTAGAAGGAAAAGCATCAAAGCTGGAGACTATTGCTCCTCGATTGCAAATGCAGATCATACCCACATATGTTATTTGATTTGCTGTGACTTTCTGACATTCCTTCTCAGTCTTCTGACAGAAGTAACAATGGTGGTAGCAGTGCAGATGATAGGTCTTGCAAGACAAAGGCTGATTTGGCAATTTCATATTTGTTAAAAACTCCATGGGTTTTGAAGACCTGGTTTATAGGAGGGTATAGTTTTGCCAACAGGAGAAAGGAGGCCCCAGTGTGCAGATACTCCGTTAACAAAATGTTGACAACGAAGCAGCCTGTGCTCCAAGGCTGAGGGCACGTCTGGCTCACATGATTCAGGGCTCTGAGTCTGTAGCTGAAGGCCCAGCCACTTAAATGTCAAACCCATTTACTTTGAAGAACTCCACTCTGAGGGGAGGTGGAGAGGAACAGAGAAACTTCTTCAGTGATGCACCAGGATAAACAAGGAGTTTCCATCTTCAGGGTTAGTGAGAGCATGTGATCGCGGTAGATGCTTGCACACGTCTGCATACAGAAGGCAAATGAATCTTGCTTCTCCTTTCTCTGCTTTGCTATCCTTCCTCATTCCTATTACCTGAATGCAAGCGAGCATTTGACTATAGGGGAATCTTTCCTTGAAACTTCTGAATATCGATGGGAAGCCCCTTTTTCTTTTAAGGAGATCCTGGCTTTTCTAGTCGGTGTTTTTTCACATGAAGAGGAACTTTGTAGTTCTGCTGTCAGAAGTGCATTGTGCCAGCCTGTCAGAAAGCTGCTTCTCCAACAGATGTCTGCCAACATGAAAGGTCATACCGGCCTGACCTGCCTTGAGCAGAGAGTGACTGTTCTCTCTCAGGGAATCAGAGCCCAGTTTATCGATGCAGCCTTCTTCACATCCCAGTTACCCTGGAAAAAACAACTACTTGCTGGCTGCCAAGCAGCTAATAAATGCTTGGTAGTCCCAAGAAAAGGCTACTAGGTTCAAATCTGTAGGTGACATGACAGGGGAGTTGGCAGGGAAGAGATGTCTAGGTGGTTACAGGATGCGCGCAGCTCGTGATTTTTTTAGGGAAAGCTGAAGGCAGTGGGAAGGCCCTGGTTTCACTGAGGACCTTGAGAGTAAGAGCAATGCCTTATTAAATGTCTAATTAGGCTGATAGACTCTGCCTTATGTACTCACAACAGAATTCCAGGCTCGCGATCGGGAATTAAGGACTGCCTTGTGTTCCTGTGCATAAAGGGCACTGTGTGTAAGCCCCAGCTGCCAAAGATGTTGCTGCATGTGCAGCGTTGTGCTGAATGCAGAGGGATTAGTGTACCTTGACAGCAAACCATGAAGGTTTTCCTCAGCTGCCTCAAGAAACATAGCGAGTTTATTCTTCGCTTGAAACAGCTTCTGTGCTGAAACTGGGAAGCATAGAAGAATAATCATCCTTTTTCCAGTCCAGCTTTGCTTTTGGTAGTGTGTTGGTCTCCACAAGAAAGCAGAGGAGCTAATACGTAAGAGCAACCTCTTTAGTGGACAGCACAACTGAAACCATAACTTGTGCTTATTATAGCTCCCTGACAGGTCTGGGCCTTCTTTCCATTATGGTAAAACAATATAAATTTACTTAATTTTTTTCATAGTAACAGCTAATATCTGATATAGGTACATTCTTGGCTTCTGCTGTCCTTTTTTGTCCAGAAAGTATAGCTACACAGCACGGATCAATGGTTTCAGTTAAAATATAGATGCTTTAAAAAAAAAAAAAAAAGGTTAAAACCTGCTTAAAGTGTTATTTGTGTTGCAAATGAAGCTTAATGCTAAACTTTAAAATTCTAGCTCATAAGATCCTATCCTGCATCAGCTCTCTTGTGAGTCTATGGTCTGTTTGTGGTCCTCAGTCTGCCAGGCCTATTGCATCCCATAATAACTTGCTAACCTGTTCTCTAGGCTTTTTTACTTTTCATCCAGTATCCCTTAGGTGTAGCAGGTAGGGCTAGTAGGACAGGGTTGGCCAGTCTCACACAGCTTTGCCCCAAAGAGGCCACTTCATGCTGATACCTTCTCTCTCCAGTCTCTCATTGACTTGTCAGAGCTGCTCTGACCACCTGGTCCTCCTCAGGTTGGGTGGTACTCCTAAGGCTGTCGCATCTTTGAACCTAAGCCCTGTGTGTGGATTTCAGGTGATACCTTCTGCATTCCTTTAGAAATGCAGATACTTTTCTTTGCATTCTTCTTCCAGTTGCTTTGTGCTGTGGATGAAACTTTAGATGGCAGCCATATTTGACAAGCAAGCAGCAGTGGTCTAGTTACAATCCCTGTAAGCTCTTACAAGCCAAATGGCCCCTTCTGACTGAGAAGTCATCAGTCTAGAAGTAATCTATTTATTACTTAAACTAGGCATAAAAAAGGAAGGAAAAAAAAAAGAACAAACCTGCCTTAGCTGTTCATTTTTTCCTCATACGTTTGTTTACTCAAGGCAGAAAAATGTGTTTGGTTAAAGTACAAGTAAGTGGTATTTACAGGATTAGCAGGGGTGGTTCTGCTTTTGGTGTATTTTTCAGCAGCATTTTGTGGCTAGTGTCTAAGCACTGTACTACTGAGTTGTTCTGCTAGGGCATGTTCTAGCCCATATTCCTCTCTGCTATGTCGGGGAATGGAAACTCCACAGGTCATAAGCCGGTGATTTAATGATTCATGATATCAGACAGATACTATATAGCAGACATATTGCTAAATCCTGCTGCCTTTGTCTAGCTGTTCATATATCTGTTTCTTGACATAGAAAGTTTTGTTGTATCTTGTGGGTAACCTGATTTGATTTTTATTTGAATTTTCAGTTTCTTTGGAAGCAAAAGGTTTTCTGAAGTGGAGTTTTGCAGAGGGAATCTATTAATGGACTGTGTGTGTCTCTAACATCTTGTGGTGAGACAGTAGGTACACAGGACAGACTGACAGTGCCCTTTTTTTTTTCCCTGAGGACAGCACAGAGCTTGTTTTCAAACATGGGATTACTGGATCCTTGTTTGCTCTCTTGCTGTTTGCAATCTTATTTATGATTCTACTCTTAATCCTCCTATTTTAGGAGAGAATGGTGAAGAAAGGTGATTCATCCCTCACAATGGTTGACACCGTCTGTCTCTGGAGCCTGGATAGTTTGCATACCCTGTATAAAGTTGGGTGACTGCATTAGTTTTGTGGATGCCTGTTGTCAACACTGATCCTTTTGGCTCATCTCTCTGATTCTCTTGACTGTGGAAGTACTGATATGCTTAGACATCATGGCAGGGACATACATGTTCTTTAATGGCCTTATTCTTTACTTTTTGGCAAAAGACACTAGTAAGCTTTGCTTACCTGTTTTGACTCCATCGTATTCCTCTACTATCTCAAAGTGAATTGAGAATTTTAAGTTCTTCTGCCAGCTATTCCTCAGTGCTCAAGCCATTTCAAAGTAACAGTGAGGCCATGCAGGCCATGCTGTCTCCAACACATTGAGTTTCTGGTGAAATGTGTTTCCCCCATGTGCTGGTTTTGGCTGGGATAGAGTTAATTTTCTCCACAGTAGCAAATATGAGGCTATGTTCTGGATTTGTGCTGGAAACAGCGTTGATAACACAGGGATGTTTTTGTTACTGCTGAGCAGTGCTTACACAGAGTCAGGATCTTTTCTGCTTCTCACCCCACCCCACCAGTGAGCAGGCTGGGGGTGCACAAGAATTTGGGAGGGGACGCAGCTGGGACAGCTGACCTCAACTGACCAAAGGGATATCCCAAACCATTTGGTGTATTCTCAGCATATAAAGCTGGGGGAAGAAGAAGAAACAGGGGGTGATGTTCACAGTTATGGCATTTTGTCTTACTAAGTAACTGTTACATGACAGTCCTTTTTGGCACCTGACATGGGGCTCAAAGGGTTCGAGATAATGACAGGTTTGATTGGAATGTGCTAGATTGAGTTTATAGCTGTTATTGCTGTGTAGTTATTAATTGGCAGGCTCCTGTGCTTGCCATGGGGCTTGCTTGCCTTACTGTATATTAGAGTCTAGTGCTCATTAGTGGCTGGTTTTTGCTCTCACTGCTTGCTGTACTACTTATCATCATACTCTACTGTGCCTGGGAATGGTTTGATAACAGCGGTGGTGATGCGCCTGAGCTGGCAGATGGCCAGGGCATTGCTGCAGTTTCTGTGCTGCTGTACTGGACAGGCTGGCACTCCAGTATGAACTCAATTCAAAGGGACTGCAACCTGTGGATGAGTCCATGCAGGAGCAGGACATCCCGAAGCATCTGTGGCTGTGGGTAAGTCCATACCAGAGCAGGTATATCTTGAATCATCTGTGGCCTTGGTTATATCTGTGCCACAGCAGGTATACCTCCGAAAGGATTCTGGCCCAAGCATAAGTCCACGGTGGAGAAGCATTTGTGGCTGTGGATAAGTCCTTGCTGCAGAAGGTACACCCTGAAGTATCAGTGGCTATGCATGAAGTCATGCTGAAGCACTTCAAAGCGTGTGGCCATGGATAAGCCTGCGACAGAGCAGGTACACCACTGGAGGGACTGCAGCCACGGCTAAGGCCAAGTTGGAGCAGGTTTATTTCTGAAGGGACTGTGGCTGAAGCATGTGCATCTCTGAAGGCATTGTGGCCCATGGGGAAGGCCATTCTAGAACAGGAGCACCTCAAAGAAACTGTGGCTGTGGACAAGTCCATGGCACAGCAGGTACACCCCTGAAGAGACTGTGGCTCATAGATAAGGCTCCACTTGGAGCAGGGACACCCCTAAGGGACTGCAGTCTGTGGATAAGCCCAAGCTGGAGCAGGGGCAAGGGTAGGAGTTCATTGCAACATTAGACCTTATGGTCTGGTCCAAAGGGACCACGGGTGAAGATTGTAATGGAAATACCTTTACATTTGTTGTAACCTAGGATTTGAGTTACATGTTATAGGAACTACTATAGCAGGAACCACCTGAACCAATGGAGGACAAGTGCAAGTGCACCAGTGACCCAACATCAGCTGGCTTTGGTGCCTCGTACCTCCACACAACACAGCACCTCTGCTGTGCTGACTGACCACCATAACAGATGGAGCCCAAAGTCGTGGACTAAATGAACTCAGTGGATATTTTAAAGACATTTTAGAGGGGTTGTCCACACGCTAAGGGAATTATATTCTGTGTATTGGATCAAAGGATGGGAAGAGTGGTGGTGGTTAATGAGGTTGTATTGGATAGTGTGGCACCTGAACATGACATAAATGATATGGAATAAGGGGTGGAGAACATGCGGGTTTTGCCTGGGATAGAATTAATTTTCTCCACAGTAGCAAATATGAGGCTATGTTCTGGATTTGTGCTGGAAACAGCGTTGATAACACAGGGATGTTTTTGTTACTGCTGAGCAGTGCTTACACAGAGTCAGGACCTTTTCTGCTTCTCACCCCACCCCACCAGCAAGTAGGCTGGGGGTGCACAAGAATTTGGGAGGGGATGCAGCTGGGACAGCTGACCTCAACTGACCAAAGGAATAGTCCATACCATATGATGTCATGCTCAGCAGGTAAAGCTGGGGGAAGAAGAAGGAAAGAAGGCACATTCACAGTTACGGCATTTTGTCTTCCCAAGTAACTGTTACGCGAGATGGAGCCCTGCTTTCCTGGAGATGGCTGAACACCTGCCTGCCCATGGGAAGCAGTGAATTAATTCCTTGTTTTGTTTTGCTTGGGCACGTGGCTTTTGCTTTACCTGTTAAACTGTCTTTATCTCAGCCCACGAATTTTCTCACTTCTCTGATTCTTTCCCCCATCCCACTGGGAGGGAGTGAGCGAGTGGCTGGGTGGTGCTTAGTTGCTGGCTGGGGTTAAACAACAACAACACTCCCAATTGCTCTAATGTTTTCTGTTTCCTGTTTCCTGTCTAGGTCTTTCTCATTCAATAGAGCCCTTCCTCTGGCAGAGTAAAGTGTGTTGGATCAGACATTAATTTATTTTAAGATGACTGGCACTTGTTCTTGTTAGATCAGAAATCCAACAAACCCAGGTAGAGAGAATTCCTAGGTGTGTAATAGGTGGTCTTTGTTTAAGACAAGATTGTAGGTATGAGCAAAAGCTTCTACAGAGCTGAAGGTGCAGAGTTATTTAGTTTACTGGTAACCACACATTCTCTGGAAGTCTTCAGTGGCATATACACCAAGGCCCAAATCCTAAGAGGTTGCTTAAGCAACTAAGTGGAAATTAGAAATCTCAGTACTCATGGATTTGTTATGAAGTAACGTATTCAAAGAAATGACCAGGATTGCATTTAGCATCTCTGAAATTCAGCCACACTCTGGAATTCCAGGTCAAACTCTATTATAAAACAGGGTGTCACGAAGGATACAATTGCCTTGAAGGTCTCTCAGTTAGAGACCACTGGGAGCTTGGCTTGCCTACACAGAAATAATGAAAAGTAGATTCATCCTTGTCAAGATTTGAACTGCAACTCTGTCATATATGAAACTTAGACTTAGTTGGTAATTACTTATGTAGGTAAGCAGTGATGTGTACTACATGTTTATGTTTTATAATATAGGGACTCAACATAATAGGAAGAAGGTAGCAACTAAAAAGAAAATTCAGCAGAGAATTTTGACAGGATAGCATCTCTCTCTCATACCTTACTTATTACTGAAAGAAATTCTCCCAAACAGACAAATATGAATATAAATTTGTGTCATTCCTGATCCAGAGAAATTTAGATTCAGTGCTATAAGATGAACCTGTAACTCAAAATGCTTAGTAGATAGGATTTACTAAACTGCTTTGCTAAATCTGGAAGACAATTGCCTAGACTGTTTGCTTTGAACCATTTTCATTGCCTTTTAAAAAAGAAAACTTATTATCTTGTTTCCCCCTACTCCTGAAATACTTTTCTTCTTCTTTAAATAGGGCCATCACTGGCAATTGCACAGAGATGCACAAGGAATGCACAAAGCAAGAAATGGTGTAATGCAAGCATGCATTTTGCCTTCACTTTAAAACTTACTACCTATTAAAGACAGAAAACACATCTATCTTCTTTGTAAACTTCTTATTTTAGCGCCAGATCATTAGTATTTCACCCAGTTCATTCAGAGATTCAGGAATTTGTTCATCTACAGGAGGAGAGAGCAAAATGCTGCAGATGACGGGAGGGGGAAAAAAAAAGGAGGGGAACGTTAGATATGAAACATACTATCCCTCAGGCTATTATGTTACCCAATTGTGTTTTCATTAACATTCAATACTTCTTCTTTTAACTTGCTACTTGTATGCCCTGTATTTTAAGGCATCAAATTATACTGCCATATTGAGGATTATTTAAGCAATCCCAGTAAGTAGGTCAGCCAGTAATTTTGTCTTGGTTTATTAGACAGTGCTAAAAGAAAAGAGCAACACCGTTGTTAAATGAACAGCTGGACCCCAATTGTTGGGAGAGAAAAAGCCATTAGTTGAGAAAGTGTTTTGTTAAGATTTCTAGCGTAAAAAAAAGTATGGCAAAATCTTTGTTTGCCATGCAGATTTGTGTAGTGAGTAAACACAATTAGAGCAGCCTCTTTTGCACAGCAGGTTAGATTAAGCATCGGGAGGAACAATGCAGAGAAGAGCTCTGTATGACCCAGGAGACCAAGATGGAGGATGGATTTGGTCATGTTTAGCCTGATTAGGCTAGGTTTTTCCTCAACAGTCCAGAAGCTGCCACTGAAAGAAAGACAAGGATCCCAGTCAAATTTCTTTTTAATGACAAGGAAGAATCGTACAGTTATGATTTTGACATACATAAAAGCAAAAATTTCCTTTACAGAACTAGAATAGCTTTCTGGCACCAGACCTCAGATATTTACTTGTGAACTGATCTCAAATTTCCCAGTGTTCCCACTGGAAATTCTCTCCAGTACTGTAATGCATCAAATGAATTTTAAAGAGAAGGTATTGATTTTGATGCATGGCTGTAGGTAAATATGTAAGGCTAGCATGAAGCTTTTAAAAGACACTAAATGAATGGCCTAGAAGGGGTGAAAAGGGCAAAGAACTGGTCTAAAGCTGTCAAACCTAACACTTCTCCTTCCTTCTGAAAGCAGTATCAGCATCTCCTCCATGTGAATGCTCTGTGGTGAGGGACTTTCATGGTTTTGGATAAAGATGAGGGTAATGTCCTGTCTGTGCATCGTCATCCCCAGAAAACTGTCACGGTCACCCACAATGGGCAATTGTGTATATTCATATTCAGCATTCATAAAGGAGGTAGATAGCAATGTTCTTCTGCCTCAGTTATTTTACATCAGTGCAACTGTGCCTGGGCTGTGCTAGTGAACCAAAGGTTTGGTGATGTTGGCCTCAAGAGCTTCCTTGAATGGTAGCTCTCAATTACAGTTTGTCTCTTCATTTACTTAGAAACTTTGCTCCTTAAAATCAAGTTTTATTTATGAACTTAGCTCTAGCTGGCCTTCTTCAGTGCAGGAGACTGATTTCAAAAGTTCAGCTTCCCTTCCACTTCTCCCTCCCTCACAGTGAATTTTTTTTTTCATAACCTCTGAAGCAAAAACATCATTAAATTTCCAAATCACTGCTAGACAGTTTTATGGGAGGCTTAACTTTCCAAGGGAACCTGTAAGAAATCAGAAAGGGGGTTTTATTAACAGCTAATTAAAAATGCCCTGGTAATTATTCATATTTATAAAAATGCAGAGGGCAAATAAGATGGTCATGTTGCTCTACTATAGAAAAGAGAGAATTTGGGGCAGTGAGCAAGAAGGTCAATACTGGGACAGTCCCTGGTCTCTATTTAGTTCTCAGTTTTCTAAGTTCATAGCTTATGGTAGATAACAGGATGTTCCTATTAAATATTGGTGAATATTAAGCAGTTACAGAATAAATTTTTTAACATATTACAAGGAACAGCTTTCCACAGAAGGCAGCATGTGCAAGTCCCCGCTGTTCAGAGCATTAGGAAACTTTGGGTAAATGCATGCACACAGGCATCCCCATTGTTAAGAGCTCAGGAAAACAAGTATAGACTCGAAATATAAACTGAAAGTCATAAATTAGGGTTGTACCAACCTGTCATGGTTTAACCCCAGACAGCAACTGAGCACCACACAGCTGCTCACTCATTCCCCCCCCGTAGGATGGGGGAGAGAAGCAGAAGAGTAAAAATAAGACAACTTGTGGGTTGAGATAAAGACGGTTTAATAGGTAAAGTAAAAGCTGTGCACAGAAGCAAAGCAAAGCAAGGAATTAATTCACTGCTTCCTACTGGCAGGCAGGTGTTCAGCCGTCTCCAGGAAAGCAGGGCTCCATCACACATAACAGTTACTTGGGAAGACAAGATGCCATAACTGTGAACATCACCCCCTGTTTCTTCTTCTTCCCCCAGCTTTATATGCTGAAAATGACATCAAAAGGTATGGGATATCCCTTTGGTCAGCTGCGTCCCCTCCCAAATTCTTGTGCACCCCCAGCCTACTTGCTGGTGGGGTGGGGTGAGAAGCAGAAAAGGCCTTGACTGTTTGTAAGCGCTGCTCAGCAGTAACAAAAACATCCCTGTGTTATCAACGCTGTTTCCAGCACAAGTCCAGAACATAGCCCCATACTAGCTACTGTGGAGAAAATTAACTCTATCCCAGATGAAACCTGCACAAGTTGTTAGAAAAATGTCTCAAATCTGCCTTAGCAACTTTCATCAAAGAACTGGGAGCATCTGGATTAAATTGAATTGCTTGGTTACTTCAGTGGCTGTGTAACAAGACTAAAAATTATCTAGGGACACACTGTGAAGTCTCAGCTTCTGGTTCTAAACAGGAGTCACATTTGCATTCAAACAAGACAATGAGAAAAAAGGACTGGATAAAGAAGAACTTGGCTATCATACAGATGTTTGATAAGCAGTGTGCCCTTGTTGCCAAGAAGGCCAATGGAATCCTGGGGTGTATTAAGAGGAGTGTGGCCAGCAGGTCGAGGGAGGTTATCCTCCCCCTCTACTCTGCCCTGGTGAGACCCCACCTGGAATACTGTGTCCAGTTCTGGGCTCCCCAGTTCAAGAAAGATGAGGAACTCCTAGAAAGAGTCCAGAGGAGGGCAACGAGGATGATAAAGGGTCTGGAGCATCTCCCCTACGAGGAAAGGCTGCGAGAGTTGGGCTTGTTCAGCCTGAAGAAGAGGAGACTGAGAGGGGATCTCATCAACACCTACAAATATCTCAAGGGCGGAAGTCAAGAGGACGGGAGGAGCCTGTTTACAGTGGTGTCCAGTGACAGGACTAGGGGCAATGGGTGCAAACTGAAACATAAGAGGTTTCAGTTGAATATGAGGAAGAACTTCTTCACTCTGAGGGTGACTGAGCACTGGAACGGGCTGCCCAGGGGGGTTGTGGAGTCTCCTTCTCTGGAGATATTCAAAGCCCGCCTGGACGAAGTCCTGTCTAGCATGCTCTAGGAGAGCCTGCTTTAGCAGGGGGGTTGGACCAGATGATCTTCCGAGGTCCCTTCCAACCCTTGCGATTCTGTGATTCTGTGATTCTGTGATTCTGTGAACTGGTGGTAGTTGAAAAATGCAAAGAGAAAAGTTGTGGAGCCAGGTTTGTTCACAGGATGTCTTTACATGGGAATTAGAATACAGCTTCTCTTGCTTAATTTTAGGACCTCTGTACTGCTGTCATGTTGTCTAGGAGACTGTTGAATTATCTCACGAAGAAAGTGATGAAAGCTTTGTTATGAGTCACGTAAGACTGGACTGATAAAACACTAGAAAACGTTACAGAAGCGATTGGGTATTGGCCCTAAATGGGAAAGGACTCGGTGGATTCAGCAATCTTTATTTTGATAGTGGAGTCTGGGAGAGAAGAGGAATGGAGAAACGAGTAAAATGCATATGATGCCACTCAACTGCATTTCTCCATCTGCTCAGGATCGCAAGTGTTTAGTTCACATTACTGACATAGGCTTACTGTAACACCTAGCTCCTTGTTCAGCGAGAGGCACTAGAACAGAGTTGTTAAATATAAGTGCCAAAACTATGCAAAAAACAGAGGGAAGATTAAAATCCAAACCTTCTTTGCCTTAGCAAACACTTCTGGCCTGCTCTTTCCAATCAATTTATTCTGGAATAATGATTATGGAAATATCTTGGTTGGCTGTCCTTATAGTAAACACTATGAAGTCTGTAAAGTTTTTGGCATTCTTCCTCTTAGTGTTTGTCTTCAGTGAAACTCCACAGAGATACTTGAACTAACTGCAGAGTAGAAGGTGTAAATTAGCCTGGATGAATCTTTACATTGCTTATGCTTTATGGATTTCAGGATCTATTTCAATACTCTGTGCTATGATGACATTGGAAGCCTACGAGTCTTCAGTCTCCATTTTGCTGTAAGTGAGGATTTTCCTATGGCATGGCCGTTTGAGCTGGATTGTTCCCAGCTTTTCTGTGTTCCATGGTGAATGTGTGTTACTGGTTTTAGCACCATGAAGTTCTGGAAAGAGACAGCATAAATCTTGTATTGCATCACCCTTTCTTATGCAGCAGGATGTCTGTAAAAGCAATAGACATGCCAAATGAGAAGTGTTTCTTCCATTTGGGAAGAAGGGTTGGAGGAAAAGAGGAGGAGGAGAGGATTTTCTCAGCAGTAGCAGAAACAGGGTTTCTCACAACACTCGCATGGTCTACTGAGACAGGTTCCTTCTTAATTTCCATGCCAGAGGTCAACAGGTGGAAGATCACATGTCTCAGTGGAAAAACCTGCTCTGAGACGCTCCTTCCAAGTGGTTTGAAAGGGTGTGGCTGTGTGTGCAAGTTCCAGCAAGTGCAAGTTGCACTTCTTTACTTGGCTGGGCACCCTCTTGAAGTCTTCAGGAGCAAGGCAATGCCCTACCTGAGAGGAAGCAGGCAGAGAAGATAATATTTAGAGCTTCTACAGGTCTGTGGACAAGATAAATGAATGCACTGGGAACCAGAGAAGAAATGCAAGGAAAAAACAAACACAAATTGAGTCGTCAAGAGACTGTGGTTCCGTGTTTAGGCTGGAAGCTTGCTAGGATGTCCTATGGGCTCACTGTGGCTATGGACTCCAGTGGCATTTCCCATATCCCATTTGGTCTATCCAAATGGATAGTGTGTATAATCCCCAGCACACTTTAAGGGACCTAAACCTGTACTTTGTCCATCTTTTGTTTTTGCTGAGAGCAGCTGTGTCGTAGGCTTTGTGAATAAATTGTGAGAAGAGACATCTCCTTCTGAGACACTTGTTTTGTACTTGAAAGAGAAGGTAGCCTCCTTTGCTACCCCACCAAGGCCTGTTCTGCAGTGAAGCGTGTGTCTTCACAAAGAGGAAATAAAACATGCTCTGGCAAGGAATTCTTCCTATGAGATGGGTATAGTGGCCCATAAAAATACATGTATTGTGAAGAAATTCTCATCGCCACATGGACCTAGGGGCATAATTGCAGCTGAATCCCATGGCTACATAAGGCAGGATGTTTGAATAAGCAACATCTCCCACAGGAATCTGGCTCAAGAAAACTTGAGCTGTGCAAAGTAGACCTCATTTTGTCCAATAGGTGAAGCCCTAAAATGTTATTGGAGCATCTAGAAAAGGATGATGGTCTCTAAAATCAAGAGAGAGGAAAGATTTTTTTCTGATGCACACTGAAGCAAAATTTTTTTTCTGACCCACACTTGTCTTCCTAAAGCAGCCAGTCTGAAACTTTGTGAACATAGCTTCTAAAAGCCCTGGAAACTCAGTGTCTGCTAGTTTGAGGAGACAAAACAGAGCACTAATTTGGTAGCCCTTAAGGGTTTGGCGTGGTGTAAAAGCTGATCCTTAGTGTGTTATGAGGGAAAATGTGTATTTGCTGTGATCTTATCTCTTGTGCTCAACAGTCCAGCAATTTAATTTAACAGTTGAGAGGAAATGAAGACTGTTTGGTCTTAGATCCAAGAAGATACTGACCATAAGAACTGGGAGGGCAAGCCACAAGGGCCAGAGATGTTGTGTATGAGTTTTGTCTATTCCAGTTTTGAAAAGGACATAATTTGACATCTTGACAGTTTGAGATTTTTTAATCTCCTCCAAAAATCCTTGCTACAGTATTTTATCTATTTGTACCTTTTGCACGTTCCCTGTTGCCATTTTAAATTTGTAGAAAAATGGTCTGCAGAGAAAGTAGAAGTGTCTGGACAGGGAATACACTTAAATATATAGTGTAGCAGAAGTTGGGCACTCTCCACTTCTTTTCAGTGAGTTGCTATTCATTTGAAGACCATCTACTTAGCTGAGCCTGGAAATCTGTTTGCTGTGGGCTGCACAAGCACCAGGCTTCTGTTCCGAATGGCTAGCACTCTTTCTGTCTAAACAAAAAGCTGGAGAGAAACAGGGAGTGAAAGGACTAGTTCCAGAGAGCTGTAAGGCTGTCTGATCCTTAGTCCAGTGCTTTGCCAACTTGCTGCTTCCTCAAACTATCCGGGGAGCAGGGCAGTACCAGCCTCTGCCAGGGTATGATGCAGTTGCACACCGAAGTGCAACGTCAGGCAGCAGGCAGGATGCAGTGTGAAAACAGTGTTGCTTAATTTGAACTGACAGCATTTGATGCAACACATCAGAAGCTGTAAGGGCCCAAGGAGGCATTTCTTTTTAGCCAGACTGCTGCTGTCAACTTGGATAGCAGATGCTCCAGCTAGATTACAGAGGCGGGATAGAAAAGGTCTTGCTTTCTCACGATATCTACTTGCCAATTTTACTGTTTTCCCCTAGCCTTCTCATCTTTCTCTTATGTTACACTGAGACCTCTGTGATTTTCATGTGGAAAAAAGTGAAAACCTGTGCAATTCTAGTTCTGCATCACTTTTCTTACACAGAGGCAGGATTGGCAGGAAAATGGAGGCTAAATATTTGCACTTGCTCACTTTCCGTTTATTTCAGGAATCAGCATACCCCAGCACATGTGCACATGTTGAAATCCAAAGCTGGATGTCCAGTACTCAAGAGTCATACCCTGCTTCAATTTTGCCTTGTGCAGTCAGATTATATTCAATGATATGATGCATGAAATGGCAGGCGGAAGCATTCTGTGGTGACGGTCACTTAGCAGTGTCAATCCTATCAAAACATTGGCAGGAATGTATAGTTTGCAGCCCTGCATAAACCCAGGTCTCACTGGAATCTAAACCTGACCTGCATGGAGTAAGGAATTGCTACACTTTAAATAAACTGAGGTAACTGGAGAAAGCTCAAGTGCTGACCTTCCTCTGTTTTGGACCCCCGCTGCCCCAACCCAAGGAATTCTATTCTGAGCTTGCCAATTAATACATATTCATACTGCTTGCTGAATGAGACAACACCCTGGCTATTAAATCTCCTACTTGCTGATGAGTTTGATGTTGTTGCTGTGGCTGTTAAGCAAAATACGTAATTTTGACTTTCCTTTTACTTTGGTCTCTTGGAAGTTGTTTTAGCATGTTCAAGTTGCTTGGTATCACAGCTTGGCTAATCTCTGTACATTACTATTATTACAGTACAGCCTGGAGAAAAACTTGGCATTAGGGTGCCATAGTAGAAGGCACTGTATGTATGTATTAACTGCTTTTCTTCAGCGCTTTGTTCTTGCAAACTTACTCTTGGAATACACAACACAAAGAATGACAGAAGAAAGTGAGACCCAGAAGTCACTTGCCCTAATGGCCCAGGCAGCTACCAGCAGAGCCAGAGCCAGAGCCCAGCTCCTAGGCCCAGACCTTAGCTGGTGGGACTGGGAAGCCACTGGATGCCAGCAAATCGAGTGTGGTCACCCCGCAGGTGTATCTGGGCTTGTGGATTTGAATTAGCTGCCACTTAGGGTGTAGTAGATGGATAAGGGGAATGTTTGGTGGTGATGATGTGATTCAACAGCAGAGGAAAATTCCTTGTGTCCCCTCCCAAATACCTCAGAACTCCAACAAAGAGAAGAGACAGACTTTTTCCTTGTCCCATTTTAGCCAAAAAAAAACCCCTTCCTGACTCACTTTCAGTCAATGGTTTGTTTGTGAATAAACTGAGGTGTGGCAATTAGTTACCGATCAACTGGGGGGTTGTTCCTGGGTTTTGGTGTCTTGGATGGCTGTTGTTTTTTCAGTCTGGGATGACTGTAGTAAAGGAGGAAGAGGCAGTTCCTTTGTTTATGTGCTGTTTGCATCGGTATGCAGCTATTGGTATGAAAAGCAGCCATTCCCTGAGCATCCCGACTAGACAAAAACCTTTAGAGCAAAGTGCTTACAAAGAGCAAACAAGAAGTGAAAACTTGGGGGTGGGGTGGGGTGTGTGTGTATTTCTTTGATCACCTAAGAAAGAGTTAAACCCCAGAATCCTGATCCTCATTTCATTTCCCAAGGTTGTGCCTTAGATAAGAAAGGCTTTCCTGTCCCCCTTTGAAGGAAACAAGTTTAAAACCATGGTGGCTGGGGATGGCCCCAAACTCCATGGCTCAGCACAGCCCAGATTCAGCAGGACTGAGGTGCAGACAGCATCAGCAAGGCAAGGGCAGAGCTAATGAAAACGGGAACTAACGAAAAGAATGAAGGGAACTGAGCAGCATCTGATGAGAGCTGAAGGGAAAACCCTGGTGTTTCTGAGCTCTGTGGGGTGCCTCCATTGCAAGTGATCCACCAGGAGGTGAGGACGGGACAAGCAGGTCCCACCTCAGTAGGTCCCACCTCAGTCACAGTGTAACGTGCTTCTGGCCAGCTACAGTAGGGGAAGCGATATTAATGGAGTTTTCATTTTCCCCCTCTGGCAGAGTTTTGCAGAGAGATGGGAAATGGGGGGAAGGAGTTAATCTCTGTGCAGCCAGCCTGTGCCTCCATCCCGCTATTTTCTCTCTGGCTCCTATGTTGTTGCTCCTCTGTAGTGCTCCACCTGAGCTGCCGATGGAGCAACTCCCTCACTGCACACTGCCCAGGCACAAACACCACCTTCTCCCAAACTTGGACGATTCACTCTAAATTAAATAAATAAAAATCACAAACGGGCTTATTTAACGTATACTCAGGACTCTGTGATAGTGTCTCTGCTTGATCCCAGTGCCTTTTGTTTAACCTTATTGAGAAGAGGGGACTCCAATGCCAGCTCTTTCTAGAAACTTAATGGTCAGACCCCTTCTCCTTCTAGTTTTCACCCCTTTTCTCACTGTCTGTTCCCCCAAGAGTGAGAAAAGTTTTAACAGTGCCATCTGGGGAGGCACCATGTGGGGAAGCCCAGCTAATGCTGTCTTGGCAAAGGAGGAACAAGGGAGTCAGGGGACATCCCTGTGGTTTCCCACAGAAATGAGGTCAAATAGATGCAGCTCCAGCATTGCAGTGAGCCCTATTCTTCATGAAAATTTCAGTACAAATGATTTTGAAAATTAGAGCCTTTCATATACCTGCCCCATCATTTTCTGAGATTTCATTTTGGGCAAGAGTGGAGTCTAGGAGTTATATTTAAGATGCTGAACACCTTCCCAGGGCAGCTCCCTCCTTTTCCATCACAAAAGAATGTCTCAAGCTTTAAACTTCTTGACATAAAGCATGCTTAGGTTCAGGCTAACTTCATACACTTTCAGGCTAGTTTGGAGAACTATTTTAGCTGGGAAAATGTAGGTAGTTATGCCAATGTTAACATTTATTTGAAAAAAAGAAAAGAGAAAAGAAAAGAGAAAAGAAAAGAGGAAAGAAAAGGAAAAGAAAAGGAAAAGAAAGGAAAAAAGAAAAGAAAAAGAAAAAGAAAAAGAAAAAGAAAAAGAAAAGAAAAGAAAAGAAAAGAAAAGAAAAGAAAAGAAAAGAA